>CM067298.1:51656882-52044382 GCA_034231615.1 Meghimatium bilineatum
ATGACACAATGTATAACAAATGACACAATGCTTAAAGGGAGACACAATGTGTAAAAAAGACAAAATGTGTTAGATAAAATCACAATGTTTAAAGAAAGGAACGATGTATAAACTAAGACACGGTATAAAGGAAGACAAGATGTGTGAAGTAAGATCACAATGTTTAAAGAAAGGAATTGTGTATAAAGGAAGACACAGTGTACAAGAACAGGATGTGTAAATTAAAATCACAATGTTTAAAGAAAGGAACGACGTGTAAAGAAATCATGGTGTAAAAGAAGACATAGTGTGTAAAGTAAGATCACAATGTTTAAAGAAAGGAACAACGTTTAAAGGAAAACACGGTGTGTAAAGGAAGACACAGTGTAAAGGAAAACAAGAAGTATAAAGGAAGCTCACGATGTTGAAATGAAGATACAGTGTGTAAAGATAGAGTGTTAAGAAAGGCACGGTGTGTAAAGAAAGGCATGGTGTGTAAAAGATAACACGGTATATTCAGAAAATTACATGTAGGTTTAAAGGGTGTCACATTGTATCTGTATAGAGAAAGATTGAGTGTAAAAAAATTATATCTTGTATAAATGATGACAAGTTGATGTGATAAAATACACAACATCTAAAGAATAAACAAATTGTAAAGGATTTAACAAGACACGATACATACAGGAAGGCAAGATGCGTGACGAAAGACGAGAGGTGTCATGGCGCATGAGAGGTTGGGTATGTTAAGGAAGACACAACTTATAAAGAAAGACAATATTTATAAAGAAAAACACGATCTATAAAAGAGGAAATAATTTATTTTAAAAAATACGACATAAAGGAAGACACTATGTATAAGCTGCTCGCCTTGCGATCAAAAGGTGCCTCCAGTCAATCCCTGACCGCCTACATCCCATCACATTTGTTTCTCGCGGGAAATGCTATATATTCTAACCATCCCTCAAGCAAGGGTTTATTTGCATCGGCAAAGGTTGTATTAATAAACGCCTTGTATAAAAATTCCAGGAGGCAAGTATAATATGGACACCGCAGTTTATGTAGAGCCAGCGAACGAAATGCGCGATGCTGATCTTTCTGAACTGCAGACATTTGCCGCGGGACTTAATGATCTGTAACCCATGTAGACTTTGACATTCTCATTTCGTTATTACTGGGGACATTTCCAGAAACCCGCGAAAAATCTTTCCCTAATTTTGTGCAAATGGTATCACAGTCAAACGCACGTGGTTAAATGAGCTTTTGGAAATGTATATTTCTTTAAATATAGATTATAGAGTATAAATAGTTTGATTCTTGTAGCATTAAGTGGCTTTGTTCATTCTGCGTTCATGATCAAACATATGCAGACTAGCATGTTGTAGTTCAGAAAAGGTTATGTGGTTTACAGCCTCGCTGCGATACTTGCGACTTTCTGCCTGATATATGCAACTTCAGCACGGCATCTGGGTCACCTTGTCCCTCTATGGTATGGGACAATCGACTCTATTCTCAAATCTCCCTAGTCGTGTCTTACGACATACATGACAATTAACTGTGACGCTATTTTATGTGTTCTCCTTCCGGGTTCCGACAACGTCATGGTGATTATAAGGGTTGTTATTTTCAAGTCATTCATTATTCCTGTGTTGCCGGGGGCTTGAAAGAGGAGCAATGAATCAGCAACACTGTGACCTGTCATACACGTTCTAGAAGACTAGTGACATTTGAGGACGGAAATCACTGAACTGTACAATTCGAAGAAGGCTTGATTTCTGATAAGGCAATATGTCTTATACTGTAGACGCGCATGCTTCAATTTACGTATATATATATATATATATACCTATAACATATAAGACCATCTGGTCTATATAATTCCGTAATACGATATCACACTTGGAACCATGACTTATTATTTTTTATGGTTGCAGCTCTTCTATAACCAATTGGACTCGTCTGAGTTTGAAAGAAAAATTTCTCGTCATAACAGGTCCATTTGTATTTTGACTTTCCCAGCTACGCTGATTGGAAAGGGTGGGTGGGGGTGCGATGAATTGTAGAGTTAAGAACATGTAACTTAGTATTAAACACGAGTAAAAAAAACGAGAGCAAATGACTACCCCCCTCTCTTAGCGGCTTTCACAAAGAAAAAGTATCAACTGCCACCCAAATATGTAGTGGGCATTTTATTAAGTTCCTCTCCATTAGCAAAATCGTATATATGCCCCTGTGTCAGTGATTGCTTGCAGTGGCGTAGCGAGGGGGGGGGACGGAGGTGCGGACCGCCCCGGGCGGCAACATCGGGAGGGCGGCAAATTTATTTTCGTCCAGTCTTTCACAATCACTGACATATTTCTTTAATGTCAAAATGACGGAAAATTATGATTCCGCCCCGGGCGCCATTGACCCACGCTACGCCACTGGTTGCTTGTCCTGCAAGCTCCCTCTTACATATACAAATCTCAACAACCGAAAGGTGCAAAATGTAGCACAGGTTAGGATCATCGATGCCATGTAATTTTTGGGTGAGACGCAGTGACTATATGAATGGGGTACAATGGGGGTTGCATTTCTCTCGAAATGTATACCTACGACAGATTTTTAAGTTAAACCCCCAACTCAAAAAAATCATATGGATAAAAGTTCCAATGTCGGGTAACAACCCTAAACAGGAAATAGGTGGCTGGGGTAACAGAGATCAAATATCAAAATGACCAAAAATAGGTAGGCCTATACTTGTTACCAAAATAAGTCGATAAAACAACATAATAAAGAGGCACAGTGAAAGACGTTTGTGTGAATTAAATCGTATTTTTTATTTTTATTTTTTTAAATGATGTATTGCAACGGTTGTCTGTTTTTATCAATTTCTGAAAGAGCACATTGGGCTCAGTTCATTATCCAACTCTAACGAGACTATGCACATGAACGCACCGCACTTACGGTTAGTTTATGAATCACATTACTGTGATTAAATCTCGTTTCCTTGGAACACGTGAGCACAAGGACACACTCTATGTATAGGCCTAAAATTATTACAAGCTACATTATTTTCGTTATTGCAAATATTCAATTTTTTTTTATATGAGAACATTTACATTATGGTTATATATTACATAATGTATCCGAGATTGTTGTACCTAGCTACTTCCGGGCGATGGCGAATTAGGGACAAGGATAACAATGCACGTGTAGAAGGTAGTTGTGCTGGCGGCATTGTACTAAGAGATCTGGCATCGGGATTGGTTGGGAATTAAAAATGGTGGTCACGTGGTTCACAGCTACCTCAACATGACAAACGCCAGGCTGCGACTGAAAAAATTAACTACGTGACAGAAAGTGGTCGCATTTAGAACTAAAAGATCGCGTTTAATTTTACCTTTGAAACTATATGTTTACAATACGATTTATCTGCATACAACTAAGAACTTCCAGTGTCGAATTTAGCTGTTGTAGACGTAATGTATTGTCTTTTTGATGTTTATAAGAAGATATTCTACATAAAAGATATCATCAGACTACACTGGCGTCAGTACTTTAAATATTTCGTTTTAAACAAATTAATCAGCAATTTCTATTAGTACCACAAAATAAACACGATGAAATATACCCACACATGTTCTCTTTACTCACTAAAGGTCGCTAAATGGTTCACTACCAAATGAATGCAGATTCCCACGCCTAGCAGCTATACAATGCGTACAATTAGAATGAGAGATACAGGCCTGTTTTATCCTGTCGTCTTTCTAGTGTTGTCTGGTGTTACAAGTGGTGTTAAGGCATTCAATGTGGATACGGAAATCCAATCGTCTTTAAAGGTCCTAGAAACAGTTACTTTGGATATTCGGTGGCTATACTGGAAAATTCTCAAGGAACCTGGTAAGTGTCGAAATAATTACAGCCATATTATACCATAAGAAAGAGTGTAGGGTGTAGGGAACACTTACACCTATTTTTGTTTAAAAATCATATCTACGACACCAAATTTTCCACGATGATAGAACACCAAGGAAGTATATGAGCTTTTTCACAGCTATTTCACATGCCAGGTAGAATTATACTTTCTGCTTCAAACTCGGTTTTCTCTGGAATTTTGTAATGTGAAAGTTTTTCCAAATTTTTTGCAGTTTTAAGATGACTGGTATACTAAGTGTGTTTGAATGTCCCCTGGTAAAGTCTTCTATTTTGTAGGTGAATTTGCCGCAACTTCTTACAATATCGAAGATTGCTGTACATCAGGGGTGGGGAACCGCGGGTTGTAGCGTGACCGACTGGCAGTATTATTGGAGAAAATGGTGGTTGCCCGTATAAGGCCCGCGGAGTCATTTGGTCTAGTCCTGCTAGGGCAACAGGAGTCGGGACTCGAATTTCAATAAATCCAAAAGTTTTTGTGTATAGCAACATAAATGTATTTCAAGTTAATATTAATCATGTGATAATACGAAGATGTGGTGATGATATGACACGATTGCTTGTGACAAAACAACGATCATAATAAATATTGTCCAACTCTGGAAAATAAAACCACTACAACACTTTCTTTTGTTTTTCTTCGGTCTAAAATTCCTGCAGATTAGCAGGATGTAGTCTTGAGAGCGGAATTCGTTGTGTCATGATTTTTAGTATTGCCGCGGTATCTGCGTCTTTCGGCTGAAACATTCGACTTTAGCATGACTTTGGGACACTTTGACCCTATATGGGATGGAAGAATCAACTCTACCTCATAGGCCTAACCTCTTTAGTCGCCTCTTGCGACATGCATGAAAGATAAACAGTGTTGCTATTCTTTGATCCCCTCTTGGGTGCCGGCAACACATGGACGTTCGACACTCTAATATTACAGTGAATGTTAAGATACATGGGAAGAATTTGCGCAAAATATATCTACATGGCGCTCTACAATCAAAAAGAGCGCATCATCTTGTGAAAATAGGAAAACTGCAACAACTCAACAGCGGAGAGAAGCTAGAAAGTCACGGATAGACCAAGATCCGTCTACAGTGGTTATTCCATGCCCGAACTGTCCAAGGACATTTACAGCTCGAATAGGGCTTATTAGCCATCTACAAACTCATAATCAAGGACATAACTAAAATTGAATTTTCAAAAAGAGGATGTAACAAATGGTCATCATCACTTGTGATGGAGAACAACACAGTGAATGTGCGGAACTAATTGAGACATTAAATGAAAGATTCTCCGCCGAAGACGGATGTGCCGGGCCATTGGCGCAAATAAAACGGCGGCACAACGCATTTCCATTCTCTGGACTACATCTTGCTAGAAATCTAGTAGGACAATGGTCTTGCTACAAGGGAGATCCAGCAGGAGTTTGAGAATGAACGATGAAGAAGAAGAAATGAAAGATTCAAGAAGTGAAATATAAACAAATGGAACCTAACACTTGATAAATTATTCAATGGGGAAACGTGTTGACTAGCCACGCAAATCAGCTTCCAATGATAGAGTTTGCCACTTTTACTCTTTGCATTGTATTAATTGAAGATGTGCGTGAAGGACGCTGTTTACATAGTTCAAAGTGTCGACTGCATTACACTCATGGAATCAAACCTGGAAAAACAGCCGTGAGTAACAATATAATCAGCATCATCTATCCTCACATGCCTTACCAATAAGAAGTTGCAATCATCACTACTAACATCTAAACAAATGACGATAAGAAACTAATACTATCAATTTTGAAGTGCAACATGTACTATACATTATTGTATGGTTCAGAAGCATGAGCGATGAACACACAACTGCAGACATAATTGATGTCTTTGAGATATGTGCATATATAGAATCATATGAAGAACTTCGTGGAAAGAAATGTAAATACATTTAGTTCTGGCAACATAACGAATGAAAAAGAAGAAACATTACAGGAAAGAAAAATTACAGAAAATATTTTGGATAGATAAAAAGTATAACACCTTGTTAAAGACTTTCACTGAGGGATGTCCATATATTACATCAACAATTATTTACACATTTTTTAAATCCCAGCTCTCCCTCTTGTGCTTGTCAACAACTGTCAAGAATTCAGTTATCCCCCCACCCTACATAATTATGTCACAAATGTTTTCCCACCACACACCCCATCCCTCCCCCCATAAAAACCTATTGCATAAAATGTACACACACAAAAAAACTACATGATTTGTTTCATATATTTAGACTAATGTTTCAAAGCCAAACAATTTAATTGGTGTATACATAAACCACATTGTTTATATCAACTTTTGTCACTCCCTGTCCCCCGTGTCAACAACTGTCAAATTTTTCAGGGACAGTCCAATCCTAATCGTTGACATAATTTATGGACAGTCCTTCTTCTTCTTCTCGTTCACAGTTTGACATGTCTACACGGGATGTCCTGTTTTCTTAATAAATGCTGCTGTATTTGAAAGCTCCTCAGTGCTCTCATACAGCTTTAGGTGGATATCCATCTCTGTGGGCTAGTGTTCTTCCCTTAACTGGTTATATTATATTGCAATCTTGCAGAATATGTTCAGTGGTCTGTGTTGCTTGCCCACAAGGACACAGAGGTCATGGAACCAGTTTTAGTATATTTAAGTGGCTGTTTAGTCTGATGTGTCCTGTTCTGAAGCGGAATATAATACCCTGCTCAGCTCTGTCGAGATAATGATAGTTGCCTTTGGGTGGTCGATTTTACTGAGCTTTGATCTTGGTAAGTGATTTCATGGTCTCTTGTGTTGCTCCTTTTTTCCAGCCTATTTACCTCTTCATTTTCTGGTATGCCATAATTGTATGGTATCCACTGTAGTACGAACCTTCTTTGGATGCTCGCTTCTCGTATGGTTTCCTTCAGGTCTGGGAGTTTGTCGCTGTCAAGAACCTGTAGGACAGACATTTTATCAGTAAGAAACACTACCTGTTGACATTGGCTCGTATTGTTTTTAATTATTTCTGCAGGAATATTTAAAGCATGTACTTCTGCAGAGTTAGAAGATTCCAGTTAGTGAACATGTGAATTCATATTCGTTTTCTTGATATTTTATGTTCACTCAGCACATCCATTCTTCACTGCTCTGGTTACTGATCAGTTGCTATATACTTGTATCCATGCTTCTCTGGGATGCATATCTTCAATCATATTGCATACTATTGTTTTCTTTTGGATAATATTCAATTTATTGTCTTTCTTCTTGAAAATAAATATTATGGACGACGAGCAAGAAGTAGACAGAAATACAAGTTGGAAGTAAACATCATGAGATGTACATGATACAGACCATCAGAGTCCACCACCAAGGTAAGAGACAGAGGATGTTGGAAATTCGAAGTTACAGTTAACCTCCTACGCAGAGACAGAACTTGATAATGATGATTGTAAGGTCATTGAATCATATAAAATTGTAAATATTCCTCAACGATGCTGTAGTTGCAAGAGTTAATTTCCTGGCATCAGATTAGAAGTGCCGGTCAATCTAGTTAGAGTGTTGGAGCAATGATGTGGTTAGAGTGCTGAAACAATGATGTGGTTAGAGTGCTTGAGTAATGAAACAGATAGACTGCGGGAACGGCAACGGCTCCCGGGTCGACTCAGCCTTAAATGGGTACCGGATTAATCCGGGAAGTAAAGACTGCGAGGGTGAGGAGATGGCTACCGCCCTCATTTGCAGAGCCTCTGAAATGGGAGATCACTAACATCTCACACCCCTACGGCATTAATAAATGATATGCGTTACTTTACTTTTTTTTTTTACTTGCTCTCAGATTTTTAGTACTTTAGGTTGTTCACTAATACTAAGGATTTATCCTACTATGAAGCTTCCATTTCTTGACACACTACGACACTATGTTCTATTAAATACATTTTTTCAAATACTTATTTATTATAAAAAGGAACAAATATAACACACTAGAAGACCAACACCAGGTGTATCATGTTTTGTTGTAACAGTGAGAGGTGGAATAACTAAAACATTTATTGTTTGATAAAAATATCTTTATATTCTTACTGTACACATCCTCAATCAGCCGTCATAAAAACAATAGTGTACTACTGCCGTCCCCAGCACGGCATTTCTATACCAACCGATTCTATTATATTCCTGGCGTGGGATAATTGTGATCTAGCCGGTTGAACACTATGTGATGCCAACTTCGGGGTGAGTCAATCTGTTTGACTAGGGATACTCATAGCAGGGATCCCCAAAATGTATGATGTGAGACGGCATGAGGTGTACTACACAATTAATGCATCGTTGAACAGTTGTAGTTTTTTTTCATTAAATATCGTTTGGTTAACGTTCTTCTGCGTTCAGCTTCTGTAGTCAATCCTGTGGTCAGGACGAACAATTTAAGTCTTCTCCAGGACAGAGCGGCTATCAATAACTTTTGCCTCAACTCTGATCTTCTGGCCAGGACCGCCGGCTCTACTCCTTGTATATTCTGCAGTTCTGTAAATATGTAATCAGGAAATTGAATTTCTGATCCAAATAACATTCTTGAGTAAGATCCTTAGTCGGTAGAGATAACCGCGCATAGTGTGATTAGTTGATGTCTATGGGGCAGTATCTTGCATCGGGTTTGTCCCCGACTGCTTATTCGTCCAGATACATCTTGGCTTGTATCGCAGCTGACCTATATATCCGGAGGATTTTCCAATACTAGCGACCCGTGGAAGCGCATGGTAGGGGTAGGTCGACGGCGGGTCTTGCAAGAAGATACAGATTCGAGTAAAAAACTGTCGGACAGCCGCTCTGACCTGGAGACGACAGTAGACTTCGCCCTGGCGATAGGCTTGATAATATAGCATGACCACAGTAGCTAAATGCAGAAGAAGTTTAGGTTTGCCTCACACTTTAATTTTTTTACAAATAAATTCCACTTTAACATACATATATTCTGTACCATGTTGTTTGCGTCTTTGTAGGAACGTAACATGTTCGAAAGGCGTAGAGCAGGGCTATTCAACTATATTTACTCGGGGGCCAAAATGTAGAAAATGGGGATCATCACGGGCCAGAGTTATAGACAAATAGTATTTTTTATAACTTTATTTCACTGTTTTAGCAATGATCCGCGGGCTACTTACTAGGCCTCCGCAAGCCGGATTTGGCCCGCGTGCCACCAATTGAATAGCTCTGGCGTAGAGGATTTATTTTATTTTTATCGGGAAACCTCATAAGTACGCTGTCTCTCCTATCTTCACCAAAGTATAACTCACATCACGTCACTCCGTAGCTCCAAACGATAACCCATAGGGAAATTCCTAAAAAATATATTATGAAAATAAGACTAAGAACGCCTTAACAACTAAACCAGGGAAATCACTGAGTAGCAGCATGTCATTATTAGCTTTGCCGTAAGATAGTGCCGGTTCGGTAACATGTGTACGTTCTAGTGGCAGTCGGGCCAGGGATTCAAGTCAGTGTGCAAGAAATTGGGCAACTTATTTTTTAGGAATAAATTAAGGAAAGTTGGAAGACAGTGAACAACGCGTCAACTGTGATTAAAAACCACGATATTGTTTATTGAAAATCCTGAAGTTGGATGTGTCAGGCCGAAAGGCGCAGATATCGCAGCAATATTGTAAACCATGACACAACGCATTCCGTTCTCCGGACTACATCCTGCTAATCTGCAGGAGTTTGAGAACGAACGCAGAAGAAGATATCCAGATGGGTAGATACATATGTGGGTAGGTTGTAGCTATATAAGTAAGCAAATATGCAGCTAGGTAGGTAAGTATGTATGAAGGTAGGTGGGTTGGTAGTAGAGCTGTAGAAACGTATTTAATAAAGGGAGGGGATCGGGATTACCTTAAAAAAAAAGTAACTCGCCCATCTTCGTATGTAGTTTCCTCTTTTTATGAGAAATTGTATGACCATTTTGTGAAAACATTTTTAATGGGGGATATCCACCTTTTGGCTAAACTCCTAGTTCTAAAAGTCATGTTCTGATTTCCTAGGGGCAAGGGGTTGAACACATTCCACTTAACTACGAGATTGGTAGGTAGTTGAATAGATACATATGTGAGTAGGTATATAAGTGTGTAGGTAGACACGTAGGTAGGTAGGTACAATGCAAAATACGAATTTGAGAAAGAAAGATTGTTTTAGAATGACTAATTTTATGAGTATTAACATTACGTGGATAACACACTATAAATGAAATATTTTACAGTTCATACATTCGTAAAACATGCGCCCATATAGACGGTAAAACTACGGTTTAAGTCTTCACTGTGCTATAAATAGCACAAAATGTTTACATTTTAACTAGCGGACGTCACGGATGTCCGTG
Source organism: Meghimatium bilineatum (assembly GCA_034231615.1). Taxonomy (NCBI): domain Eukaryota; kingdom Metazoa; phylum Mollusca; class Gastropoda; order Stylommatophora; family Philomycidae; genus Meghimatium; species Meghimatium bilineatum. Next base: position 51,667,143 of record CM067298.1, read on the forward strand.
TATCACCAATGAAATTAATGGCTGCCGTGACGTCACATCCCAATAATCACTGAGTTCAACTCTAGACACACTATCATATTATGAATAATCTGTTTCCTTTCCAATTTACATAATTTTTAAAATTTTTCTATGATTTGTACTGCGCGCTCATTATTACTGCCCGCTACACACAGAGCGAGGTGCGCGCACACATTAGAAATATTATTTCTAAGCCTAGTTGTACTCTAAGTAGTCTACCTTAAGCTTGCCTAATTACACAACAAATGTCAGGTAATCCCTCGAAACTAGAACAAAGGCCACAGTGAAGACTTAAACCGTAGATGCGCCTCTACGCGAACTAAAGACATGCTGAAAATGAATGTGCTCGGTTGAACGACTCGAATATGTCGAAATTTCAACCGTAGTACAACGCGCCCATAGTATCACGGCTCACATCATGCGACTAATCGCGCTAATTAAATAAGAGTGAACACAAACATGGCGAGATGACTTGATTGTGAAGCGGTTAAATCAATGAGATTCGTAGATCAATTTACAATTCATGTGTGAGGGGTTTTTTTCCACAACAAAGGGCTGTTGCGTGATTGTGACTCAGAAAATGAACATGAGAACCCATTTGGGGAGCAAAATGTGAGTAACGTGTGCAAACCACATGACATGCAGCTTGGCAATTGTTACAGATAATAACGCCCTAATACGCCTCAATGATGAGAAAGTGGACACATTTAAACACCATGCAGTTTGAGAAAGTAAAATCTAAAATAACTGGTATCTCTAAGGAGAAAATAGAAAATCCTGCTGAATGTTATTATCTATGCCGGCCGTTATGAGATAGAGATAAAAACAAGAATTAAACTAAACACGAAATCATATTATATGATGCATGCGTTCTGCTCATTTTGAATGTACAATGAGTATAAACAACCGTGACCGCCACAATTTAATACCTATTTGCAAATGGCAAAAGCAGCCATCTAACAAAAACTCATTTAACTATTCCTTTGATTTTCATTGGCTGTCTCACAAAGTATAATTACAGTTACCAATGAAAATAACGGGAATAATAAAATGAGTCATTACAAAGATTTGATTTCCCATTTCTGAATATGGCTTATGCATTATGAAGGTCATGATAAACCCGTTGTATTAGAGGAAAGTGTCTGGGTCATCAAAGGTTCACGGACCGACCGACAAATGTCGAGAAAAGCCAATTAGAGTATTTGTATAGTGAGTTTGTTTGTTTTTCGTTCGCTCCATTGTAACCATCACGGATATGTATAGTGAGTGATAACGGCTATTATTTATAAATAGCTGGATTGACAACTAGCATTGGATAGACAACTAAAGCTCATAGTTACCATCCCTACACTTAAACGGCAGGCGTGGATATTCTGGCCATCGTCCACCTGGGGATGGGGAATATATAGTGTTTAATCATCATCATCAAATGCGGTCTCCGCAACGAAGGTTGGTCGCAACGGACCTCCAACATATCATGTCTATTGTTTTGGTGTTGCACTCTGCTAGACTGTAACCTGTCCATTTTGTGATGCTACTCTCCCACTTGTATCTCTGCCTACCTCTTGCTCGCTTCCCTTTGACTTTACCCTCAAGTATGGTCTTCAATAAGGTGTCATGTCTTGTAATGTGTTAAAATATTTTATTTGCCTGATATTTATTTCTCTTAGTAATTATTTCTTCATATTAAGTGTTATTAGAACCTCTTTATTTGTTTTCTTCTCTTTCCATGATGTTCTCCCTATTCTTCTATATGCCCACATCTCAAAGGCATCAATTCTGTCTTCTAATTGTTTGTTTAGTGTCCATGTTTCTGAGCCATACATTAATATAGAACTGATGTAGCATTATCTAATTCTCATTTTTAACTTGTTTGTAATTTGTTTGGATATTAATATGGTCCTCATGTCATTGAATGTACTTTTAGCAATTACTATTTTCCTTTTAATTTCTGTTTCACATCTGCCGTCATTTGTGACTATGTGCCCAAGATATTGATACTGTTTTACTTGTAATTTCTCTCCGTGTATGTTTATGTTTAGCTCTTGTTCTTCTGTATCTTTGCTGATTATCATGGATTTTTGTTGTGTGTGGATATTTATATCCAGTCTATATTCATTACTTGATTTATCGACTTGATCTATTAGTCTTTGTAGTTCATGGTCACTTTCTGCTAAAAGAACAGTGTCATCTGCATATCTCAGGTTGTCTTAACCCATGAGCCGTTGATGATTTTTTAAAAATATTTTCATTTGAATTGGAAATTTAAAATATTCATGAAAGTTTTTATAAATACATTATATTTATACCTAATTTATACATTATACCTAATGATATTTCACGCAAGCTGGATGTGTCGGTCCATTGTCACAAATAAACAATGGCACAAAACATTTCCGTTCTCTGCACTACGTCCTGATGGAAATCTAGTAGGAACATCCTGCTACAAGAGAGATCCAATTGGCGTTTATGAGCAAAAGCAAAAAAAATAAATTATTTAGATATAGGCCTAACATTTTAAGTGTTATTGGCGTCAGTGTGCTTTTGTAAAAAAAAAAAAAACGATTGTTGGAAAATTAGTCTCAAGTAAAAAAAAGTCAGGAAAAAAGTCACAATAGAAAATAGTCTTAGGTAAATAAATCATAGAACAAAAAACAAACACGGAAAAAAGTCACAAGGGAAAAAACGATATTAGTCTGTTCTTTGCGTTATTATTTAGTTCCCGAGGCCAACAGGGGAGAAAATTATAGACACACTATAACCTTCCCTGTATGTGGTCAGAGGCGACTAAGGTGATTTAAAGAAATGTAATTGATTGCCCCGTCTAAAAATGGTCTTAGTGTCTCATAAGAAATTCTGAAGTTGGATGTGTCATATCAAAAAGGCGCAACCCATTTCTTACTCAGGCACAACGCCTTCCGTTCCTGGATTGAATTCTGCCAATTTGCAGGGGTTTACTGGAGTAGAGTGGAAAGCAGTTCAACTCTCAAAGGCATATACATTATGAAGATAACTAAATGAATATGTTCTTTCGACTCTGTGATCGAGTAATTAGCTAGTCCCACCTCAAGAAATGTAATGTCAAAATATCGTGTAATCTGTTTTAAATATGTACAGATTACTTATTTAAATATTTATGTTTTACTATCTTTCCTATGCAAAATTCTGACTTTCTTTCTTGATACTTTTTTCCTACCGAAATTATTTTTCTGTCTTTATTACCTACCCCCATAAACGGTCCAAAAAATTCTATATACTCTCTACATAACTTTACACTTCAATAAATTGGTATTGTAAATAAATGGGTTCATTACGGGAATTAGTAGGGACATTTTTGACGGAACAAAGCTTACATTATATATAACGAAACGAAATTTCGATAAAATGCATTGTACGGTGCATCCAACGATCTACAAACTATTCGCTGCCCTCGATCTGCCGCTACCCACTGAGTGCATTGGTGGGGGTGTCTTTAGTGCGTTGCGCGCAGCTCTATTGATTGGCAGCAGAAGTTGCGACTTTTTAATCTCTGTGTCACGGAAGCTGTACGCTATTATATACAATATTAAAAAGTTGGACTGTGGTCACGTGATATGGCCACTGATTCGCGTAATGAACCAAAAAATATTTTACCAGGCAATGCTCTGTCTAGACGCAAGTTTTAAAAATGAATAAACGTTGACCCACTGTCTATGTTAATATTATGCATTAGAGATGTGCAATATTTTCTATTTCACAAAACCTGACCTCAGATTTATTGAAGTGAAATGGCTAGTGTTCTTCTTCGCCTTTAATTCTAAATTTATGGTTGGGTCATTATATGACCGTATTAGTGTTGCTATGTGGTTACCGTACCAGTTATGACCGTATTAGGGTGTTGCATCTATGGTGATACATAAAGGCTGAATAACTCACTGCAACTTCAGCGTTTACGTGTATCTGGTAACTTTATTATACATTGGTTCAAAGTCCAGAAAGGTACAACATCAACTTACAACATGAATTTGATAAATGGCATATCCGATATTCTGCAATCAACTCAGTGTTTCCAGACTCTCAAGTCTGAACTATTCACTCCGAACCACTCGACTGGTTCCGAGACTAACTTTCCTGGACACGTCTGTCCAGTTCGACTTCCAAGCTCTAACCTTCTCAGCTTTAAAACCAAACTAACTCTCCTTCCCACTAAAACTCTCATTCCTTATCTCCCACAATTTGTTTGTTTGTTTGTTAAATAGGGGTTTATGCCTCATATGGTCGAGGCCCGCCTCTTTCAACCTAGGACTGGTGTCCATATTGGTTATATCGAGGCGGTTGGGGACCTGTGGTTTTTGTGGCTTGACTGCCTGGTTTTTGCTAGGATGTGGCTCTGTTAGCCAGGTTCGCTGTAGGGCTCTTCTAGCTGCAGTCCTTGTATGGACTATGTTGTGGCTCTGCCTGTCTCTGGTATTGATGAGATTATAAGGTGGTAGTCCTTAGAAGGACTTTGTGGTGATTGGTTGGAGCTCTTTCTTCTATTCAGAGCTATTTGCTGTGTTGTTCCTTAGCTGTGTCGGTCTGGATTATAAGGTGGCAGTCCTTAAAAGGACTTTGTGCAGGATTGGTTGGGGCGCTTTCTTCTGCTTCTTTCCTGTGCTGTTCATTCGCTTTAGAGGGTCTGGAACACATGTTGTCTATAGTTGTCTATTGCTGACATTGGTTGTGCAGAATCGGCTGCTGATTGTACCTGTGGAGAAAGATTATTTTTTTTTAAATTATGAAATGAAGTTTATAGCCCTTATAAGGACTTTATTCTGTCTGGTTGGTGCTCTTTGTTGTGTTGTGTCATCTCTGTGTTGTTCCTGTCTGGGTTGGCTGTTGATTATATGTTATATTGCTTGCCTGCTGGTGTTACCTGTGGATTTTTTTTCTTTTTTCTTTTTTTTTTGTTTTTGATGTTTTTTTTATTTTTTATTTGTTTTTTTCAATTTTATTAATTTTTTTTTAATTTAAAAAAAAATTAAATTTAGATCTCCCCCCCCCCAAAAAAAAAAACAAGTATATATATTTATGCATATATAAGGTTTTGAATTTTCCTATAGTTCTATGCCTATATGCATACCATATACATGTACACACACAATTGGGTCTAAATAATATCTCCCACAATTCTCACTCTTTCAACCTTTATGTGAGTCCCAAAATTATCTTCATCCAATCTATCCGTTCATTCAATATCACAGTCACAAACTATTTATTTCACTACGTAACGTTAAAAGTGTCTGTAGTCTAATCTAGCGAAATCTTCTGCCGGGACCTTATCTCACTGGTCAACATTAAGGTGACCGCGATATACAAATCTGCGCAACACCGTCTTTTGTATTGCTTGTTGCAATTAAACATTTTCGGCCGTATGTTCAGAACTCATTATCTGATAGGAATCTCCGTTAACTGATACGATCTGCTACCTGTATACCGTACGGTCGCTAGAGATGGTTATAAAACTAATTGGTCCGTAGTATACGGCCACAATTATTTGTACAGCTAGTTACTTAAACTAAAAAATGGTTGTCCCGAGATTTGAACCTAAACCATTAGGCACTAATGCAGTGCATAGAAAAATGAGATAATGATACTCTAGAATTGTATAGATTACACCAAAATATCAGTACAACATACACTGCAGACAGTTACTTCAGCGGCCTGAAATTTGTTTTAGTTCGTGCTTAAAATATTGCACGTGAAATAGAGAACATGGGAAATTCCGTGAGGAAGTCAGTCAACTGCTATACAATATTAGATAACAAGAGCACCTGATGTGTCAGCGACGTGATCTTACTGTTAGTACTGGCACGTCCGTATCACACTTGAAACCTCTATCAACAGGTCGCTTCTCATAGATATTGTAATGTATTTATGTTATTTTTTTCAAACTCAACTAGTTGTTTGTTTTGATCTCCGAGAACTACTACTGCTAGAAATACTACTAGCACTATGGCTCTTATATCCTTTTTGTACAATAGGAAAGTTTCTCTAGAGCTTTATTACATACCAAGAATATTCCAACTCTCATTGATGTTTTAAAACTTGAGAAGAAACCTTCTACCCAGAGGGGATGATGACACTGAAGAAGAAAAAGACTTCAATGCAATAAGAAGCGGTCCGATTCGAGTATGAGAATGGAAATAGAAGCGGTGATAGCAGCTCTCACTTGACTGGTGACGCAACCACCAACAGACTCAGTGATTCTATCGGACTCTCAAAGTGTGCTGCGCAAGATAGAAAAGTGTATGATCAGAACTGAATGGGTCACTCTTCTCAACAACACGCAGATCATTACATGGATCTACTGTCCATGTCATGCTGAGGTCAGGGGAAACGAAAGAGCCTATGTGTTGGCTGGTCAAGCCTTAGTGAACGGCACCGAGATAAGAACAGACATGATTTAATTGTGCAGTCATGGATACCCTACGAGAAGAAGAAGAGGAAGTCGAACGAGACAATGTACATATTCACAGAATGGTAGAAATGGGTGACTAGAGGCGATGGAAGAAAGTGCTCCCTCTCCGGAAAGATCAAAAGAACGCGTAATCAGCAACTGACTGGGACACTGAACTTATACACTTTTAGATGGCTGACGGAACGGCAAGCAGAACATATATGGGAATGCCCCTAGTCATGTGACGTTTGTTCCTAATCAAGAATCAAGAAACGGTACGGTAGACATGTTGCGCGAGCCGAGCCCGCCGATTGAGATGCACTAGTCTAGAGATCTTGTTTCAGACTTTCATTCGGGGGTGGACGGAACATGTAGTGTTTGGGCTGGACATCCCGCTTATAGTCAAGGACTTCTTGATGCGCTCCACAACCGCCAATTGTATATTGGTTATGTGAGATTAGTAATGGATTATAGCCTTCCTCTTCTGACCATTGTGAGCAATACTACTATCTCATCCCTGAATAGGGTGCAGAATCAAGATTTGAGACTAATCTGTGGAGGGATGCGATCAACAACCACCGCAGTTTGTGATATATATGTAAATGTAGAGCCGCTGGATATCAGACGAGGATGAACACTCACGGAAGCGGTAGAAAGGTATAAGAGACAAAAGAATGACCATCCAAATACAATACTTATTGACACTTGGAAACAAACAAAAAGACTAAAACAATTGTCACCGGATATATCTGGAGAGGAAGATTAAAAACGCCATCTACCGCAATAGAGAGAACTAGAAAACAAATACCTCGGACCACCCCCTTGGGAGAACTTGCACCAACCAACTATCGAAACAAACACAATTACTAGATAAATCATCCAATAAGGGAACACTACCAGAAATTCTGATGACATGTTCCCTATAAACTATAAGCTCTCCATCATCAGCTATCAAGGATCTGATGAAGCACTGATGGATCGGCTGTCAATATCACCTGTTTTCAGGATATAGCATCCATATACGATACTCTGATGAATCCTCATGTTCTGTGACTTGTGGTGATGATTGCTCAAATTATTGCTCAAAAATCATCATACATAATCATTTTTGCAAACTCTTGTCAGTTTTGGAAGCACTTAAACATATCCCATATGAAAATCACGATATTCTCCATCTAGCAAGAGCATCTCACAGTCTTATCTCTGCATATCCAGTCAGTGTGTTCATGCAATAGATCCCTGGACATAGCGACATAGCAGGAAGCGAGGTAGTGGGCAGATTTGCAAAATGGGGCGCCTTAAAACAACAAAAGCAAAGATCTATGGGGATGGTCAAACAGATTTTCAGAAACACCAGGGAAATTTGGCGGAATAGATGGGCAAATGGGTAAACTGATTGAAATGTATTTAGTGAAATGATTAGGCCAAAGGACAATGACAACATAAACAAACTCTGCAGGAGAAATCAATCTTTTATCCTTCAGTTTCGAACATAAATTACAAGGATCAATAGCCATTTAAACCATATCAAACCGTAATAACTACCCATTTCTAGATACTACTCCCATCCCAACGAAACAGTGGAGCACCTCCTTATTGACTGCCCTTACCTTTCAACTGCCAGGAAAAAAAAACTTCCACAGACACCCTTAACAGTCACTAACTTACTGTGTGGATCACTAAGTCAACTTCAGAAGACCTGCAAATATTTAAGCATTGTGCTGACAAGATTACTCATCAGCATTTGAATATCGACAACGGCAACAACAGCAACAGATCTTCATTCAATTTCTAGCAGTAAATTTGGAAATGTCAAAATGTAGTAGGTTAAAGTTACATCTTCTAACATATTGAGGGTTTTTTTTTTAAATATATCAGTGTATGCAGCAGAACACACTAAATATTTTTAGTTTTTGCTTTTGTTACATTGTCAAAGTACTTTTTTATATATGTGTTAATATGGGCCCAGTGCATTAGCTTCCAAGTCCAGAGATTCGATATTTAATTTCTAGGTTAACTGGGAAAATTTTTAAAATAACCAACGACACCTAGGTCAGCCTAACGTCCTGGATAATTTCAAAATTAGCCAGGACGATATTTCCAGACAGCATAAAGAAACGGGCATTGGGTCTCTGGGGAAAGTTAAAGATGGCGAGCTCGAAGCTCACCACAGCATCCCTATATATGCCTTTAGTTATTGAACACAATCTATAACAGCAAAGGCGTGGAAAAGAGGTACTTTACCTTTTTTTATATACACGTCCGTTACTTTCCTTCGATTCTCAAAGCAATAAATGCGGATGAGTGTTAGACGACAAGAATCGACACACTTTAATGTATAGGGCCTACTTATAATGCTTATTGTTTAAAGATGTGTATAACATTCCCAATTCATTAGACCCAAAAATATGGAACGGCTACGCATGGAAAGCACAAGTCTCTGCAAGAAATTATCCGGAATCAAATCTCACTCACGCGTAAGAACAGATTCGAACTGTTGCAGATTATCTTGGAGAACCTTGCATGTAGACAATACTCCCTAGCTCGTCGCACGGAAATTCTATATGCAGACATGTCTGGTGATAGTGCAGGCCAATCAATGGTCACAAAGTTCTGCTGATGTAGATATATTGCGTAATGTGTGATGTTTGTGCACGTGCGTTACCTTGCTGGAGTAGCTGAAAGTCTGAATTATTTGTGAACGGTATAGCAACCAATGCACCCAGAACCTTATCTCCGTATGTCACAGCATTTACATTTCTGTGTAAGACGTATCTGGGTAAGCGATGGGGAAAATTTAATCCTCTCCAGGTGTGAATGCTATCATCACCAAATCGATTGTGTTGACGAACACAACAATCTGCAAAGAGTTCTTCACACCGTCTCCAAATCCGTTAAGTCCATCAGTAACGGATATGTTGAATCTGTTTTCGTATGTGAATATGATAACATTCCACTGAACTCTAGTCCATCTAACATGCTGCTGTGCATATAGCAGGCGCTATTAACAATATCTCTGCGCCAGATTTGGTCCAACAGAAGGACGTTTTGCAGTATTTATAAGATATGTCGTATTGGATAAGACATATCTGTCTGAGTCGTCGAATCAGGATATGAAGATATCGTGGTCAACGTTTTAGTGATGGTGCAATCCTGGAACGTAACCAATATGGTGGAAGAATCATTGATTATGTGGGAGGCATTAATTTACTATATCATGGTATTTTGAATCTGAATAGTGGTCACGACTGTTACAGTGATTCTACTGCCTCTTGCCATCAGCACTGCTGGTTATTGGGCACAATGCACTCGTTTAAGATGATAGTGCAAGACCACACTGTTCTCGTGCTGTAAATGATTCCCTGAAACAAGCGGATGTCAATAGAATGAATTATCCTGCAAACAGTTATGATATGAATCCATAGAACATCTTTAGGATGAGCTGGGCGACGAGTTAAGCAACATCAGCCATCTCCTGCAACTATGCATTAACTGTGTCTGGTACTTCAACAACAGTGGTAGACAGTGCCTCAGTGTCTCATTCGCAATCTCATAATTTCTATGCGATAGCAGTGCTTTAAATCCATCGCAAATAATGGAGGATATTGTATATATATATATATATATATATATATATATATATATATATATATATATATATATATATATATATATATATATATATATATATATATATATATATATATATATATATATATATATATATATATATACGAGGCGTGTTCAAATGAAAACGGGACTTGTGGATTTATTTAAAAAGTATCATACGCAATTTAATATTTTCAACGGAATTGAACAAAGCAACCACTTGTGAATAAGAATGCACCTGGGTTCATCAGAAAAAATCCCCGTATGCATTTAGGCAAGCATCCCACTGTTTAGGTAGACGTCGAATGCCGTCCGAGAAAAAGTTGCGTGGCTGTTCTCTGAACCATGTGGGCTGTCCCAATTGACATATGGAATTCTTCTGCAAGCGAACGAATGCTCCGACGACGGTCAGTCAGTACTGCTTTATCAAGCACGGCTATGGCTTCTTCTGTTGCAACAATATGCGCCTGACCTGGCCGTGCAAGATCTGCCGTTAACTCACGTCCGTCTTTAAACATACGCACCCACTCCATCACTCTGGTCCTCGACAAACATTTGTCACCATATGCTGCCTTCATTCTCCGATGAATGTCTACTGCTTGACATCCTTCAAATGAAAGAAACTGGATCACAGCACGCTGATTCACTTTGGACGGGTTCGGAATCACACCCTTAACAGTCTTCTGCAGCACATATGCATGCTGGGAAGATGAACACGTGACCGTATGTAAATTATTGGATACTCATTACTAGTGCAAAATGTCATCAATATCAGTGCGCTCTATCACGCGTGGTGTAACAAGTCCCGTTTTCATTTGAACACGCCTCGTATAAATAAAACACGGTATTGACAATGTTGAACATTGGTGTCATTCATATTAATTTTGAACATTAGGGTTGTATTGATTGTTGTGCTGTCATTTTACACAGGCTAATGCTAGCGTCATGTAATATATTGTTGATAATAACTGATAAGATTGTCATATTATATTTTGAAATGCTGTTCTGTTACTTTTATTTTGACTTAGAGCCGTCCTAAAAGTGGTTCTTAACTTTGTGTTGATGGGTTTAAATATCTTTTTTATTATACCAAGTAACAATATTAACGATTAAAAATCCTTTTGCAGAAAACGGAATTTGAACAAATTCGATAGAAAAATTAGAATTAGATAGCACCCACGCGTTTCGTAACTCGAGTAACACGTCTTCTGTCTTCGACAGAATTGATGTGGTGTGGTTGAAGACGGAAATGCTGATTCAAGTTGCGATGCCGATGGGTGCCATCTGAGCGGACTTGTTCAAATCCCGTTTGCTGCATTACGATTTTGCTTCGCAACAAAATCCTTGATCATCATCAAGTGCCGTGCCGAATGGCGTTGGCGATCATATTTCTCCATGTGCATCGATCTCTCATATATGTCATCATTTCTTTTGTGTCATCAATCGAAGCCATTTAGTCAAACTGTCAAATATCCTTTCTCTGGGTCTTCCCCTTGATTGTTTCCCTTTTATCTTTCCTGTTGTCACTATATTCTCAATGCTCCCTCTTCTCATTATGTGCCCAATAAATGTTGACTGTCTTTTTCTTATATTATCAATAATGCATCTTTTCATATTCATTCTTCTAAGACATTCTTCATTAGTAATCTGTGCTGTCCAAGGAATGCGTAACATTCTTCAAATAAACTGCATCTCCGCTGCCTCCAATAATTTTTGTGATGTCTTATTTATTGTCCATGCTTCACTTCCAAAGAGTAGCACTGGTTCAATGTAGCATTTGAGGATACGTTTTCTAGTATCCATCGATATGGACTTGTTGCATAGGATATTTTCATTTTATGGAATGCTGCTTTCGCTAGTCCTATTCTGCTTATAATTTCGGCCTTGCATTTACCATCTGACGTTATTAATGTTCCTAAATCTTTGAAACTATTCACCTGCTTTTAGTTGTTCTCATTTAATACTATTTTACTATTTGGTGGGGTACTATTTCCTGATATTATCATTGTTTCCGTCGTTTGTATGTTTAAACTAAGACCTTTTTGTTCACTTTCTATCACCGTCCTGTTTAACAGATATTTGGAGATGTTCTTGGCTTTCTGCTATCAACACAGTATCATCTGCATTCTATATTATAATACTAAAGATGCTCTAATTGTTCCAATTTACATTACGGTTTTGTATCTGGTTATTTTTAAAGAGTAAATAATGTATATTCAGAACAAGCTGTTTATGTCTATTTGAAAATTGCATGGTGAACATTTACAGTAGCCTTAAAGGTTGTATATAACATTATAATTTTAGCGACATCGTTGTCTAGTTGCAATTTTTTAAACGTTGGATAATTTTCCGAACGCACATGTTATTTTACTATGTTCAAGATTGCACCGTCAGAAGAACAACTGCAGGAACATATGAACAGACTTCACACAATATCTCAAAACTTCAACATGAAGATTAATATTAAAAAGACCGAAATAATGCAAATAGCAAAGAAAGAAAGAAATATCACTATAGTCATCGATAATAAACACATTAAACAGGTAAAGGAGTTCACTTACTTAGGAAGCATTAGAACGAGTGAAGGAAAAAACAGTAAAGAGATACACAATTGATGCAACAAAACATAATGTATTTTAAGAACAAAATGTTAACATAGACACTAAAGTTGCATTATACATGACTATTATTATTTCATCACTATGTTATCAGTGCCAAAACCTGAACAAGACAAAATAAAATTTGTGACAGCAGAAATGACATTGTCTACGAAGATTATTCGGAGTGTCATTAAGAGATAGAACGATAACATCAGACAGATACCAAAACAATACCAGTATTTGAACACTCAAAAGACAACAGATCAAGTGGTTTTCACACACTTCCAGACTACCAACAGACAGCATGCCACAGACGGCCATGCCACATAGACATCACGGCTATAAGGCCAGAGGCTAACCATTAAAGATGGACCATAGAAATCAAAGAAGCCACAAGAATCAAACTTACAAACAGAACATACGAAGGCCATCTCTAGAGAACTCTTCTACCCCTAACGCCGCATGGTAAACAAGGCCTCAACGTATAGATAGACATAGGCAGGCAGACAGGCAAGCAGACAGACATATAGATAGATAGATAGATAGATAGATAGATAGATAGATAGATAGATAGATAGATAGATAGATAGATAGATAGATAGATAGATAGATAGATAGATAGATATATAGATAGATAGATAGATAGATAGATAGATAGATAGATAGATAGATAGATAGATAGATAGATAGATAGATAGATAGATAGATAGATAGAGATAGATAGATAGATAGATAGATAGATAGATAGATAGATAGATAGATAGATAGATAGATAGATAGATAGATAGATAGATAGATAGATAGATAGATAGATAGATAGATAGATAGATAGATAGATAGATAGGTACGTAGAAAATTGCACATCAATGTTATATGTGTTCAATAAAAAGAACATTTAATCTCAGTTTTTTTTCACCAGGTTGTTGTTGGTGCCCCTCGTGCTAATGACTCATCACTTCCTGAAGTATACCAGCCTGGTGCCGTTTTCCAGTGTAACTGGCGGTATCGCAGCAGCTGTCAACTCTTATTCATTGATGATATCGGTTCGTTTCACCTATTTTCCAATTAAATCAGCATCTGATATGCCAGGCCAAAAGGCTGAAATATTGCAGTAACGTTGTAAACAATAACACATCGATTCTGTTCTTCGGGCTGCATCCTGCTAACCTTCAGGAGTTTGAGAACCAACGCAGAAGAAGAAGAATATAATGTAACTTATTTTTCCGTTACGTTCTTTGTTATAAATGAAAGGGAGAAAGGGGAGTAGTCGATATACAAGCCTTGTTTGATGTTCAGTGCTATACAGACATCCCTTCCTTTAATATTTCACTCAAGAGTGAATAAATACGGTGTAGCACTTTTCTATGGTCATTGTAATTTGCAAGCACTTAGCACCTATAGAAGTAGTACCGGTAGCAATTCTTCGGGCTGTCGTGTTATGACTGACGAATAGCAAGGCGATTACCTGTATAACAATTAGAAACCATCTCTTTAAAGTCCAGGCGGTGCCGGTCGGGTCAGCGTAAATATTTATCAAGATCGCCATAAAGCGCAAAACAGACTTTATCCACTGAGGATTATCATTGACCAATTGGAGACCGAAAATAATCGATCATTGAAAGAGATTGCATTGTTTGTACAGGATAGGACGGAGAAAATTGGCTCACATTTACTTAAGTGATTGGTATATCGACGTGTTGATCCATTGAAATGATCCATTCCTTAGTTTTATTCCAAAGTCAATATTTTGTAGTAGTTAATATTTAGAGTTGGAGAAAGTTGACTGTCAGACGTGTGACAGTCTGGAAAGGAAAATAGTATGTATTGTTTGTACAAAGTATGAGGTTGGAATTAAATGCGACGACGTGCATTAGATTAAGAACTAGTTTATTTGGGGAAAAATATTCAGTTAGCAAATTCGGCCCGCAGGCGAGTCAATCAGTTCAGGGAATTCGATTCGGATTTCTGCTGGTCAACAGGCAGGCAGTGAGTCAGGATAATTCTGTCTGGAATTCTGTCCAGGGAGACAGTTGATAGGAAGAGCTGCCGAATTACCAAATTCAAATAGATAGTTTGAAACATTAAGAAAAACATCTAGAGTTCTAGTGGCAACTTAGAATTAGTCTGAAAACTTCGTAATGAGTCTAGGATTCTAAGTGTGAGGATTAATTAATAGTGCTATCGGACAGTGAATCCGAGGTTAAGAGATACGGTGAAACGAAAGTCGAATAGCATACAAGTATGAAGGAAAATAAATTTCTTCCGAGAACAAAACTTGTGGGTTGCCAGCTTGGGGATTACCAAACTCCATCACTAGCAACAAAGTTAGAGATCGGAACGATTCTCTTAAATACTATACGATCAACCAACAGTTCGCAGTTGCGAAACAATTAAGACGAGTTGTAAAAAGGAAGGCCAGAGAACGTAGATTAGTTCGCGAAAGCGAACCGTTGAATGAATACGTTAATTTTTTAGAGGTAGATCTATTGATGCAACTATTTGATTTATTGTTGATGTACATAATTGATGCCCTCGATGTTATACACTGGTTTTTGTATCACAAAAATAAACAGAAGTCTTGAAGACGAAGACGCTGGATGAGATACGTCGCTTATCGTGTTCCAGATTATACCTACACTCGTAGGTGGCCGGGAATGCTAGGTGTGCCATCACTGCAGATGGGTCAACATATATAACAGAAGAATGATGAAGTAGTTGACCCATAAGTGTATAATACACTTGTGACAAGGATCCTAGGAAACTGCCACACTGGAATTCTTTCCTTCAGAGACTAAATATGCGTCTATAACCCCCCCCCCCCCCCCCAACATAATCATGCCTTTGAGACAAGAAATACAATATGAGTTCGGGTGTCACATCAGTTACTCAAATGAGAAGGACTTGTACTTTCGTCAATACGGTTATGAGCTGGCAAACGCTACCTATTCACAGCTAAAGAGATTATTTCAATCTTCATCTCTAAGCACAAATTTCCATCAATCAGTGCTTTTCCTTGCTCTGTATACCTTATCATCTTATCAATTGGTCTAGATGGGTATCCACTTGTGTTAGTTGAAGAGAGAATAACATTCTACTTGAACTCATAGTACTTGAATGTCAATGTTGTGCACCAAAAACTGAGCTTCTCCGTTCTTTCTTGTATAGTTCGCTTAAAAATTCAGGCCCTCTGAGGAGGGGCGGGGGTGGTGTGAGATAATAATAAGAATCTATTGGATCGATTTTTATGAAACTATTTATATGGAGAAGATTAGGTAAAAGCGTTAAACTTTATTTATTTATTGTTTTCCAGCGCAATAACCGTAGATAAAATAAACATAACGTATATATCTTATGTTTTTTTCTATGAGATTTGCAGCCTTATTTAAGAAGGGCCTACAACAATTATTATAATTTTATAATTCTAATATATCTTAAAATATTAAATAAAATGTTAAAATATTATTATTGTTTAAACAAAAATTATAATATTTCCTGACTTTTGTTTTTACAGTTTTAGTGCACACCTGTTCAGAAGACGTTTTTTACTTCCATTATACTAGTTTGATATTTTTATGACATTTTGCGCAGCTTGCGTATACGACATTGAGCATCGATATCTTTTGTCAACAAAATAAATATTTTGAATTTTTGAGTAGATTTATGACAAGGGAATTCATTTATAACTCTAGATAATTCAGTACACGAAGTGAATTTTAGACCAACCAAAATTACAACGCCGAGCTACCACAAATGAAATCCGCAAATTAATTACTATGTAGAAGACGACTTTATTGCTGTTCACATATTTCTGCATGGAAGCGAAGAAAGGTTATCTATTTCATGAGATCCCATATCCGGAGTAGAGAACAAAACATTCACATGATATAAACAAGAAATAATTTATTATACTTAGAAGTTTTTAAACAGTACCTAAAGAGGGAAGAAAAAGAAAGGTTGATGATTTCAATATATATATGATTAGACGAAAAATCATGAAAATGTTTGTAGCAAATCAACTTGTTACTATTCATAAACTTGAAGTCCCTCTACACTCAGAATATACTATTTTAAAGTATCCAAATCAGTTCATGTGGAAACTTGTAAAATATGTTTTAACGGTTAGAAAAGCTGCAGTATGTCAGAATATAGAAAAGCCATAACTGATTGCTGCTCAAAATAGACTACTTGGGGTATCTAAGCGAACAGCTGATGGAAGGATATGACATTCTATATTTCAACGAAACGAGAGTAAATGTTCGCCATTCTTATAAATACGAATGTCAATAATTTGACAGAACGACATATTGACAATGCACACATTTCTTAATTTGAAGTAAAAACGTATTTTTACAACCAGCACACTCACTCCTATAAGTTCTTGACGTTGTCGTTTCTGGAGTATACGTTTCTCTCTTGAAACATGCTTTTCGCAACCAGGAAGTAGGTATATTCATCCATTCTCGTACAGGTGGATGCCTATACAGTTCTCAAACGTTGAAATCAAAGCTCAGGATAAAGAAGGTCCTGATAAGACAGTTGCTCTTTGCAAAATGATGATGCAATTACGACAGACAAAGATGAGTAATGCAAAATTTACAATCTACCATTTCTGATGCCCTGATTTTTGACGAACAATTAGCAAAAATAAGATAAATAATGACGCATGCTGCCATCACGCCATAAATTGTCATCTATAGTAATGAACAAGGGGTGGTTGACAACTTTAAATAAATAAGATCTTCAGTCAATAATAAATTAACCCTGCATCGGGAAATACAAGTAAATTCAAGTAGGAGGCATGAGGATACATGCAAATAATTCTTATAACTGACGGGAATTGAACCAGGTCTGTTCTAGCAGCACCGAATCGCTTTGCAACACAAGTAAACAGGTTTTCCCTACTTGACCAACCACATCCTCTGGAAAAGATGTGGTCTCGCCAAGACTTTCAGCCTGTGTACTCAAGTCACTGAGAACAGACCAATCGAAACAAGGACTATTACAACATCAACGAACATACCGTACAAGTATTAAAATATCCTCAGGAACACAAACACAGAACATGCATATTCGTACACAAGGGCCAATGGGTCTTCTTGTAAACATAAATAACATAGAGACATACGAAATACAAATCATGATTAGCAAGACATCTAAAACAATGAACAGACCAACACAAAGGGTCTGGGGAAACAACAAATTAACTAAAAAGTAAACCAGGCGTGTATCGTCAGTACCATTTTCTACGGCAGTGAAACATGGGCAACCTAAATGCATCAGGATAGTCAGGGGAGACGACTAACCAACTTTCACATGCGGTGCTTACTTAGAATACTTTCAGTAAGAAATCATAGCAAAATCACGATCACTGATTAATACATCTTTAACACATGAAAGAACAGACAATACCGCAGTATTGTATATGCTCAATCTGTGACGGCACTGATAGTTGGGACACACTAGAAAGATGGAAGGTAGCAGAATACAGAATGATCTACTTTATGGAGAATTATAGTCTTGGAAAAAATCTCATATTCGAAATCTACTTCAGTACAAAAACGTATGCAAACGTGATAAGCATAATACAGACCGCCGCCGTCTCAAAGAAAAATCTGGGAGACATAGGAGAAAGTGATAGCCTATAGATCAAGGACTGCACTCAGAAGACACCCAACAGCACACGATGGTACAACTCGGTCTGTAATTCCTTGTACATACTGTGGAAGATTTTGTGGCTCAGGTTGGTCCCCAGGGACACATCCATCATCGCCATGGCTCATACATTGTATTTCTTATAGTACAACAATAACACTAGCGTCTGAAAAGACGGTGTGGGACATACCTTTACTTTTACCTGAAAAGACGGAAAGGTGCCAACTACTACACTTTTTTGTAGTTCTGCTTTGACTTTATTTACTTCAACGATATCTCTCTTCTTTTTTTGTTTACCTATAGGGGACATATCTGTTAAACCACCTGCATGATCCCAAATTAATAACATGTGAGATAAATTTTTTCCTGCATTCTCATTACATCCAATAGTCATCTTGTTTTGATTTTAACTAATTGTTAGGCTATGCTTCTTTATGTACCTAATCATAAATTTTTCATTTTTATCAGTTGGTAGGACTCTACTTATAAATATTCTTTACTGTTTACTCTATTGAAAATGAGCATGTTATTTATTATAATGGCTTATAATGGCAATTCATTTGAATTGTTTATACTGAGTGGCTTTTTAAAATATGAATGTGTGTGTATATATATATATATATATATATATATATATATATATCATGT
The DNA here is from genome assembly GCA_034231615.1 of Meghimatium bilineatum. Taxonomy (NCBI): domain Eukaryota; kingdom Metazoa; phylum Mollusca; class Gastropoda; order Stylommatophora; family Philomycidae; genus Meghimatium; species Meghimatium bilineatum. The sequence continues at coordinate 51,686,088 of CM067298.1, forward strand.
GACATTCATTCCAGAATATGGTCTTCCGTATGGCTTCTCTGAACATTAAGCGATTCTGGGGGAGGCAATCTGATATATCACTGCACCATCGTCGACTTGGGCGCCCTCTTCCCCTGTTACTGTTAACTCTGCCTTCAGCTATTAATCTTTCCATGCTGGTATGCCTATTTATATGACCCAATACACTCAGCAACGTGTTAAGATGTTGTTAAGGGGGCCAGCCTTCTTTGACGTATATTGATCTTAACATTTCTTGATTTGTCTTTTTTACTGTCCATGGTATACGTAAAATTTGTCTGTAGTATCTCATTTCGAAAGCAGATATATATATATATATTGGTGTTGCCTGCTAGTTTGTGTCCTGATGAATATTTCTTAGTCGAAACTCTTCACTGTGTCTCGTTGCTAGGGTATTTTATACTTCAGTTGGCAACACTTATACCTATTTCCGTTCATTATGATTTTTGCCTTGTGTTACCCCAGCCACATATTTCCTGTTGATAGTTGTTACCCGACACTGGAAATTTTATTCCTGTGTATATAGGAATATCTACTCCAGCAATATCATTTTGAAAACATAAAAACATTAATTCCGATCTACCTATTGTTAAACGAAGTTTATGAATTTTATATTTGATGCTAAATATTTGCTAGCAAATATGAGCTGAATATTTTCTAATATTTAAAATTGAATGTTACGTACAGTATAATAGTAGAATAATAACAGAATATCATATTTCTGCATTTACATCAATTAAGGTAATGAGCGACAAGTCATCCCTAAGTGGAGAAATATCACAGTTCAACACAGTAAAGACAACCAATGGCTTGGAACATCTGTGGATGTTAACATAGAGGGTGATTCACAAGTTATGGTAAGAATTATTGTTATTTAAAATAAAATATTCAAACTGGGGCCTGTAGTCTTTGTATAAAATTATAAAGTTCTAGCAGGATATTTTACATGTCTAACTTTATCCTTCGATAATTGTCTTTCATTCCTATTTCTGTGCCTATTGTGAAACTCTGCATGTTAGCAAAATGTAGTAGAGAGCAATGCTTCTCACAGTTGTGGTCCGGTGACCAGTACTAGTCCACAAGCCATCAGTGACCAGCCCGCAATCCAGCAGTAAAAGTCCAAATCGCATAGGCCTTAGGTCTTTGTCCCTCATCACTCATAAACTGGTCTCTAACCGGTTGGGAAACAAATTGCTGGTCCGCAACAACAACATGGTTGAGAAACACTGTACTATGTGCAGTTGTGACAGATTTGTGGCAAATTCTACATCTTTTGGGGCCAACACATTTGATTTCATATGTCATTTGGGTAAACTTGATTTTTATTGGATGAGATAATTAACTTCATGTCAAATCATCATTCTCACTAAGTTTCAAACTTTCTTTAAGATGATGAGGAAGGTCTTCTCCAACTGTGGGAATCAGAAGTAGGTACCGATTTGTACAGCTGTGTCTTTTTTTTTCTCGTTCGCAGTTTAATATGCGTACACCGCGTCTGGATTTCTTGATAAATGCTGCTATATTATAAAGTTCCTCAAGTCTGCCATACAGCTTTCGATAGATACCTGTCTCTGTGGACAGTGCTCATTCCTCAACTGATTTATTACAATAAATTATTGTAATGCAGTCTTGCAGGATATGTTGTGGGGTCTGCGCTGCTTGCCCACATGAACACAGGATTGATGGAACCCGTCTTATTCTATATAAATGGATGTATAGTCTGCTGTGTCATGTCTTGGTGTGAAGATGATAACTTGCTAAACTCTGTCGAGATAGTGATAAGTTATCTTTTGGGTGGTTAACTTTCCTAATAGCTTTTGCTAAGGATCATCTTCTCCTGGTATGTGATTTCTTGGTATTTTTGTTCCTGTATTGCTCCATCTTTTTCTAGCATATCTGCCTTTTGATTTCCTGGAATGGCACAGTGGAATGGAATTCACTGTTTTACTACCCTTCTTTGGATGCTCACTTCTCGTATGTCAAAGACGTGTAGGACAGACATTGCATCAGTAAGAAAACCACCTGTTGACATTGGCTTATTATGTTTATAATTATTTCTTCAGTAATGCTTAAGGCCTGTACTTCTGAAGATTAGTTGGAGCAGCAGAAGATTCCAGTTGGGTGGATTCTGTTTTTTTGAGTGGATATTTTATGCACACTCCAGTACCTCCGTTCTTCACTGCTTTGGTTGCTGATCCATCAGTCTTGTCTTAGCCACTAGTACTATGAAGCGTCGCGGGGAGTTTAAGTCTTCTATCTTTAGCCAATTGTGTTGCGTTTGTTGTTGTGATGCCATGTTGTTGTAGTATGTCTCTGATGTTATCAATCCATCTACCTCTTGGTCTTTCTCTTGCTCTTTAACCAGAAATTATTTTGTTGCATGCTATAGATAGTACACGATCAGGTTCCATTCTCATAAGGTGGCCGAGTAATTTAATCTGTTGTCTTTCTATGTATTTGATACATGGAATAGTTCCTATACAAATTATAATGTCTTTATTTCTTATTCGGTCTATTCTATTAACACCATCGATCTTCCTTAGTCATCTCATTTCACAGGGTGCGATCTTTCTCTTCTGTGTTTTGAACAGTGCCCATGTGTAGCATTGGTAACAAAGTTGGTATAAATATAAATAGCCAACAGGTCGGAGGGTAAAAACGGATGTATCATGCCATTGACGCAAATATAACGGCGATACAACGCATTTCCAGAATCTGGAATCTATCTATAATCTATATACCCGTCGTAGGGGTAGTACAGTGGATACTTCAGCACACAGAGTCCACCAACGATTTCTATCTTAAAAGATGCGGATGAGTGAGGAAAAATCTTGTCCTGTTCATTCCTTGATGTTCTCTGTCCATGTCTTTATTGGCCTTCCTCTGCTTCTTCTCCCTTCGACGGTTCCCTACAATATTGCTTTTGACAAGGAATAATGTCTTAATACATGTCCAAATCATGCTATAATGGTTATAGTTTTATAGTTTTCGTCGTTTCACTATTGAAAGCAATGGTTCTTGTACACCTGCATACTTCTCTGAAATACATCCTGCTTGAATGCTCGTAGTGTATGGTCCTGCTGCACAAGATCGATGCAGTGTTAGTTTGTGAATAAACGCTGAAGAAGAAGAATATCGGAGAATAAAGTTACTTCTTTTCAACCATCATCTGGCTGTGTCACCGAATCTGGGCTTCATTGGCTGCGCTGGCATGCTCTTCTAATAGCTGGGTCAACTATAGAGTTTGAGGGTAACTGTCCCTGAGCCAAGACCTTCAAATGACAAGCCATCTCTCTATTAATTGAAAAAAATCCCACTGTCAGTATAAGCGTTAATTATCAAACTACCGCTGGATCTCTTTTATAGCAAGACAATGGTCTTAATAACTTGTCAGTATAATGTAATCCATAAAACAGATATGCTTTGTACCTGAGTTTCATGTCACAAAGCTCATGAAAGCTAGGGTTGTTAACGTCTCTAATAAGAAGTAAGCTAGTCCATTGAGCACAATGCAAATGCAGCAAACCGCTAGAGGGCAATGCCCTGTGCAAGATGTGACAGTAAAGAAAACGAAATATGGATGCATAACAAAAACATTGTTCATGCTCAAGAACAAGCTTCTAGTTTTCCTCTGGAAGCATGTGATGAAGCTAAAGGCAGGAAGAAATGGCTTCGTCCTAGTCAGTAGAAAATGTATGTTGTGGATAAGACTTTGACAAGCTGTACAGGATGCTGGTCAACTAACCTTTGCTAAGATGCTGAATCGACTTTAGCACAATTCTACTGTGGGGCGTTTCCTATTCCGAAATCATACTCACAAATGAGAAGGTTTCAGTATCCAAGGGCACTGGGTGAAATGAACTCTGATTACACGAAATCAGTTTCACGGTAGCAGAACATCTCATACGGGATATACGTAATCAACTCAAGTTCAAATCCCTGCTTATCGTTTCTAGCCTTGGAAACTGTTCCCCAGAAACATGTTTTGTTCTGCAGTTTAAGTACACAGTAAAGCCGTCACCACTAAGAGCCAACTACACACTCGTTACCTTAAGATAAACTGAATGGCTGTTATAGGCTACTGAAGCTCACTCAAATCAAAATCATTCCAAAAAAACTGATGCGCTAGGCATGTATGGTCTACATTAAATGGCAGTACATCATATTACATGCTCTCAGGCAGAAACCACATGTAAACTCTGGATGATTACATGAGAGCCAACGCAGAAGTCTTTTACATTTTTCCTAGTGCTGGCACTTAGCTATTTATTATCAGAATTTAATACCAGTTCAGCCAGTTATAATATTACCAAACTAGTCACATAAATTATGCAAGTATGAGGACACATTGATGATCACAACTAATGGACGAATATCTATGCCAGAATAAACTATCATGTGTTTCCTGAACACATACTTCAGACTGCCCAGTCTATGATGAGATGTAAGGCCAGATTTGACCACATAAATGACTGAGTTGGGGATAACGCTTTTGGGCTGCTGCTCAGACTTGGAGAAGATTAAGAACTTCATTTTTAGCACATGGCCTGATTATCTAGAAAAAAATGTGTTAATACTGAATGCAAGAATTAGTATTCAGTTATAATAGATACCATATTTCTTTTTTTTACATCCTCTGTCTGTAGATCTGTGCCCCAAGATGGATAGATAAAAAGTTTGATGCAAAAGCTCTCCAGATGATGAATGGTTTATGTTATGAATCCAATCGTGATCTTAATTTTGGGGAGTCAAGTGCACTGCCTGTTTTGGAAAATGTTAAAAAGCAAGTTCATGCTGAAGGTTATTTCTCTTATGGCATGGGTAGTCTTGGATCGTCAGTTGCATATTCAAGGGTAATTTATTGTTTTATCTGCTTTATACAGTTTTGCCAAGCATAGAATAAGACGTATTCAATTGTTCTTCCCTTGACATGAGGAGACAAAGACATTACAAATGACCATGTAGGCATACAACCAAATATATTAGGCCCCTATGTTATAACTGAGATCCTTATGTCAGCTACTATGGCCAAGGGGTTAAGTCCGACACAATTCCAACATACTTAAACTAATTCACATGCAGCAAAAGTCTTGTCATAAAACTGTCCATACAACTGAATATATATGTGGGGTGGGGGGAAGAATGCAATGAAATTCATCATTATTATCATCAAACCCATAACTCTCTCAGGATCATAGGAGTGCCACTTCACCCTAATAAAATTAAACAGTAGTTGAAAAGCAAAGCTCAAACCTATACCAGATAGACGCCTATGCTTAAATTATATTATTGCTGTATTATATAAGACAAGCATATGCATCTGAATGAAAGTTTGAGCGCCTAGGGCGTATACAAAATTAAGAAATGTGTATAGTTCCTGGATGGCATTTAGACCTATAGCTTGCTTTAACCTCACAAGTGTAGGGCCTACCATTGATTTACTAACCTGGATATGCCGGCATTCACAGAAATGAAAGAGCAGATAGGCTCTCAGTTATCTCAAATGCATCTATCGTCAGTGAATTGAGAATGGATAAAGGTGATACTTTGATGTGACCCATTACATCTATAGACCCTTATTTTGTTTGTTCAGATCCCCAGGAATTAAACCTACAACCGGGGGGGGGGGGGGGGTTCTCAGAGTCTCCTTTCATATTCAGGAGACTTCAGCTTTTGGTTTAATGCAATGCCTATCGAAGATGCCTTCTACTCAGCCGGGATCATATAGACCCTATATATTTTGTTCATCTATTGTTGAATTTTTTTAAAGGCAGTACTAATACATCCAGTCACATCGCATGGTGGTTCATCCAGGTTGAGTTGTGAGAGTAGCCCACTAACTTCTCTACCAGTAACAACCCGTCTCAGTGATGTTTAAATAACCGTGTCAATATTTAGCTCATTCACAAAGTTAGATAGTTCCTGATAGGAAGTGATCATACTGTTTAAGTGTGACAATTGAAACTGGGCCCATACGAATTAGTACCTTCAAATGACTCTGAATTATTTACACTATGTTTATGATCATGTTTAGCGGATTAACAGTGATTTTCAATCTTTTTCATCTGATGTCACCCGTAGACATTTTGCAAAGGCTTATATCATACCCCTTTGCGCCCCCTCAACCCCACATTTAATTAAATCACAATTTAATCCCATACACATTTTCAACAACGTTATAATTTCGGAAAACTACAGGTCAAATAGGCATAAACCATGACGTAGATAACAAAATGTTTCGCTTATTTTGCCAGTACAAGATTTTCATAAGCAGATAGTCAAATTCTGTGGTTCTAGTCATTATTTGTATTTATAATAACTTTCACATTTCATTTGCTTTTTTTAAAATATGTTTTGAAAATATGCCTATATTTTTAGCTGAAAAACAATTATGCTTTCAATGAACTCAATTATCTAATCACTTGAGATTAGCCTCCTTGAGATCCGTTCATACCCCCTAGGAAGGGGACCTCCCTCTCCCCCAGATTGGAACCACTGATTTACATCTATTATTGCAAAAGTGTGTGTACATTTTTCTACACCACTGAGTCCTTTTGAGGAGTATGATTGTAGGTCTCTATATTTCATTGCTAACAAATTAGACAAAAATTATGAAAGTAGTTATTTTTAATGCTGAATCTCATTAGAAAATCTTATATATTAAAGGAATACTTTCAAATAATGTTTTCTATTTCAACAGGATGGCAAATTCTCAATTCTTGGTGCTCCAGGGTTGAATGACTGGGCAGGTATATCAATTAAATTGTATTACTGTTCGCTCACAGCACCCATTTATGTCTCTTAGGTCTCTATCTTAAAAGACAGAGGAATAAACTCGCATTGGCATGATAATGATTGGTATCTGTTACCTTATATAACATTCATTTTAACAAAACAAAGGTTAGGCCTATTAAGGGGTTAAATGTTACCACACTGCTCTCGGGGGACCCAGGGTTAGCACTGTTAGTGCTAACTGGCTAAACCTTTTGGGGATCGTGTCCGTGAATGCGGAGGCAATAGATGGAAAGAGAATTTACTGCAAAAGAGACATATTTCCTGCAAAAGAGACATATTTTGCCAATATTTCCGACACCACTAGCCAACACATGCAGTAGCACTGTCCAACACATAGTGACGCTAGTCAGTATGGCCTGAACATTGGAGGCAAATGCAATTGACACGAAAAGGCAGAGGCATGGAGAGAGACGAAAAGATAGCATTCTGAGTACAAAGCAAGGGTAGCACAGCGCCAGAGGGCAGCGTCATGTACAAATAGAAAAGGAAAACGTTCCAAGGAAATCGGCAATACAAGTTCAGTTAGCTCAAGACAAGCTTCTAGTTAATGATGCTCCTTATGGGCAGATACCCAATCATGTGAGCCCAGCAAAGAAAGCAGCGCTGGCCCAACTCTACTGTCGAGCAAATATGAGGGAACATGGATACTATACTGGAAACATGCTCATGGAGAGAAAGGATTCCGTTCCCGATGTTTTGGATCTCGGATGTCCGGGAAACAGTGTGATCAAACCGATGTGCAAATAACCCAGTTCAACTGTAGAACTAGCAGTACAACGTACTTAACGCTCCCTGGTGAAAATCACATGTATTATTCGTTGTTATTATAAGAGAGCGAACGCAGAAGAAGAAGAAGACGGCTTATTAAAAATAAGCAGGAATGTAGTGAAATATCAAAATATGAAGCTAAGTAGTTTTACAAAGCATAAAGCAAGACTAACATAATTATTTGTCAAAAAAAATAGCTTTTATTGAAAAAAGCATACAAGACATAAAATGACAAAGGCACTGAAGAAGAAACTGAATTTATTCGAAAATAAATGTTAGAACACTCTTGGATATTGGTTAGGAAGAAATCAAGTCAAACAAGCATGTAAGAGAAGACACCAAACAGCAATGTTTCTACAGCAATAAGACAAAAACAATGGACGTATATCCGACATGAACTTAGCATGAATGAAAACAAACTGCTATTAAAAGCATTAAAAGTCACACCAGATGACAAAAGGAAAAGATGAAGACCAAAAAAATGAAAACAAAAAAAGAAGACTCTTTGGAGAACAACCATCAAAGAGGGTATGACTATAGGTCTCAACAGCATGCAAGAATTACACACAGTAGCATCACATTGCAGGAACTGGAGAGCTCTGGTTTCTGTATTTAGCGCTGAAGAAACATAGATAGATACAATACATATTAATTTAAAATAGGGTCTAGAAGGTGCCACTTGAAGTAGTTTTCAGCTGTGCTCATTTTTACTAAAAGCACCATTAAATTTGACATTGGTAGCGTATCCTATTCAGGATGTAGCCAACAATCCAGTATTTTCTAGGCAATATAAATTCATTCAGTAGTTTGCCATTGCTTTCTGAACAGTCCGGATGCACAATTGTCTGCAGCGCCGTATTTAGACTTGATAAGATCCTAAGCTATTTGAGATATGGTGCCCTTTATAAGTCCAGATGTTATATGTCAGTGCCAAATATAATTTTTTTGGGCCCCCAAGAAAGTGAGGGCCCTAAGCTATAGCTTGTTTAGCTTATACGTAAATCATGTACTGGTATTACTGTAACCCTTTTTATATGCAGACTAAAATTCTCTTTTATGTACTATTTTTAAAGAAATGTATTTAAGGTCAATAATGTCAAATTGTCTGACTCTGGCGCAGTGGTCAAGCGTGGGTCTGTGGTACAGAGTTCGATCCCACTACAGGTAATCAGTGCAGAATTTACATATAAGCTAAACAAGCTATAGATTAGGGCTCCCATATTCTTGGGGGCCCCCAAAAAATCATATTTGGCACTGACATATAATATATGGATTTATAAAGGGCCCATATCTCAAATAGCTTTGGGCCTTATCAAGTCTAAATCCGGCACTGGCCACAGGATGGATACATAAAATGAGGATGTGAACCCATCATGACTGGTGACAGACAGTTCTTGTCGGACAAGAACACTCTAGCCAGTAAGGTTAGTTAGTTAGTTAGTCGTCGGATCATCATCACTGCAAACTGGACACATCCATAGTTGCTCCGATCTCTCCTTGAGTGTATCCGCCATCACACTTCTGCTGACAGTACCGGTCCTATGCTGGTTGACCATCATTCTTCTGCGCCCTCCAAAATGTTCACCTCTAGCAACACCGCATCTCAATCCCTGATCTTTAATCCTAGCCATTGAAAAGGAATCATCATCCACATTCGTCTCACTCTCGCGTGTTATATATCTTAAGGTATCTTAAGATATCTAAGCCAGTAAGGTATCTATGGGTAGGGAACAAAAGCAGAAGTCAATTCAAATTCACAAAATGCAGAGTGGCACACGTTTTCCTTTAGTGGAGAAATCTGATGCTTACACTTATCTTTATGTGGCTATACTGTACAACATATGACAGACGAATATAGTACGATTCTGTCATAAAATAAATTTTGCTCAGCTATTTTCTCTATTTAATGCTTGATATATCTTATTCTTTGAGCAAACAATCGGCTTCTCAGTCATATGTACACAATATTTAGCCATGGGTACATGTGGACAGAAATATCGCAAACTGCAGAACATATACTTGAAGAATATTCTCTGAGTATGATAATATGCTGAGAAAAACTACATTAGAGTTTGGATTACTCTATGGATCTCTGTATGAGCAGCAAATGGATGGTGGTGAAATTTATTGAGGAGGCAAAATTACAGATAAAGAAATATTTTAAATGAACGAAAGAAAAAGAATTCGTCGAGCAGATTTGTTGTTTTGCACAAAGTTTTTAACAGTAAACCACTTCTTTATTTAAAAAGCAATAATAAAGAATTTAATCTAAAGACTAAAATGTACAACAGTTATAAAATCAAATTGATTGTAATAAATTATCACTTTTAACTTAACTTTTTACTTCCAGGTGGTTTTGCTTATGTTGAAACCAATGCAGCATCAAGACCTCAAATCATGCAACTTTCGGCTGACGTAGAAAGCAACTCTTATTTTGGTATATTTAAGTGTAGATTGATATCAGACTTACATTATGATTTATGTTTATCCTTTTCTTTAAATATTACATTACATATCAAGACACGATATTACTATTTACTTTTAATAATTACATCCATGGATGCATTGAAGAAAGATTCTTAGTAAATTCATAGAAAATATTGACACAAAGTAAAAATAATAACTTATGGTATTTAGAAATATGAAATCTTGTGGTTCATATGTTTTAATAATTCTATCTTAGGAATGTCTGTTACTACTGCCAAATTGTCTGCTGAAGGTGTTTATACAATTGTAGGAGGACCAAGAGCTGGAGGTTCTGGTAAAGTGAGTGTGGCATGCATCTGTAACACCTTATAAGTTAGCTGAATATTATGTCCTTGTTTGAGAAGTTATCACCTAGCCCACCATCAGTTCAGTCTATGCCATTAAAAACATGCTACATCAGATTCTGTGCACTTGAGATCATAGCTGTCATCTTATATAGATTTCTGTATTTTGTACAGAATATACTCACGTTCTATAGAAGAATAACACAGTTACCATTAATATTTACCTGTAGTAAAGTACTTTGCACAGAATTTGACATCAAAACACAAAATATGCAAGCTATTTCTAGCTGAATAGCAGAATGATTATTCTGGATGTTGACAGGCATTTAAAATCTTCATCTGTAGATTTATAGTATTTTACATTTCTATATTATATTGAGCTGTACTGTGTGTGAAAATGATAAGGGAGAACAACATTCAGATGTAAAATAAATGCATGAACTTGAATTTATAAGTGTAAGCTCTTACTTGATATAATATTACCCACAATTTTTAAGGATCTTGTTTTGAACTCACACTTTCCTCCCATGTGATTATTTCCCTTTGTAATGTGTTTGTCAGTTTATGTTTATCCTTTATTGATTTTAATATAAATTAATTTTGGGTTAGGGTTAGTTATGTAAAACAAAACATTTCCTAACCCAAACCCTAAAAAAACTAATTGTTAAATTAATAATTGATAAATATCAGTTGGCAATCATTGCCAAGGGAAATAATCAAATTAATAATAGGGTCTAACATCGGGGGAGGGGGCACATGTTCTTTTTTTATTTTGCACCTTGGTCATGTATTTCTTGCCAAAAAAAATTAAAAATGATACACTTATTAATTATATTCTACCTAATTATGGTTTAGGTGAATGCATACAACAGAGACTTTCAACTACTTTTTGTAAAGGAAGGAACCCAGGTAAGATCTTTAGGCTCTTTCACTTAATTTCTTAACATAAATAACTCTTTGTCTCCATAAGAATTTTCAGTACTGTCCTAGTAGAGACCAACACATATTAAACAGAACAAACTTTTGTGAAACGGAACTGTAACTAGGTTATAAAGGGACATAAAAACATATTATACACGGGACACAATCAGAAATAATGCAACAAGTTTTATTGGGACAAGTAATCTTGCATAAGAATGAGAAATGTAAAATGTGGTTCTGTGGTTGTTGTCATTGCTGTCCACATAAATTCTCATGATAACTTTTAAGATGCTATAGAGATACGACACAGTATTTTATGATTCTCCATTCCATGCTACCCCACACTCGTGCAATGTGCAGAGCACCATCATTTTCATTGTGCTTCTGTAACGCGCAGATAGTAAAACAGCAGTCGTTTGTACTGCACGCTCATTATTTCATTATTACACACTGAGAAAGTAGAAACACAACCGATTTCTGCATATTTCTGGGGAGACTCAAGCAGTCATCTTTGAGTTAGCAGCAGCCATGTTTGTTATTGTATGTAACAACAAATACCAGTGAATTATCATTCTCAGTGATTATCTAAAAATTGGTATTAAAAATGTAACAGTGTATTGCTGTCTACTAGGAAAGAACCGAATTTTTATATCTTTCATAGTGGATTTATGTGACTATAAATCAGGAGATTTTATCAACTAAAGGGTTAATATAGTATTTTTTAATAAATGAATTGCAGATACTAATAAACAAACATCAAAGGTTGTTCTATTTAAATATGGTTTATTTTATGATTAAATACTTAATTTACTTAATGTAAATATTATGTTTTAAAGTACTTAGTAATTTAAGAACTATAGTAGCGCAGTGCTCTGGCTTACTAGCCCTGTGGTCAATGGACTGATTCAGATTCCCTTCTGAGGGATAATATTTTTTTATCCAAAATGACTTTATGTTGATCCAGTCTTAGGAAATGAGTAGCAAAACAAAACTCATAAGGTAAACATGCTAGGTATGATGTTGATCACAGCATTCTGGTCTTCTGATGGTTATGGAAAAATAAATAATAATGCCAGATGTTCCATGTGTGTGAGTGGTAACAATGTGACTTAACTTACATTGTACTTTAACAGCACCTCAGGAGGCAGCATTAATTAACTGGTTTTCTTATTCTTCCGCATTCATTTTCAAACTCTTGCTGATCTGCAGGATATAGTCTGGGATACTTTGGATCATAGTTTACAGCTTAGCTACAATATCTGCGCCTTTAGACCTGATATATCCAACTTTAGCATGACTTCTGAGTTACTTTGACTCTATACAGGATGGGACAGCCAACTCCACCCCAAAACCTCCTTAGTCATCTTATTACTTGCTTGACATATAACAATGTTACCATTCTTTGGTCCCCATTTGGACCTTGGCAACACATGGGCGATCAACTGATTTATATAGGCCCTATATCAACAACTCTGCAGCTAAGCAGTACAGGGTGCTCTGTTGTCCAAATGACAAAAATAGTTGCTGAGGATAGAAATAATATAATTTTCATATGAATGTGAAAGACAAATTGAAACCATCATATTATATCTATCACATTATTCCTTAAACAATTAAACTATAGAATAGTTTAAAACATAACATTAAAATTAACATTAAGTGAATGTGTGCTATAAACTTTGTGAATCATAAAGTCATTTCAGAGGGAATAGAGAAATGTGTGAAAAAATTATACGTAATACAAATTATAGCCAAAATATTTGGTATATTGATTGATAAATAGTAGAAAATGATAGTTATTATGAAATAAAAAGTATCAGCAATAACAAAATTATCTTCATTTTTCACCGGAGTCATGCTCTAATAAATCACTCTGGTACTTCTGCACAATTAACCCACAAAGTATGATATTTAATTATCTCCATTTATCATCATCAGATGCCATGCCAACTGGCGTAGACGATCATGGCTCTCCACAGCTCTCTGTCTATAGTATTATGTATCAAGATCATCCTTGTCATGCCAGGTTGTCAAACTGTCTAATATTTTCTCACACTGTTGCCCTCTGTCTCTGTTGCCTTCAATCTTGCCTGTTGTGATTATGTTCTCCAAACCAACCTGCCTCATGAAGTGGCCAATAAATGAAGATTGTCTTTTTCTTATATTATTGATTAAGGCATGTTTCGCATTTGACTCTTTCAACACTTCCACATTAGTTTTTCTGGCAGTCCATGGTATTCTCAGCATTCTTATATAGAACCGCATCTCTATTGCCTCTAATTTCCCACTTTCCAGTTTGTTTATTGTCCAAGACTCATCTCCATTTGTATCCTAAACATATTTTCAAAGGGCTAGGGGTGTACAGTCTTCTGCTTTGTTTTTCTTAAACTCTTTTGCAGATTTGTAGACAATCAATACAAGGTAACTGCATGAAACGTAACAACAATTAGACTTACGTAAAACACAGGTTTATATTTCGTTTCAATGGGTCACCACAGACTATATCTAAAACTAGTGGATAATGATGGGCAATGATCAGCACACAAGAAATCATAAAAATTACAATACACAAATCACATTCAATGTTTCAACCAAAGGGTCTTTATCAAGACACAAACAAAACATTAAAACACAACGAATGGAAAAATTATCACAATGTCCAACGGAAATATGACCTTCCAGCATATCATTTCTATATTTCCGTTGGATGTTGTGATAATTTTTCCATTCGTCGTATTTTGATGTTTTGTTTGTGTCTTGATAAAGACCTTTTGGTTGAAATGTTGAATGTGATTTGTGTATTGTAATTTTTATGATTTCTTGTCCCATTGCCCATCATTACCCACTAGTTTTAGATATAGTCTGTGGTGTCCCATTGAAACGAAATATAAACCTGTGTTTTACGTAAGTCAGATTTGTAGAATGTGGTCCGGAGAATTGAATACTAGGTCTCTATGTCTCATCTTGTGCTACCAGTGCCAAACCTGGATAACAGCACAAGACAAAAGAAAAATAGTGAAAGCAGAAATGACTATCTACAAAGAATACTTGGAGTGTCATTAAGAGATAGAATTAGAAACGATAACATCAGACAGATAACCAAAACAATACCAATATTGGACCACATTAAAAGACTACAGATAAAGTGGTTTTCACGCACTTCCAGACTACCAACAGACAGAATGCCACAGACAGCCATAATATATAGATGGCTATAAAGCCAGAGGCAGACCATGTAAAAAATGGACCACAGAAATCAAAGAAGCGACAGGAACAAGCTTATAAACAACACATAAGAAGATCATTTCCAGAGAACTCTTCTACCCCTGACGCTAGATAGATAGATTAGATAGATAGATGGATGGATGGATGGATGGATGGATGGATGGATGAATGGATGATTAGATCAGATCAGATCAGATTAGATTAGATTTGATGGATGGATGGGATAGGATAGGATAGGATAGGATTGGATTGGATAGGATTGGGTGGATAGATAGATAAGCAGGCAAGCAGATAGATAAGGATGGATGGATGGATGGACAGATGGATGGATGGATAGATAGAGAGAGTATTTAGCAGCAAAAAAAACCCACTGAAAATTTTTTTTTCTTTTTTGTTCCATCAGTGCATTCAATACGTCCTTTTTAGTAGTAATTACTGAAGATGTAAAACCAAATGGCCTTTCTTTAAAAACATTAAAAAAAACATTGTTTTTAATTTGTGGGGGTTTTGGGGGGGGAGGGGGATTTTAGGCCCAAAATCCATACTAGTTGACACCTATGTATCTTCACCCAGATACATTCAACTTCAGCATGGCCTTTTGGTCACTTTGACCCTCTGTGGGATGGGACAGCTAACTGTACCCCAAAATCTTCTTAGTAGCTCTTACAACATGCATAGAAGGTAAACAGTATTGCTATTTTTTGCTCCCCTATCATGCTCTAGCAAAGCACAGGCAGGGTTAGGCAGCGTACTATCTCTATCTACAGACTATTTGACTATTATTTTGATCAATGCATTCTCAGCAAATATATTTTGCACTTTCTACAGATAGGCAGTTCATTTGGTGCCACAGTTTGTGCAATTGATCTGAATGGAGATAGCTTAGATGACCTGGTAGTTGGTGCTCCTTTCTTCTCAGAAATATCAGATGAAGGAAGAGTTTATGTTTACATCAACAAAGAATTTGTAAGTGTATATTATATAATTTATGTCAAATGTTTTACCAAGACCTACTCTTACTGATTAATGAAATGCCAAATTTTCTTGTAATTTATACAACTTGCACATGTGACCTTTAAGCTGTCATCTATCTCTTTCAGGACTAAGCATTTGACCTATGAGTAAATGGTAAAGCAAAATAAATTAAACTAGTTACTAGAAAAACTTACCGTACCTATGAATAAAAATATATTAAAAAGTAAATATAAAACATACAATAAAACTAAACAGGACAATTCTCAATGTGTTTCTCCAAATGGGATCTTTTTCAAGAGACTAATAACTTATAAACTAGACAACACTACACAAAATAGATGACTGAATTTAATCAAGCCATGTTTCTATAAGAAACGTGATCTGGTAACAGTTGTGGAAACGCATCCAGTAAAAGAGAAAATGTGTGCAAACACGTTGAGAATTGTCCTGTTTAGTTTTATTGTATGTTTTTTATTTACTTTTTTATATACTGGTATTTGTATTCATAGGTACAGTAAGTTTTTTTTTATTAACCGGTTTAATTTATTTTGCTTTACCATTTGTTCGTTTGGTTACTGCGGAACCCTCCACTTTGTCAGACACCCTCCGACCATTTGGTTATTTATATTTGACCTATGAGTAATATTCATGTGTAATTTTCTGTCTTAGCAGCTCCAATGATTCTTCTTCTTCTTCAGCGTTCATTCTCAAACTCCTGCTGGATCTCCCTTGTAGCAGGACCATGGTCCTACTAGATTTCCAGCAGGATGTAGTCCAGAGAATGGAAATACGTTGTGTTGCCGTTTTATTTGCGCCAGTGGCCCGACACATCTGTCTTCAGTGGTCAATGATGATTCAAACCCAGAATATTTAGGGCAAGAAGTCAATGTAACACCTCAGCATCTGGGTACACAAAATGTTTATTTTATTTATTTATTTTTTATAAACTATATTGCAAATAAAGCCTCAGAAAAACAAATGAAGAAATAAAAGAAAAATAACTTTCAAATAAGCCTACAGCAGCAGATATAAAACCATCAGATGAGGAGTTATAGTTTATCAGTGAAAGATCAATTTAAAAAATATAGAATACATTAAAACAGACAGCATTTTGAAAGAGACCACCAAATCAAATAGACATTTTAATGATAATGCAGTCAATTCCATTTATTACAGCTTGGTCCATACCAAAAAAATATGTATATAGACTAATAACGGAAATTTGTTATAGTTGTTTATTGTTTTTTTATCATCATAAACAATAAAGAATAAAAATCATTAGGAATTTTGAAAAGTGTTATTAAATAGGAAAATTTGTTACAAATATATGCTATAGAGGGATTCCACTATATATAAATTACCATTTAAAAATTGGAAAGAGAAGAAATACCAACAGATACCGATTGGTAAGTCACACTATTTAGGAATAGTGCAGAATTTCTGTAGGATTACAAGACTGCAAAGGATACAGAAATAGCTATCAGTTTCTGTAAGAATGTCAGAACTATTCGAAAGTAAAAGATACCAGACACAAATGGCTGAAAGAAGAGAAGCAGTGTCTGTGACAAAACTAATCCTGCACAGACCATTTGTGTATCTTCAAACATATTAAAAACAATTATTATTCTTCTTCAGCATTCATTTTTAAACTCCTGCGGGTTCTCTCTTATAGCAGGACAATGGCCCTACAAGATTTCCATCAGGATGTAGTCCAGAGAATGGAAATGTGTTGTGTCACCGTTTTATTTGCGCCTATGTCCTGACACATCCATCTTGTAAAACATTTATTCAATTATACACATTTTTTTTCTACTGTAGATTTTAATAATGTTATTACATAAATGCAATAGGAGTAAATGTCCCATCTGTTTTAATGAATAATATATATTTTCTAGTTCAATCTTGAATTGATGCAGCCATTGCTAAAGGGATCAAATGCTCCAGGTGCTAGGTTTGGTGCATCTCTTGCAAATGTTGGAGACTTGAATCTGGATCATTATGAAGGTTGGCTGCAGGATACTTTATTTTTCACTCAAATGTAATTAATTTGAATTACATTGAAAAACAAATAAATTATATTATTCATTGCCCTTCAACACTTTACATACCCAGTATTTCAAGTTTAATGTTGCAGATTTACACTTTTTCCATATTTATTTGTACCGGTACTTTATAATATTTGAAGTCTTCTAATCCTTTTTTTTTCCAAATGCTTTCTCATCTTAATAATTAGCAAAAGTCATGTTTGTTGACATAAGAGGTCATGGATCTTCACAGCTCTCCTTCATCAATGTTAGCTAACAGCGTGTTGTTTTACTTCTTCCATTCCTTTTCATAAGACTGTCTAGAATATTTTTTCTATATTTTCATAATCTATCTTTCAGGGAATTTTACATGTTGTCATAATGTTCTGAATACTGCCCCCACACATAATAAACTAAAAAAAAAAGTATGATTGCTTTTTTCTAATGTCATTGTTAAGTTTTTTTACTCCCTAAAGGAGAGCAAAGAAAAGCAACAGTGCGACCTACCATGTATGTTATAAGAGGTGACTAAGAAAGTCTTTGAGGGTAGAATTTGCTATCTCATCCCATAGAAGATCAAAATAATGTAAAGCCATGATAAAGTTGGGTGTGTTAAGTAAAAAGATGCAGCTTTTGCTGCCAAGCTGTAAACCATGACACAATGCATTCTGTTCTTTGGACTAAATCCTGTCAATCTGCAGGAGTTTGAGAGTGAATATAGAAGAATGTATCTATGCTATGATTACTCCTGGTCTAGTAATTCATATTGTTAAATCATTTCCATCTTACCTGCCTACGTAAATTACTAAACATCCATTGGTGGGACAAAGTACCAGACTACGAGGTCTTGGAAAAATCAACCTCAATAAGCATCCACACAATACTTATGAAGGCGCAGGCACGCTGGGCAGGCCATCTTGTGCGTATGGAGAACTCGCGATTGCCAAAACAAATATATTATGGAGAACTCAAGGCAGGATTTCGAAAAGCTGGTGGACAGAAAAAGCGTTTCAAAGACACGCTCAAGTCATCCTTGAAACATCTTAACATTGACGTAGGCGCTTGGGAGAGCCTCGCTCAGGATAGAGCAGCATGGCGTTACAGCATTAGAACGGGAGCACTAGCGGCAGAAGAATTCAGACAAGAAACTGCAAGACAGAAGCGGACACGTAGAAAAGAAAAAACATCTCAACCTCACACAGATACCTTCTATTGTTGTCAATTCTGTAAAAGAACATTTTGTGCGCGCATTGGACTTGCTAGTCATTTAAAAACGCACTATTAACTTTATTATTTTATTATTTATTGTTATTATTATTATGGTTGAGTTTTTGGTCATCGTCGATCACGACGGACGAACATCATCAATTCATATTGATTTGAGCATCTCTATGTATTTTCTATGTTCATAGTAACACATGTACTGATATTTTATGTATTTATATTTTACATTTTCATCTTTATACATTTTTACATCTATCTTGTTCACCATTATTTACCACGTAATCTTGCATGGATGCTCATGAATCCTCACAAACATTTGACCTCAGTGTCAACTATCAGTTTGAATGTTCATACCTATCACCTAGTAAGCCCTTGATTTTCTGCATTTTACACATAATATAAACAGGCTTCTTTGAATGTATCCACATTGTTCTTTAGTATTTACTTTTAGTAAAGTATTTTTTATATAGAATTTGAGATAAAATACATCATTTAGGGGATTTTTTTAATGGATATACAGAATAAGGCATATTTCTATTTATTGACAGGTGCAGATGTTAACATTTATTCATGCAATGATGCTAGGCTGTTCAGAATTTTCTCTCACCAACTGTTATCTTCTCTTTTATCTGCTGTTCATTTATGTAGTTAATTTATATTCTAAGTCTTCTTTTCTCATTAATATGATGAAATTTGGCCTGGGACCTGGGGATACAATGGGCAAAAAAGTTGTCTTTCTACACTGGGAATGGTTTGACAGCTGCAAAACGACTTGCCCAAAGGTACAGTTGTACAGTTTGTGACCCAGGAAAAAGACCTGCTTATCTCCTCTCATTGCTTGACAACAGATAGGAAGT
The DNA here is from genome assembly GCA_034231615.1 of Meghimatium bilineatum. Classification (NCBI taxonomy): domain Eukaryota; kingdom Metazoa; phylum Mollusca; class Gastropoda; order Stylommatophora; family Philomycidae; genus Meghimatium; species Meghimatium bilineatum. Next base: position 51,705,666 of record CM067298.1, read on the forward strand.
TTGTCATAGGCTAGGGAAGTTCACATGAATAAAAACATGCAGAAATTAAATGTGCTGGGCTGAAAAGCACAAATAACACATATATGCTTTAAAACTAGCAGCCCAACATATTTCATACTTATTTCACATGTAATTCAGAATAGGAAGAAACTTCATAGAATGAGAATAAAATGAACACAGAGATTCTGAGAACACTTCCTCAAATTTAAAAAGAAATAAAAATAAAACAAAAAAAAGGAAAAACTCTTTTGGACATATAAAAAAAAAATATAACATCTTGGTAAAGACCTTACTAAAGGTAGAGTTGAGGGGAGGCAAGCAAGAGGTAGGCAGAGATGATACAAGTAGGAGGGAAAAATCATGAGATGGACAGGTTACAGTCTAGCAGAGTGTACCACCAAAGCAAGATACAGATGATGTTGAAGGTCTGTTGCAGTCAACCTTTCTTGTGATGATGGCACTTGATGATGATAAAAGCTCTAGATCAGAATAATATAACTGCAAAGGAAATGATACCTTGGAAGAATTAGAATTATACATTAAAAAACTATACATATGTATAGTTATACCAAGTTACCAGTAACAGTTGAATATGAAGATGCCTGCACAATGAGCCATATGAATCATATCACGAAGATTTATCACAAAATTTATTGTGAGAAGACCTGGTTTATTAGTAGAGATGTTGGTAGTTCCCTCTCACAAACACAACTCACTTGAACTTGCTTGTGGTTTGAAAGCTGTTTGTCGATATTGTATTGATGATGTGATTGGATTTATTAGTGATGCCGAAAAATGTAGCAATAGTTGAAAGACAATGTAGCCGACTAAAAAGGATATGCTTCAATTATTAATTATGAAGAGATTGAGAAGCAAAATAAAAGCAGTAATTTTCTAGGAGTCTTGCCAAAAATTAATGTGCACATCTGAAGACACATATATCCCAGCTTTGATGTAAACTTGCAACACAATGTACTTAGTTAAAAATGACACAGATTTCTCAAACAGAAATATAAGTGGTTTTCTAGAAAGAGTAAATCCAAAATAAGATGTCATGAATAATATGATGGTTATACTTAGAACAAATGCAGAATAAGAAACCATGAATAATATGATGGTTATACTTAGAACAAATGCAGAATAAGTAACCATGAATAATATGATGGTTATACTTAGAACAAATGCAGAATAAGAAACCATGAATAATATGATGGTTATACTTAGAACAAATGCAGAATAAGAAACCATGAATAATATGATGGTTATACTAGAACAAATGCAGAATAAGAAACCATGAATAGTATGGTGGTTATACTAGAACTAATGCAGAGTAAAAAAAACATGAATAATATGGTGGTTAGGCCTATACTAGAACAAATGCATAATGAGAAACCATGAATAATACAGACTCAATGAAGGCAATGTGAAGTAAAACAGATTTATACCTTTGCTTTATAGACTACACCAGAGGTTGGCAAAAAACTTAATCTGGCCCACCAATCTATTTCTTCTAGCCATCTGGGCTGACATAAAATATTACAAGCACAGATCCCTGAGCTCAGAAAAAATAAAATAATAAACTATCTGGGCCAAACTGTAAAATACAATGCTAGGAAGAAAATTATTAAGTCACACCACTGTCATTAATGTTACCAGCTGAAAACAGAGACGTTAGAGCAGCTTTTGTTGATATCTGACATTAGAAAGACTCCAAGTAAGACAACACTTACATTACATTACACTTACATTACATGGCCTACACCATCATGAAAGAAAAATGCAATCTTGCCCATGGTTTAAAAAAGTTGCCTAACTCTAGACTACACTATTCTGAACATGCTGCTGATATCATCTACAGAGCATGATCTTTGTAACTAGCAACACATTCATATTTTTAGCTGCCTTATTGGCATTGTACAGATAATAAGAGTGCTGCAGAAATAATTTGCCTAATCCACAATCACATTGAGCATGAACATGGAGATAGAAGAAATGTGGTCGCATTCACTTGTCTGTTGACTAAAATGACAATACATACAATGTTACTATAAGAATCCCAAACCATGTTGCATAAGATAGAAAAATAGGTTCTAGTTTGGAACCTGTGTCCCCCTATTTACTTATTTCCCTTGACTATGTTTATCAGTTTATGTTTATCATTTATTAATTTAAATATAAATTTATTTAGGGTTAGAACTAGTTATGTAAAACATAACAAACCCTAACCTCTTGCCCTAACCCCTTGCCCTAACCCTATAAAATGAATATTTAAATTAATTATTGATAGGCCTATTTATTGATATAATAATTAGATTAATTAATCCTTAAATAAGCAAGGAGACATGGGTTCCAAACCAGAACCAAAATATGTATGCAAAGAACTTTATAGCAACTCGTGTGTTCAGACTATTACAGAAAGACTCACTTTTGACAGTTACATTTAAAAATTTCAATTTTTAATATTTTGCCAGTTTTGGTGGTAGAGAGATTAAGGAGCCAGTTTCACAAATTCATTGTTGTTTGAATTTACTTAAAATTTGAAACACAGACAATCAAACCATTCATTTTTCAGTTTCTTACGTGCATTTTATTTGGTAGATAAGGGATGCCTAAAAGATTTGTTATAATACGTGAAAAACAATGTCCTATACATGATAGGCTTCAATAATTATTATTTATAACATATAACAGGCACATTAAAAATATAAAAATCAATTATAAAGATTAATCATAGAAGCACAGGTTCTGTGAAAAAGTAAGAATAATTTACAATGTTGATGACACAAGATGTATGAAGATCTCTAAAATGTGACATTGGAGATAATAGGACAACTTGCACAGAACTTAGAGGCTTACAGAGTGGCAATTAAGATAACATTCTACAAAGGACATGTCACAAAGAAGAAAAATATGATATTTCCAATAATCTATCTGACATATTGAGGTATCTAGCAAGTCCTTTTTTGTCTGGAATTTTGTTGTAGTTGCTCTTTTAATTATTATTCTTCTTCTGCGTTCGTTCTCATACTCCTGCAGATTAGCAGGATGTAGTCTGGAGAACAGAATGCGTTGTGCCATGGTTTACAGCATTGCTGTGATATCTGCGACTTTCAGTCTGATACATCCGACTTCAGGATGGCTTTGGGTCACTGACCCTATATGGGATGGGACAGCCAACTCAATCCCATAGCCTCCTTAGTCGCCTTTTGCGACATGCGAGGAAGGTAAACAGTGTTGCTATTCTTTGCTTCTCTTTCAGGCACCAGCAACACACAGGCATTTTAATTATTGAAAGATTGATAATGTTGCATCAGAGAACAACTTCAGAATTTCTGTGTATGTACATAGTAGGTCTATTGTATGAAAGAAGCAATTATTTAAATTTGAAGTATATAATTACTGTTGTTTTCTTGCCAGTTTACATAGAGGCAAATTTATTTAATTATCAAATCTTACTATTAAATATAATTTAATTTTTTAATTCTTTATTTAAAATTCACTATAAAATCTATTTTATAAAAAACGTATACTAGCAAAAATGGATATCCTGGTGTAGTGGTTAAGCTATTTGCCTTGAGCTCAAGAGTCATGACATCTTGGTTAAAAAGTGGATTTGTTTCTGAGCCCATTTTTTTTATTTCACTATATAGATAGAAAATTCTGAATGAAGTGTAACATTACCATTATAGTTTGGTTTATACTTACTTTTCTGTTATATAATAGATCTAGCAATAGGTGCTCCATATGAGGAAGATACTGGAGTTGTTTACATTTATAATGGTGCCAAATCTGGATTACACTCACAGCCTTCACAAAGAATTGTTGGAAAAAATTTAGGAAAAGATCTTAAAGCTTTTGGTTGTTCCTTTTCACGACCATGGGATGTTGATGGCAACCACTATGGAGGTAAATAATTTATAAATGATAATTTGCAAATACAAATTGTAATTTGTTAGGCAAGTTGTTTTAAAGAATGTTTTGAAATCCAGCCTACATAATTGTCCTCTTCGTGTTCTTCTTCATTAATTTTCTAACTTCCACATGTTAACAGGATGTAGTTCTGGGAACAGAAAGTGATATGACATGGTTTACAGCTTGGATGTGATATTTGTGTCTTTTGACCACATGAACTCAGCATTGCTTCTGGGTAATTTTCTCCCTCTTTGAAATTAGACAGCAAACTCCATCTCAAAAACCTTCTTAGTAGCCTCCTATGGCATGTATGATAGGTTACAGCGTCATTATTCTTTGCTTCCCTTTTGGGCCTTTGCAAAACATGAGCAAGAAGTTCATTCAAAAGAGAATCTTCATTACTAACTCTCATCAGAAGAATACATTGCACAGTTTTTGGATGCATCAAGGGAAGAGGAAAGATGGAGCACATTGTGACAACAGATAAATTGAAGAGCATTAGGGAAGTCCAAGAGAGAAAATATTAGACAGTTTTGCATAGAGAAACATTAGTATTGGAAATGAATGACAGACACAATAATCAATGCTACATTGCATGGACTATAAATAAGTTATACAGTCATAAGTATCTTTATCAACATGTAATACTTGGGGTAGAAACTAAAAAAAAAATAATTCTCTCTGTTATTGGTCCTTTTCTATATTATGCTGCTGTGGTTCATTTTCATAAGTTTCTGCTCCACTGCTAGTAGTGTTTAATTTAGGTGGCTTCTCTCTGGTATCAATCTTAGAGCTATATTTGAGATAACAGGTGTTTTATTAAACCCCATGTTTAACCCTCATTAGTTGCCTGTTACAACCTGCATTATAGGTCACAGTGTTAACATTCTTTACTGTCCTAATCACAAATGCATGATAATTCCTCTTTTATTCTAAGCCACTTCCATATAAGAAGAATTTCAAAATCCTACTTCTAAGAATTAATTTTGAGTGACAGCTACTGCTCACAAATGTATTACAAAATCACTGTAATTTTTTCAATCCCTTGAACAGTGGTGTATATATAAATTATTTACTGTTAAAATCTAAAAATATTGAACTCCATTTTTAATGCAGTTTTGAATTATGCAAAAAGAAGAGCTTATCAATTCAATTATGTATTTATTTTTGCAATCAGATTTTGCAGTAGGATCATCAGAATCTGACAAAGTGGTTCTGCTAAGAACTCGACCTGTCTTTGATTTGTATGCAAGTCTTGAAGCCAATCCTGCTGTCATTGATTTGAATAGTTATCCAAATTGTGTTTATCGTGGACGACCATGGTACTGTCTAGAAGCTTCTATTTGCCTGCGCTATTCAGGCCAAAATCTGCCACCTTCAGCTGGTGAGTAAATATGTAACACATTTTCCTTGAGAATATATTCTTACAATTTAAGAATCCTTGTTTTAAAAAAAATGATGATGATGAGATAATCCCTTCAGCTGTGAGAAGGTAGCTATTGACATTCCAAAGCTTTTCTGACAGCATGGTTTGTCTCAAAAACATAATTGGTTTAGGTGGTATATGCTCAACAATGAGAAGAACAAAACAGCATCAATGGGTATATAGAATGATGGAGAGGTATTTATAGAATAACTTTATGCAGCATTACTAAAGCATTTCCTGTTTTGAAGTTGATAAAAATAAAAGAAGTAATTAAAGAACTACGGAAGATCGAGAAAGAGACAAGCAAGATGTCATGAATATACTATCTACAATTAATGAACTAAATGATGAACTAGCAGTATTAAAACTTTTGAAATCACCAGGGCTAGACAACATTTCAAATGTACTGCTGATCCACCTCAGACCATCTGCAAAAAAGAAATTAATAACAATTTCAACAACTGTAGGGATAGAGGCTTAGTGCTACAGATGTGGAAAACCTCCATAATAATACCTATCTACAAGAAATTCACACCAAAAAACAAGGCGGGCTGCTATTGCCTTATAAACCTGACCAGTCGTCTGTGCAAGTTGACGGAATGCCCTTTAAACAAAAGAAAGATGTAGTTCCATTTTTTTAAAATTCTGCTAAATAGGCAAGCTGGTTTCAGAAAGTGCAGATTAATTGAAGACCAGATCACACACTAAATACCTAGAATGTAGAAGATGCATTCCAAGAAAAAAAATATGAAAATGTCAACAATGGTGTGGGTAGATATGAAAATGCCATTGATTGAAGAAAGACTACTTCTTAAATTACAACAAAACAAAGTGAGTGGTCGCATGTACACCTGGATAAAATACTACCTGTACAGCCAAAAAGCAGCAGTGAAGCTTGAAATTAAGCACAGTAGAAAGAAACTCTTCAAGCATGCAGTAAAATAAGGAGGTCTATCCTCCACTTTCTTCCTTATATTCATCAACTACATTGCCCATATCCTCTGGCATAAAGTAAATGCTGTAGTGTATACAGACCATCTGGCAATATGGTGCTATGAAAGAAAAGAAAGTGTGCACAACAACAACAAAAGTTGCAGGTAACCATGGACAATTTGGCCAAGTGGACAGAAAAATAGGCCATGTCTATCAATGTTTAACAAAAAAATATCTACATTATCTTCAGCCTGTCCACCAAACCACAGAAAAGCACACTATTCATGAAATGTCAAACATTGCTAAAAGATGAGATACCCACAAACCTTGTACTCCCTTTTGTCCCAAGACTTACATGAAAACAGCACATTGACATGTGCCAGATGAAAAGGTATAATCTTCTTCTGCGTTCGCTCTCTTATAACCACATCGAAAAAATTGTATGATTTCCGCCTGGGAGCATGAAGTACATTGTACTGCAAGTTCCACAGTTGAACTGTGTTATTTGGCTCACTTTGTGACCGAGACATCCGAGGCCCAGCACAACTGTTTTCATCATGCCTTTTATTCGGGTAGTAGGCTTCTCTAGCCAGTGACAGCCTGCCTATCTGTCGACGGATGCTTGGTGTATAATGACTCTTCGGTGAGACGATTGTCGTTCACGTCTATCAAATACAAGGTGTTCAACCATCAGTGAACTTGCCTCGTGTAATTGGACATTCTGTGCCTGTGCCCATTGGGTACTGAACCTTTTCTACTCCCCGATCCAGGTTCCGGTGAAGGAAGAACTCGGCAGAAGAGTTGAACCCGGGCTCTTTCACCTTCTTAGCCGAGGTGTCGTTCACCGGCATTGTGAACCCCTCGTCCAAGTCCGAGTCTCACCACGCGTTGGGGAGCAAGACGTGTTCTCAAGCTGAACGGCCTTGTCCCATTTGTGCCTTTCTTTCTGCAAGTAGGCCTATATTTCCGGTATAAGGAAGCTTGACAGTAGAATTGGGCCATGGCAGCATCATTGTCCCGTTTGTGCCTGAGCCCTTCGGGTACGGAACGCTTTCTCTTTGCGAGCATGTTTCCGGAATAGGAAAACTTGACTTTAGAGTTGGGCCAGGCCTTTTTCCTCCCTGTGACTGGGTGAACCACAGGAGCAATATTTATTTCCAACCACAAATATTGAATAACTTGAAGCCCAGATTTGCTGGTCGGTGGGCGAGTGACTTAAATACTTCACTACTATGGCTTCCAGAGTTGGATAGCCAACATTAGTTCTAAAACTTCTCATTCATCTCTTATGTTATGCATGCAAATAATAGTATTATTTTCTTTACTACTTTTCTGGCACTGACAACACACAAGTGAACTAATGCATTTGAGATGTTAAAACACAATATTTTTTTTAGTTAGAAAATAATGTTTTCTGTAAAAGTTTTCCTATGTGTGCAGAACAAATAGTTGTTGGGAGAGGCTTTCAAAGTTGAAAATACAAAATTCCTGATGGAAGAGACATTAGGACTAGATATAACCTATTAATTAATTAAATTTTTGTTCATTTATGGTAGTCAAAAATAATACAATTTGAAGTAAGCTCAAATTTGTCATTATGCACTAAAATTTGTGCTAATGAAATTTAGAAACTGGTGTGCAGCATCTTAGAAGTGACATTGTTAGTTAGCTTGTTAGTTATTTGATCATCATCATTGCACTCAGAACACGTCCATAGGTTAGGTATTCCAATCTACACTTTAATGTATCCCTCATGGCAGGATCACTGACAGTTCCAGGTATCTATTGTTGACAAATATTTTTCTAAGCCAACGGTAGTGCCCATTCCTAGCAATATTACATTTCACACATACTTCTATTATTCTGGACACAGAAAAGGAATCATCGTTTTCATTAATTTCATTTGTTTGTGTTGCAAGAAGTTCAAAATGTCAGCCTGATCCATTGCTCTACAGTAGCAGTACAGACCAACTGATCTACTCTCCTAATCTCTTGAGTACACACATGGCCAGGCATGAAAATTAATATGACATATTCCAACTTCAGTCTCTCCACTGCCTCATGGTACTGTTTACGAATGCAACCCATTTATATTTTCTAATGATGCTCATTGAGCCACTGAGGATGCAGACATGAGTTGCCCTCTATGTACTCATCCAGTTCAAGGCCTTGGTCACTGCCATAATCTCTATAGTCATGCTGCTTGTCTATCTATCTATTATCTTTTCTCTGTTTTTGCTGTTAGGAATGGATGATTGGTTTTTTGGACAATGGCATGTTTAGTTGCTTGATATACATTAATATTGTGACATCTCAGAACACATTATTATTCCTTCAATCCACCTTCCTCTTGGTCTTCCCCTTCCTCTTGCTGTTTCTATTCTCATATTGTATGCTCTTGCTGCTGTATGGGTTCATTCTCAGTAAGTGACAGAACCATTTCAGTCATTACTTATCAATATATTTGATCACAGACTTTGTTCCAACTGTTTGTGTGATTCGTCTTTCCAAACATGATCTCTGCTTGTTTTATTTGCTGCTTTCCTTAGACAACTTATTTCACATATAGTAAGCTTTCTCTTTCGTTTTTTAGATAATGTTTAAGTCTGACATTGATAACACAATATTGGTAGGAAGATTGAATTTATGATTTACCTTTTAGTTTCCATCAAAAGCTGCTTTAATCACAGCAGAAGCACTGCTCTCCACTTTTATGGTATTCCCTGCATAATAAGCTGTGAAGACCAACAAAATATTACTCTAACAATTGAATCACCCATGTATATAATCATATTCCCTTCCCTGGAATTCTCACTAATCAATACCTGCATTTCAGACTCTACAACAATAAGACAGCACTCTTTGCATTGTCTGTGACACATGATCAATAAACAAAGATAACACTGATGAAAAGAGTAATTAATAACACACAGCAGCACATACGATTGTTGGTAATTTTATTTGCTTAGATTCAAGAGATGGAGTTTGGGGAGCTTGAAATATAAAAAATTCTACCTAACCAAGTTTGTTGTAGGCCTACATGACTATCTAAAATTTTTGCTGGAACTAAGAGGATAGCAAATTTTCCATTGCCTCAGTGAAGATATCGTTCAAAGTTTATTTATCAAATTCGTGAACTAGAAAGTTATACATAGATTATTGTATTTGTAGTTAAATTGTTTCAACTTAAGAACCACTGTTTACATTAACATGTAGGCTATATGTCAATGGAAGACATATTTTTATTGAAGATAAAATTTGATAATAAAATTTATATTTTTATTCATTTTATATTATTGCATTTTTGTTTTTATTTTCTAGAGTTGAATATTACATTACAACTGGATATTCACGAGCGCCACAGAGGAGAAAGAGCAAGATTGTTCCTCCTTGGTGAAAATTACATGGAGATTGAGAGCACTAATGAGATTGTCACTGTCAGACTTGACCGTGTGTTATGTCTAAAAAAGTACACAGTTTACACAAGGGTATGCAGTAAGCCATTTCAAATTTTATTATTTAAAACTGTGCCTTTAAGAATATCTAAATGACTTTTTATTCATATTTTATATTTGCCAGACAAATTGTGTGAACTTCTGAGCTTGTTCAAAACTGTTTCAGAACTTCAGTTAGTAGAACCACTAATTCACACATCTTTAAAGAATCAAAAGAATTCAATCTGATCTTTTACATTCTTTCCATCTTACTTCAGTGTTATATATGTTATAGTTGACAGATGAGGGTGAAAGAAGAGGAAGACAAAGTAAAGAGTGGATTCATAATATTAAAGACAGGACAGTATTAAGACTCTTGACAAGTTTCTTCTTCTTCTGCGTTCACTCTCATATAACCACAATGAATATATTGTGTGATTTCTGCCATGGAGCGTGAAGTACGTTGTGCTGCAAGTTCCACAGTAAAACTGTGTTATTTGCACCTCGGTTGGACACTTTGTGGTCTGGACGTACGAGGTCCAGAACATTCTTTTTCGTTGTGCCTTTAATTCAGGTAGTAGGCTTCCCTACTCCGTGACAGCCTACCTATCTGTCAACGAGCATGCGGGTGTGTAGTGAAACTTCCCCGAAACAATTGTCATGCACGTCTATCTCGCACGAGGTGTTCTCCGACTATGAACTTGCCTCGTATAACTGGACGTTCTGTGCTTGTGCCCATCAGCTACTGAACCTTTTCTCATCTGCGAGCCTGGTTCCATATGAGGAAGAACTCGACAGAAGTGTTGGACCATGGCTCTATCGCTTTCTTAGCTGAGGTGTCGTACACCGACATCGTGAACCCCTCGCTCAAGTTCGAGTCACACTACGCGTTTGAGAGCAAGGCATTCTCGAGCTGAGCGACTTTGTCTCAATAGCGCCTGAACCCATCGGGTACTGAACCCTTTCACTCTGCAAGTATATTTCCGGTATAGGAAAGCTTGACAGTAGAGTTGTGCCATAGCTAAAATCGTTGTCCCTTTTGTGCCTGAGCCCATCAGGTATGGAACCCTTTCTCTTCGTGAGCATGTTTCCGGTATAGGAAGGCTCGACATTAGAGTTAGGCCAGGTCTTCTTGCCTTGCCAGGCGCCCATGATTGGGCCTGGGTCTCTGCCGATAAGGAGCACAGGTAACTAGAAGCTTGTCTCGAGCTAACAGAATTTGTTGTTCCGATATTCTTGGAACGTTTTTACTTTCTATTGGCAGTTGGCACTGCCCTCTGGCACTGTTCTGCCCTTTCATTGTACTCAGTATGAAATCTATTTCTCTCTTGCCATGCATCTACCTTTTCATGCCTTTTTCATTGGTCACCCCTGCAATGTTCGGGCTGGACTGACCAGCGTCACTGTGTGTCGACAGTGCCACTGCATGTGTTGGTGCTGGTGGTGTCAGAGATATTGTCTGTCTCTTATGCAGTTAAATCTCTTTCAATCTGTTACCTCAACATTCTCTGACACGATCCCGAAATAATTTAGCCAGAATCAACAGGAGCCACTGTATTTCTGTTTCCAGGGTGCACCGTGAGGAGGTACATTTAAGATCTTGGTTATCTGCTAACCCTGGATCCGCCAAGAGCATTGCGTTCCCTTTGCACCCCTTGAAAAGTTTAAACAAAGAACTCAGACCAGAGAGGCATGGCATAATTTGGTGTTGATGTTTACAAAGTAGCACAGCTGGTAGGAAACGGAGAGTTCTCAGAAGACGATATTCAAAATCAACAGAGAAAGTGGTTTTCCCATACTTCCAGACTACCATCAGACAGTGCCCCTCAAAAAGCATTACTATACAGACACGATGGACATAAAGCCAGGGGCAGACCTTAAAATGATGGATTACAGAAATATAAGTCAACGAAAGCAAACATATATGAAGCATACAAAAAAGCCATCTGCAAAGAACTCTTCTACCCCTGACAATGCAAGGTATAAAGGGGTATAAAATGAAAAGAAAGAAAGAAAAAGAAAGACATGGTTCATGTACAGTAAAAATAACATCCAAGAAAAGTCAGTTACAAGTCTCATAAATGACATGCTAAAGAATATACAAGTAAATATAAGTAGGAAGCAAGAGGACAATTTTTAAATATTCTTGAGACTAACAGGAATTGAACCAGTCCGTTCAATGGCACCAAATCGCCTAGCAACTATTGAACACGCGTTCTTCCGTACTTGACTAACCGCATCTCCAAAAAAAGATGCGATTTCATCAAGCCTTTCAAACCATGCACACAAAGTCACCAGAACGGACCGATCGAGACAAGGACTATTACAACAAAAACAAACAAAGAGACCATTATTGTTTGTTGTTGTTGTAATAGTCCTTGTCTCGATCGGTCCGTTCTGGTGACTTTGTGTGCACGGTTTGAAAGGCTTGATGAAATTGCATCTTTTTTGGAGATGCGGTTAGTCAAGTACGGAAGAACGCATGTTCAATAGTTGCTAGGTGATTTGGTGCCATTGAACGGACTGGTTCAATTCCTGTTAGTCTCAAGAAATGCTAAAGAATACTACAGTAACTAGAAGAGGCATGGCTCACTTTATATGTCATAATAAAATCATATCCCCTACAGATTCAAATAAAACAGTTAAAATAGTTTACCATTTCTGCAGAATTGAAGGGAATGATATTTGACAGCAAAAATACTGACATAGTTTTGTAGTTAAAAGAGTTTTTATTACCAAATTCATATATGCTTATTGCTTCTTTATAGAAAAGCAGAGATGTGATTACACCCGTATTGCTGGAACTTGAGTATAATATTGCCTCCAACTCTCTTGGTATTGCCAGTACGAGTATTATTGAACCAATAAGGAACAAGTATAACCCAACGGTTGTTCATGAAAGGGTAAATTTAAATTAGGATCAGTTAGTTAGTTATCAGATCATCATCATTGCACAGAGGACACATCTATAGTTGCTCTGCTGGTTGACAAAAATTGTTTTTAGTCAATAATTATGCTTATTTTAGGTGATGCTACCTCAAGCAAATCTCCATCTGGAAATGGAAAAAGAATCATCATCTTCAAAAAATTTTTATCTGTACAGTTTTTTGTAAGACGTTAAATATGTTCTCCTTTTTTCTTCTTCAACGATCATCACTCAGGCAGGTTGGGACTCCGATGATATAGGCTACTGTCTGTTTTAAAGTTTTCTCTGTGCCATACAGTTTCTCTTCGATGCTGATTGGGGTGGACGTTGTCTTGTTCCACAGGTCTGCATACTGGGGACATTCTTGTAAGATATGTTCTGCTGTCATATTTGCACGGTTGCAATGGCAAAGGCCAGTTGTACCTATTTTGAATTTGGTGTACAAATGATGTCTCATTTTGTTGTGACCAGTTCTGAGGCGCATCAGGATAACCTGGTGTCTTCTGGATAGTTGGTAATACCCATCATCTGCATTATATTTGGGGTGGTCTTCTTTCTACTTTTTGCTACAGTTGCCTTTAATGATAGTCTTCACTTTTTCATAACTGACCAGATAGTCTTCTTGAGGTAAATTCCCTCCTTCTTTGGCTAGTCTATCTGCGACTTCATTCCCTTCGATGTTACAGTGTGACTGTATCCACTGGATACTACTCTCTGGAAATTATTGTGCAGCTGAACTAGAACTTCACTCAATTCACTCAATTTGGTGTTCCTGTGTAGCTTCAGTGCTGTTATGACAGAGAGTGCAAATGTTAGTAGTACAATATTTCTGTGCACATGTTCTTTATGTTGTAAGATCATTTCTTCTGTTTTCTTGAGAGCTTCCATTTCTGCCTTAAAATTGGCTGAGAGCTTGCCTGTAGCTATGGCTAGAGTAAAATCTTCCACAAGTTTTAGTCTGAGGGCCACAACTCCTATTCCATCCTCAAATGCATTTGTGACTGAGCCATCTGTATAGGTTGAGTCCATGCATCCTCTGGGTAAATAACTGTGATGTGATGTTCTGTGATACGCTTTCTATCAAAGTCTATCTGAGTTTGTTTTTCTCGATACCTTCTATTTGTTCTTTTAGTTCTGGGAGTATGTATACCCAAGGGGGAATGGTACTGACTAACTAGTTGAATGGGCCTTGGTTTCACTTGTCCTAGAGTTGGTGCCTTCTGTATCAGTTTCTATGTGTTTACTGAGAAGTTGCTCCTCTCCAGCCTGCTTCTACCATAGCCATTAATTCTTTGGTGCATTGAATGGTTCAGGAGTCTCTTTTACTTTTCTGCTTGTTGAACTATTTTCATGTCTCTTCTATCTTCTACTGGATGAAAGCCAGTTATTGTTTCTAATATATTTATGGGTGTAGATTTCATAGATGCAGTGATAATACGTGTAGCTTGATTCTGGGTTTTATTTATTTTGTTGAGTTATGTTTTAAATGCTGTAGCTAAGGTTGTGATGCCATACTCTAGTACTGGCCTAACACAACTGTGTATAGCCTATCCAAGATTTTGCTGTCAGTTTCCCAGTTTGTGCCTGCTATCTTTTTCATTATGTCCATTCTATTTCTGGCTCTTTTCTCTGCATTTTCTGTCTGTTTTGCCCATGTCATTCTTCTTCTTCTTCTTCTTTCGTTCACTTGAAACATGTCTATATCTGTAATTCTGTCTCCTTAATAAAACTCACTGTCTTTTGTAGTTCATACAGTGTCCCATAGAGTTTTGATTCCAGTGTTGTTTCCTCTGGCCAATATGTCTGCCTCAGCGTTTCATGCTCAGAACACTCTTGAAGTATATGTTTGGCACTCTGTGCTGCCTGTCCACATGTACACATGGCTGTGTTGCCAATCTTGAACTTTGTATACATGTGACTGCGGAGTCGGTTGTGTCCTGTTCTGAGACGTAGAATTATAACTTGTTCTGGTCTGTTCATAATATGATAGTCATCTTGTGTTGGTGTTTGTGGCTTTCTTATTGACTTGATCATCTGTTTTTTCTGATGGTAGGTGATTGGTATATCTGGTTGGTCTTCGGCAGCACCTTCCTTAGCCAGTTGGTCTGCTTTTTAATTTCCTGGTATTCCACAGTGAGAGGGTATCCACTGCATGGTTACCCTATACTGGTAAGACAATTCGCTAAGTAGTTTTTTCAAGTCTGTTAGTTTTTCAGACTGGAGAGCTTGAAGCACTGACCTTGCATCTGTCAGGAATACCACAGGCTGTAGGTCAGAGTTGGAGTTCAGCAGTTTTTTAGCTGCCACACTAATTGCCTGGATTTCTGCATCATAATTATTGCAGAATTTTCCTGTCGGTGTTCTGATTGTATCTCTAGGCTTGTGTGGATATTCTATATATACACCTGCACCTCCATTCCTCACGGCATTCTGTGCTGACCCATCTGTGTATACTCTGACCCATATATCTTGTGGATATTCCTCATCCAGGAAACTGAGGGTGACTGTCCTTCGCTGCACACTGTTCTGTTCGTCCACGCTTAGTATTCCTTTCACATGGGTCTGAATGTATATTGGCATTCCATGTCTTTCACTCCACGGGGTTTGTTCTGGTACAGGCCTTAAGGGGCTGTCAACTTCAGGTAGGTCTGTAAGTTGTCTGCGGAGTCGTTTAGCTTGATGGATAAAGCTGCTTCTTTTCAGTCGTCCCATTGCTAGATTTTGGAATCTTTCCTTCATTGGATGACTTGGCATACACTGAAACTTTTCTGCCTGAATTAGTACTTTTGTGTCTCTGCGTTCGCCAAGTGTTTGCATTCTTCCCATTTTCTGCATCTCTGCTATGGGTGTTGATTTCATTCATGTCATTCTAAAGTCCAGGGTAATTCCGAGGTATGATGGGTTCTGTTCCAGTTGGAGTAAGTTATTGTTTATTTTTAGTGTTGTTGTCTGTACCTTGTTGGATATGGTGAATATTTTGTGTGTGTTTTTTTTCTCATTCATTCTCATTATCATAATAATGATATATTACTACAAACTATCTCATTCAGTAGATAGTTTAAACAAATGCTGTAATGATTTTCAATTGTACAATTCTCAAGTAAATCCTAATAATTTTGTCCTGTGCATTCCCATTCACTGAATCGCCACAAGACAGATTAAACAGGCAGCTGTGCAATAAATTTCATGTTCACATTCACGCCTATCAAGTCAAACCAAAGTATCACATTTATAATGAGCAGGAACAGCTGCATATTCACCTGTGTGTTGCCGAGGACCGAAAGGGGAGCAAAGAATAGCAACACTCTTTACCTTCCATGCATGTCATAAGAGGCAACTAAGGAGGTTATGGGATGGAGCTGGCTGTCCCATCCCATATAGGGTCAGTGACCCAAAGCCATGCTGAAGTCAGATGTGTCAGGCCAAAAGGCGAAGATATTGCAGCAGTGCTGTGAACCATGATGCAACGCATTCCATTCTCCGGACTACATCCTGCTAATCTGCAGGAGTTTGAGAATGAACGCAGAAGAAGAAGAAGAAAGCTGTGTATTATATTTCCATCAGGATGTAGTTCAGAGAGCAGAAATGTGTTGTGTTACCATTTTATTTGTGCCAGTGATCTGATTTCAGTGATAGAAACTAATACCTTCAAGGTTTTTATCAATTCCACTGAATGGTGGACATGTATAGCCATATCGCTAGTAGGCCAGTCATATGTTGCAATATGTTTATAAAGACTGCCTGTATCAAACACTAGACATCAATCTAAAAGCTAACCACCATCAAACTACTTGACCTACTTTGCCTCTGTATCAGTATCCATTTCATTACAGATGCCCACATCTAATAATTTAAATTCATTGAATTTGTATTGGAAAATATAATGATGTACATTTATTTTAAGTAAATTAATCATCTTGTTAAGGAAATAGTATTTTAATTATATAAGATTAATATAATTTAAATTTGTGGTAAAATATTATATATGATATATATCATATAACAGTATATTAACCCCATTAAACAGCTCAACATTCAAAACTTACAGGTTGTTTTTTCTTTGGGCTGTGGAGAGGATCATGTTTGCATCCCAAACTTAGACATAAAGGCAACACCAATATTTGACAATGGAACTGATTATCTTATGATTGATGACTCAACATCTTTTGAATTGGAAATAATTGTATCAAATGCTGGAGAGACCTCTTATCTTACAGTGGTTACAATAATGTACCCTTCTTCAATTTATTTTTCTACTGTAACTGTGGCACAAGGGACAACAACTGTCAACTGTCTTCCAGTAACAAACATTTCAAGTACAATTGTAGCAAGTCAGAATTGTGACATCATGACACCTATCAAAACAGAAGATAAAGTGAGTAGTAAATCAAATCAATTTTGCCTATGACATTATAATGTAATTTATAAGTTGAAATATAATCATGTTTGTTTTTCCTTCTTAGTATTATTTTAACTATTGGTAACACATCATATTTTTTAATTCACATTGCATTTGCTTTATGATATCAAACTCATTTTTCCAGTATTTTACCCATGTCACCCTGGTGATTAATGGTTTGATGTCTGTAATATATTAAACTGGTTATTGAATCTATCTCATAGCTTTCCAGGCAGATCCTTTAGTGCTAAATCTCCTGCAGCATATGTCAATAAGTATACATATAGCATATGCTGATAGATTCTTTTAATTATTCATTGCAAGTAATTCTTAGTCAGGCCTGTCATCAGGGTGAAGTACTGTCTTCTCCAGGTCAGGGTACTGCCCCATGGCTTTTGTCTAAAATCTGTATCCAGTGGCTAGGTCCGCTATCTTTGCTCTTTGTATATTGGGCAGTCCTGAAGTATGTATTTAGGAGTTTGGAATCATAGGAGTGTATAAATTCCTCAGTTGGCAAAGGTGACCCAACAGTCTGCAGTATCCTGTTCTAAGGCAAAATAGTGTGGTCTGTTGGTATCTTTGGATGTGATGTATTGCATATCTGTAATAGCGAGTGTACTCTTATCCCAGTATCTGCGCCACTGCTGGCTAACACACTCTGTCTTCGGCAAGCTGGGTTGTGTTTTTCTGTTTACAATGTCTTCCATTTTCTTTCCATCTCTTGATGCCACCTGCAGGGCAGTAATTGTTTGTATTTAGAGTGTTATCTGTTAGGAAAGCTGTCTTATTGAACATACAAGATATTCCTGCCCAGGTATTTTCCCCCCTAACCCTACCCTGCCTCTCTCAACCCCAAACTCCCTATCCAACTTCCTGAAGAGTACCTGGTATGTATTCTGTTAGTGACCCCATGCCAACAACGAGCTTTTAGCAGCTCATACTCACTGAATGCTCCCGTCACTGGACTCATGGGGTATTTCAGTGGGGATATCAGCGCCGCCTGAAAATTACTAAACATTAGATGGCAGAACAAGATAATAAATTAAGAAATATGGAAACTATCGATCTATCTATGTATATATTCACTAAACCCTTTGTGTTTGTTGCCTTTCAGCGTCAGGGGTAGAAGAGTTTTCTGGAGATGGCCCTCGTGTGTGCTGAGTATATTGTGGAATTTGTTGCCTCTTTTATCTTGGTGGTCCATTGTTTTCATGGCCAGCCTCTAGCTCTTCCTTCACTGTATCCTGTATCTCTGTAGCATTGCTTGCTGTAGTATGCTCTCTGGTGGTAGGCTGCTGATGTGTGCAAACTGTTTGATCTGTTGTCTCTTAATATATTCCAAGATTAGGATGGTGCCTTCTCTTTGTCTAATATCCTCATTCTGTCTCTTAATTATATTCCTAGGATTCTGCACAAACATGCCATTTCAGCTGTCACAAGTTTGCATTTGTCTTGTGCTGTCATTGTCCACGTTTGGCTTTGGTAGCACAGCGTTGGCATAATAATCATTTTGAACAGTGTTATTTAGATGTTTACGTCTGTATTTTTGTTTCTGCTGATTGGTGTCATTTGCCCTAAAACTTGATATGCTTTACTACATCTATTGTATATTTCTTTACTGCTCTTGCCGTCTGTTGTTATATTGCTTCCTAGGTATGGGAATTCTGTCACTTGTTTAAGTCTGTGGTTCACAATATAGGCCTATATATATATATATATATATATATATATATATATATATATGTGTGTGTATTGGTGTTTCTTTCTGTTCTTCCTATCTTCACTGCTTCAGTATTGTCCATATTTATCTTCATATTAAAGGTTTAGCATGTTTTATGTAATCTGTCTATTTGTCTTTGTAGTTGCTCTTCTGATGATACTACTAGCGCTTGGTCATCTGCAAATAGCAATTCATTTAAGTTATCCTTCATGTTGTTTACTTCTGTTGTCTTTGCTATTTTGCAGATGTGATCTATGTATGTTACAAACAATTAGGGGTGGGGGGGGGTTAGTACACATCCCTGCCTCACTCCCGAGTAAATTTGTAAATTATCTGATGTACCTGTGCCTGCACATTGACTATCAGCATATATACTCTGACAAAGGTTTATCAGATGCTGAGGAACTCCATTGTAGTGTTATCCATAGCTGTGCTCTATCCACTGTCGAAAGCTTTTTCTTGCACCAACAGGAGCCAAATATAAGTCTTGGTTATGTCCTGTCACTCTTTCTGATAGTTGTTTGAGGGTGAAGATTGCATCTGTGCAGCATTTATTTTTCCAAAAGTCCAATTGTGTGCTGTTGAGCTGTGGTTCTGTGTATATGCATGCATCCTTCTCTCTAGTATTTTGCTGAAGATTTGTCCTATTTAGCTTGAGAGTGATATGCCTCTATATGTAGTGTGGTCCCTTTTACTGACTTTTTTCTTCCAGATGGGTACAATCACTGCTATATTCCACTGCTGTATTCTGATGTGTCTTCCATATTACATTGAACAGTCTGTGTAACCACTTTATACCTGCTACTATTAGCATTTTTATTAGTTCTATAGGTATTCCATTTATTCCTGGTGCTTAATTCTTCTTCTTCTGTGTTCGTTCTCAAACTCCTGCAGATTAGCAGGATGTAGTCCGGAGAACGGAATGCGCTGTGTCATGTTTTACAGCATTGCTGCGATATCAGCGCCTTTTGGTATGGCACATCCGACTTCAACATGGCTTTGGGTCACTGACCCTATATGGGATGGGACAGCCAACTCCATCCCATAACCTCCTTAGTCGCCTTTTACGACATGTGTGGAAGGTAAACAGTGTTGCTATTCTTTGCTCCCCTTTCGTGCCCCGACAACACACGGGCGTCTGGCGCTTTGTTATTTGTTGCATGTTTAACTGCATCTTCAATTTCAGATATTAAGATGTATGCTTCCATGTTTTCTTCTATTGTATGTGTTGTTATAATCACTTCTCCTTCCTTTAAATTTAACAGCTGATTGAAGAAATCTTTCCATGTATTCTTGGGGCCTATTTAGTATGTTGCCATGTTCATCATTGGTAATTTCTATTGGTTCATAGATGTCTTTTTTACTTCTCATGTTTTCTCATGTTCTGTACTTTCTTGCAGAAAATCTTCAGTGCATTTTGTCTATTCTTGTTAAGAATTTCTCCATATTCTTGCCACGCCTAAATTTTTGCATATTTGATGATTTTCTTGGTGCTAATATTTTCCGTCTTGTATGCTAAGTGACTGGGCTATGAGAAAAAGCACATCCAACACAAATTTAGGAATCAAATGGATAAATAAAACAACATTAGAATACCTGGATTTTGTCGATGATATTGCACTATTGAGTGAAAACCATCAAGATGCACAAACACAAACTGATAGATTAAAACTCATTGCAGGACAAATAAGTCTCCAAATCAATTCAGCAAAAACAAAAATTATGGACTTCACCAATTCACCTAACGAAATTACTTTAAATGGACAACAACTTGAAAAAGTACAGAAATTCTCCTACCTAGGAAGCAAATTAACACTTGACGGTGATGTCATGCCAGAAATTACAACTCGCATTGCCCTAGCATCAAGTGCATTTAACAGACTGTCTAATATCTGGAAGTCAAAGTCAATCAGCACACGCACAAAAATGCGCTTATTTAATTCCTGCATTATTCCGGTGCTATCATATGGATGTGAGAGCTGGAAAAGTTCTTTATCTTTAGAAAAGAAATTACTGACATTTTGAACAAATGTCTTCGTAGGATAACTAACACCCATTGGAGTGAATTCAAATCGAATGATAAAATCAGAGAAGAGACACATCAAAATTTCATCACAGATGTTATCAGAAAACGCCGTTGGTCCTACATAGGGCATGTCCAACTCGCAGACACCAAAAGAATACACCACCAATCTCTTGAATGGATACCTACAGGCAAAAGAGCAAGGGGTAGACCAAAAGAAATACTCAGAAGAACAATACTTAGAGAAAGTAAAACAACCAATATTCATACTATGCAAGAACTGCACAGAATAGCTTTGAACAGACAGAATTGGAGAGATCTGACCTCTGCCCTATGCGCTAACTTCAGCGCAAAAGGAAAATGAATGAATGAATGCTAAGTAGTCCTCATGCGTTTTGTTTGTTGCCCATTTCTTATAGTTTTATTTTTTATCTTTAATTGTGTTCCTTACTTCTTCTGTCCACCAAGCTGTTATTTTGGTTTTGTGCCTTTATGGTTTTTATTTCTGAATATGTTTCCTGCTGTTTGCATGATGGCATTTTTCAACTGTTTCCATTCTTCTTCTATGTGCTGGTTGTTTTCTGATAGCTTTGTGAATTATTCATTAACTTCCTGGATATATTTTTTTTACATGTTTGGTTATTCCAATTTCTGTATATCTAGTTGCTCTTGGTGCTTTGTACTTTTCATGTGCTTGTTATTTTTTGCTCTGTTTGTTTTAACTGTTATTATTACTGTCTTATGGTCAGTATTTACACACATGTTAGGTATTACTCATGCTTCTGTTATTTTTAGCCTATTGTTTTTTTGTGAGTATAAAGTCTATCCGGTTCTTGCATTCCAAGCTATTCCATTTATACAGTGTGTACACTTGTCTTCTTCTTCTTCTGCGTTCGTTCTGATACTCCTGCAGATCAACAGGATGTAGTCCGGAGAACGGAATGCGTTGTGTCATTGTGTACACTTGTGACTGTCTATGTTTAAAGAAGATGTTCATTTTAAAGAGGTTGTGCTGGATACATGTATCTATTAGTTTATATCTGTTATCATTAATCTTGTTCCTTGTGTCACCTAGTAGTCGTTTATACTCCTCTGTTCCTTCTCTATTTGCACCAAGATGTGCGTTAAAAATCACCCAAAATATATAGGTTGCCATCGTTGTTACTGTTATTTATTAATCTGTTTACATCCTAAAAAACTTCTCTCTCTCATTTTCGTTGTTTGGTGTGTTACATGGAGCAGAGTCTTGTATAAATGTGGTGTTTACATGGTCTATTGTAATTATGACCAACATTGCTTGTTCATATTTTGTATGACTTTAACAATGTTCTCAGCGGGTATTGGATCTATGAAAAAACCTACTCCATGCTGTGGTCTTGAAATTGGGTCAACTCCATTGTATAGGAACGTGCAATTTTTATATAGTTTCTTACAGTCCGTATTTAATCCTCGTATCTGCTAGTCCCAGGATTTTGATGTTTCTCCTTTACATTTCATTTATCAGTTCTTGTTTCTTATTTTTAATTCCACAGATGTTGATTGTAGCAAATTTTATACGTTGTTTTTTTCCTTCATTGTTTAATATTAATAGTTGTCTTCAGAAAACTTTTGTGGTACAATACAAGAATCAGTGGACAAATCATGTGACAACATGCCAACTTTTTAATTTCATACGCTATTGCACTATCTCGGAAACTTACAAAGTCCTAACTTAAAATATTGATATAGCGATTTGCACGCAATGAACTGGCCATCCACCTCCCACTCAGTGTGCAGCGTGCATGTTGAGTGGTCAGGGGCTCTCATCGTGCAATGTATCGAATATTGGATGTGTCAGTATATGCGTCTTTATCAGAATTTCATTCCGTTTAATTATGTTAGCCATTTGTTCTGTAAAAACCTGTCCACTGATTCTTGTATTGTACCAACTTTTCATTTCACTTCGAGTCGTTTTGTTCTCACTGACGGTTTGCTAATTCTGTTTCAGTATTGTAACAGTAAATTCACAGGGCTACACCATGCCATGATCTCTAATTAACAATTACAGAAAGAAACCACATATTCCATGCAAAAAGTCCTGAGACTGGAATTGAAACAAACAAACCAAAATCTGGTGTAAACGGTGGAAAATGGAGATGGATTGAGATCATACCACGAAAACCAGTAAAAGATAGCTAGAAGTTGGAATATCAATGATAAGGAACCCACATAGATAAAAACTGGGAAGACATGGAGAAAATACCATGAAGAGCTTGAGAATTAAATTTTATAAATGAGGCGGAGAATATATTCAAATATAGAGAAATATAAAACCCTTGTCTATGGTCTCTGCATCCAAGCATGTAAGCATCCTAGAGAGTCCAAGGGCTTCATTGATTGATAATTAGTATATTCATTTACTTGTCTCCAGCCCACAATGATGAATGTATATACTTTGCATTGGGGGAGTACATGATGAGAATAAAGTGACAGAAGTATAAGCACGTATCTAATTTTCATAGTGGAAGTACTTCTATTACAGTCAAGAATTATGCACACTCCTTTCTACAGACATTTACAATGTAAATGTGAAAACTTGAGAATAGCAAATCTACAATCAGCAACAGATAGAAATAACTGATGAAAAAGGAATAGGCCTACAAGCAGTCACTGCTAAAGATATGCAGTAACCATAGATTTAAGTGATACCACATCATGCTTGAAATTTTGTATCATTTTCTCAAAATTTAGATCTCTAACATAATTTACACCAAAATAAAACATAATGGGAGCATATTATATTCAGGATGTAATGACCCCCCAACATCTTTTTACTCTAAATATTTGTGGACAATACTTTATGTTAGTATGTTACCATTGCTTTCTGAGTGGTCCAGATGCCTAATTGCCTGCAGAGAGAATTAAACTTCATACCTTGGTCATTTGATACACTCACTGTACCTCTCTGCCACAGTACCAGACATGCATAATATTTTTTTCATAAGTGACACACAATATTTTTTTATAAGAAGTACAGATTAATCAGCCATAAAATATACAATTACCGGTGTGCCACAATATGCCAGCTTTCTTAAAATTGCCCTAGGTGCTTGATTCTTTGCACCATATGTTGGATATGGCATCCAATGTATTTATAAATATCTTGGGTCATTTCTTGTCTGTATGAGCTAGTTTTCTGAATAGCCTCTCTGAGTAGAATGCTCCTTCAACAGGCATTGCACTAAGCTGAAAGCTAAAGCCTTCTGGTTATAAAAGAATGCTCAGAGAAGCCTCCCTACTGCACATAGGAAGTAAGAGCTAATCCTCACAATTCCTGGTGTTCGAGAGAAAGAAGAACTAGTTCTTATCAAATTAGATTGCCAGATTTACATTGAAAGTAGTCTGTAACTGTTGCATTATCTTGTGTTCAGTTTCCCTGTTACTAAATAGTTTGGTAAATTTTGATAAATGGGACATATTTTCATGAATTCAATGTTTCCTTAATAAAGAATAATTGCTTTTCAGGTTATGTTGCTTGCTAGATTTTATGGTTATGGTATTCCATATGACATTCACAAGCTAGAATTGAAAGCAAAAGTAAGATCAGAGGGAGCGAAATCCAAAGAGAAGGAAACATCTGTCATAATTCCAGTGAGTTTAAAAACAGAGATGAAATTTTTTGGGTATGTGCCATGTCTTTTATTCTTTATTTTCTTTTTTTTTATCTTTGATTTATTTTTCTGACCTAAAAACATAAACAACATTGCTATGAATATGAAATTACATTATTGTACTCCAGGCAGACCCCTAGGAGCTCTGTCTCTGCCAGCAAATGTCAAAAAGGGGTTGATGATTCCCATCATCATCATTATTAAGTGCCATCTTCACAACGAAGGTTGGCTGCAACAGACCTCCAACATTCCCCATCTCTTGTTTTTGGTGGTGCACTCTGCTAGACTGTAACCTGTCCATCTTGTGATGTTACTCTCCCATTTGTATCTTTGCCTACCTCTTGCTCGCTTCCCTTCGACTTTACCCTCAAGTAGGGTCTTCAACAAGGTGTCATGTCTTTTAATGTGTCTAAAATATTTCATTTTTTTATCTTACATCTTATTTCCTTTAATAATTCTTTCTTCATATTAAGTGTTGTTAGAACATCTTAGTTTTCTTCTCTGTCCATGATGTTCTCCCTATTCCACATTCTATATATCCACATCTCAAAGATATCAATTCTGTCTTCTAATTGTTTGTTTATTGTCCATTTTCTGAACCATACATTAATATAGCATAGATGCAGCATTTTATAATTCTCATTTTTAACTTGTTTGTAATTTGTTTAGATATTAATATTTTCCTCAGATGATTCCCAGGGCTTACTAATTAAACACTAACACATTCCTCACTGTTCAGTATATTCCTTTCCTTCTTGTACCACATTTTTATACAAGTCCTGTATGTTGTGATGCTCTTTGAAATACTGTACAGTAAAGTGAAACCTATATCTATACGTATGCCTAATCGTAGAGCAAAGTTTAGAATGTAATTCTTCTTCTTCAGTGTTCATTCTCAAACTCCTGCTGGATCTCTCTTGTAGCAGGACAATTTTCCCACTAGATTTCCAGCAGAATTCAGTCCAGAGAAAGGAAATGTGTTGTCACTGTTTTATTTGCGCCAGTGGCCCAACACATCCGTCTTCAGTTGAGAATGGAATTCATACAAATAGATTTTGTGGATTATGAAAAGGCATTTGTCAATTTAGATGAAGTGTCACTTTGGTAACTATACTATTGACACATGACGTTCCACCCAAGAATGGAAATCTAATAAAGGAAAAAAATTAATAAATAAAATGTAATTCTTCATCTTCTTCTTCTCGTTTGCAATTTGACATGTCTACACAGCAAGTCCTGTTTTCTTAATAAATGCTGCTGTAGGCTATTTGAAAGCTCCTCAGTGCTTCCATACATCTTTCTGTGAATATCCATCTCTGTGGGCCCGTGTTATTCCCTTAACTGGTTTAGTTAAACTATTTGGGTTGCATGATACCATGGTTGATAGTGCGCCTCTCGGCCTGGTATCTCTGACTTCAGCACCTGTACTGTGTCCCTGCTCGATATTGGGTTGGCCCGACCAATCTTAGTTTCCAGCCTCTGTTGACTGGACTAAGCCCCCATCTCCACAAAGGAGTTGGCCTCGATGGGGGTAATTCTTTATGAAAGGCAACTGATAGGGCCTTTTAAGATGAGAACAGGTATGCCTCTTTTTATCACTTTTCTTTTTGCTAGTGATAAATTGGATTAGGAAATCTACAATAGAGTTGGAGTCCAATAGAACCTGATGAAATAACTAGAGGAACTGAATTTTACGGATGATCTTCTATTGTTGTCCCATAAATACACTCAAATAAAAGAAAAATATGAATATTGTAAATGACAAGTCACAAGAACTGACTTGAATATACACAGAAAAACTAAAAAGATCATGAGAATAAATGCATCTAATGACAACCAGATAACATTTAGTGAAACAACCTTGTGCAAGGTAAAATCATACACATATATTGACAGCAACATAGACAGCGACAGATAGGAGCAAATATGAATGCTTTACTAAATTAATATTTAAAAAAATGAAAGAAAAAAAAAGAAAATACAAAACTAAGAATATGTAACTCAAATTTTAAATTAGTGCTGTTGTGTATGGAACCTAACCAAAAAAATAACCAGAAACTACACACTTTCATCAACAAATGTTAAGAATTTCCTGTGTCCAGGGCTCAAAATGGAAGAAAAAAAAACTTCAGACTACATCCATCTAATCTGCAGGAGTTTGAGAACAAATGCAGAAGAAGAATGCTTAGCTTGTATCCTTTTGTTAAATAAAAATGTTACTCCGGAGCTTTATTTTGCATCCCAAATAGGCCACTTCAAATCTTAGTGGTGTAATGCTTTGAGACGTCTCTTACTTAGGGGGTGTAAAACATATTTATCTGAATGAAGTGTTTGGGGTTTCCACATGCAGAAAGGCTCAATATATATGCAAGACATCTGCTATGGTTTTGCTGTTGCATGGTGATTGGTCTGTGAGACAATCTACATGCTTACGTTTTCAAAACATTGTTTGCCTGCTAGAGTCAACAAAAAGTATTTGAGCTCAACTGGGACAGAGATGTTCATGGAGATGGTGATTATTGTGATGTATCCAACTATAGCCTTAAGTCCACCATGTGCCAACGATTTCCTTTCACTCTCTTAACATGTGAGGAAGGAGCCTGCAAGATGTTGAGCAGCTCTTACCTTTCTTCTAGCACTATTTTGTTGAGCAGCAACTTCTCTGAGGTTCTCAATAGCAGCTGCACCAATCCTGAGTTTACAATATAGTCAAAACTCCTATCTTGTAGGCTTTTCTTGTACCAGACATCCCATGAATTTATAAATACATTGAAGTGAGTCCGTGATATTTTAAACATGTCTTTAAATTTCTTCTTCTACCTCTGAAGTTCATGTGGCAGTATTTTAGCAGTCAGAGTACTTTCATTTGGACCAGACGGCCTTCCAAGTGAGTCTGTGCTTTCATCAGTATGGTATATGCAGGGCGTGTGGTAAATTTTTCAGTATGATGCAAGTCTTCAAAATGCCACCCTTTAAATGTTTTTAAGGTTCAAATTATGATTTCACTGCTTAGGTGCCATCACCTTGCGGTGTCGCCTGATGCGGTCACCTCTCTATATCACAGCCCAGCATGGCCCTTGGAATATGCTTACAGATTTAGATTTCCTGATACTGGTATAACCTTAAATTTTACAGTCTCTGTGCATTAATTGAAGTGCATAATAACCTTCAATCTTATTCTAGATCTGTAACAGCAAAAATAATTTATATTGAAATTGAATTTGTTGAAGTGAATAAGGGATATCACTTGTTATGAACATTTAACACTTCAGAATGTAAATAGTGAATTTATTTGAACTTTTAAAAAAATTTCCAGATAGTTGGAACTGGCTAATATTAAAGTTTAGGTAAAGAATGGACGTATTCCCAAATTGCAATTTAAAAAGAAATTGAAAATTATTTCCAAATTCTTTCTAGGAGATTAAGTTATGTTCTGCTTCTTGGTAGTTTTTTTTACACCAGTTAAAATATAATCAACTCAACCAAACATTAATTGATGGCGTAAAATCAAATTTCTTGTTTTAATAAATTTTAAAAAGTAATTCTGTGAAAACTGATACTTTGCAACCGCACCAAGATAATAAAAATTACCAAAATATAAATTGAATTTGCATGGTCATAAATATTTCAAAATAGCTAAATTTCTCCATTTTTACTCTGAATTGATCAAAATGACAACCCTGTTTTTTATTTTCTGCCATATATGATGTTATACTGTCTTTATTCAGTTTTATTTACTTTATGACATAGGTCCTACCGGTAATTTTTTAAAAAATATATAAACAGGACTATGAAACTGTCTTGAGTTTTATTTGCTGTTTTATTTAATTTGGAATACATACAGTTCAATTTATATACGTAGATTTACTTTCTCATAAGGGTATCTATTCCTGGTCTGCAAGCCTTGCCTAGAGAACATTTTACAACCCATGATAAAGACGAATGGACCCACTTGTCTCATCTGTACATCTTGCGTAACCTAGGACCAAGTCCTATGCCTCATGGTCAGCTAATTTTGTCAGTGCCAGTAATCGAATGGCTTAAGCTTATCAATGTACAGGTATGTAAATTAGATAATACATCCTAAGTAGTTTTTAGTGAAGTCTTTATAGTTTTCTGCGTTTAAACTATTTCAGGAAGAATGGTAGTGCAAAATTAATGGTAGTGTTTATATTTAAATCATTTTAAAGAAATTTGTTGTTAGTGAAGTTTTTGTCTTTAAACTATTTGGGTGTCATTCCAGGTAGAATCTAGAGGAAAATCAGAGGAACTCTCTCATGTGCCAGTGGAGTGCAGTATATCTTCTGATCAGAATGAAACATTCATAGGCCAAACAGATCACAGCAGGCATACACCAAAGCATATCAATAATATTTTTGATGTTATTGTAAGTTGTGACTTTTTCAAATGTTTGCAAGAACTCCTTAATCTTTTTTTATCTGTCTTTTTGGAACAAACTAGTTTAAAATATAGATTGCCTGTGTGTTGACAGGTCTTGAAAGGCAAGTAAAGAGGAGTCACACCATGATCTGCTGTTAATGTCATGAGACAACTAAAGAGGTCTTGGGGTTAGCGTTGGCTGTCCCATTCCATAAAGGGTCAAAATGACTCAGAAGCTATGCTGAAGTTGGATGTTTCAGACTGAAAGGTGCAAATATTGCAACCAAACTGTCTAATATAAACCATGTAATAACACATGATATAACACATTTTGTTCTCTAAATTACATCCTGCTAATCAGCAGGTATATTTTAAATATAGGTATTGTGTTTTTATATATACACAATAAAAACATTTTTATATTGTACTTAGAATCAATGAATACAGACTGCCACTACACGCATTAACATGGGTACCAGATGGCAAAAGTAAAATAGGAAGACCAAGAAAGAATCTTCATAAATCAACCATAAAAGAGGGTATGACTATGGGCCCCAACAACATGTAAGAATTACACACAGTACTAGTAGTAACACATAACTAAAACTGGAAAGATCTGGTTTCTGCCCTATGCACCATATTTGGCACTGAAAGAACATAGATAGATGATAGATAGAATCTGCAGTAGTCTGAATACAAATACAGATCAAGAAGAAATATAGATAAACAAGTACAAATATTTCTTTACACAATGGATATATAATGTACAAAGGGCAATCTTATTTTTTTGGCCACTTCATGAGACAGGCAGGTTTAGAGAACATAGTCACAACAGGCAAAATTGAAGGCAACAGAGACAGAGGGCGACAATGTGAGAAAATATTAGACAGTTTGACAACCTGGCACAGCAAGGAAACAACAACGATCTTGATAGATAATACTGAAGATAGAGAGCTGTGGAGAGCTATGATTTCCCCTATGCCAGCTGGCATGGCACCTAATGAATGAATGACTGTATAATTAATGTAAAATATTGTAAATGAAAACACAGAAAAAAAGAAAAAGGATTTTTTATGTTTTCTATAATTAACTAAAATATAGATAGATAATTAAACAAAGTCGCTGATGAGACACATTGAGTGGAGGAAAGAATAATAACACTGCAACCTGCTATGCATGTAGTAAGAGGCAACTAAGGAGGCGTATAGGTGAATTTAGCTGTCTCATCCCATAGGTCAAAATTACCCAAATTTCATGCTGAAGTTGGATGTGCTAGGCTGAAAGACGTGATATCACAAACTTCGCATGTGGAAGATCTGAAGGTTTCCCTATTCGTCTATTAGACCACTCATTATGCAAAAGTAAATCTTAGTAGATGAAATGTCAATTATAGTGATGCATTCCTTTTGTGGAAATTGATGTTATATTTTTGAAGTATTTCTTTTCAGAACTGTAAATCTACCAAATGCTCTAATATTACCTGTTATGTGGGGCTCATGCATAAATATGAAACAGTATACATAAATATCAGCTTCAATTTACGGACAAATGTTTTACAGCTGTTAAAGGTATTTATTGTTATTTCATAAATTGAATTAAGTTTTGGGCATCACTTTACATAATAATCAGATTAAGTATTGCAGTTTGACTTCGATAAATGTCCAACACTTCTATATTTGTTCAAGTATAACCATTCAAGAGCAAAGCAAAAACTATAATAATCAGCAAAACTGAGGAGAAACCAATTTTCTTCTTCTTCTTCAGTGTTTGCTCTCTGATAACTAAGACAAAAGTGTGTGTGCATAAGGGAGCATGAAGTATATTTTGCTGCTAGTTTTACAATGGAGTTGTATTGTTCTGTGACTTCTGGCCCAGAACATTGTTTTCGGCAGGCTTTTCATTCAGGTGAGCTTCCTTAGCCTATGACAACCTCAATATTCTTGCCTTAGTGAGCTTTCGGACATGACAACCAGCACTCCAGCCTTGCTGTTAGCTTTAAATGTGTTGTGACAGTGTTTTAGCTGTGGAGGCTGAGGTTCTATTCTTCTTCTTTTTCTTCAGCGTTCATTCTTAAACTCCTGCTGGATCTCTCTTGTAGCAGGACCATGGTCCTATTAGATTTCCAGCAGGATGTAGTCCAGAGAATGGAAATGTGTTGTGTTGATGTTTTATGTGCACCAATGGCCCATCACATCCGCCTTCAGTGGCAGTGAGGCTCTATTCTTCTTTTGTTCACTTGAAACATGTCTATATCTGTAATTCTGTCTCCTTAATAAAACTCACTGTCTTTTGTAGTTCATACAGTGTCCCATAGAGCTTTGACTCCAGTGTTGTTTCCTCTGGCCAATATTTCTGCCTCAGCGTTTCATGCTCAGAACACTCTTGAAGTATATGTTTGGCACTCTGTGCTGCCTGTCCACATGTACACATGGCAGTGTTGCCAATCTTGAACTTTGTATACATGTGACTGCGGAGTCAGTTGTGTCCTATTCTGAGATGTAGAATTATAACTTGTTTTGATCTGTTCATAATGTGATAGTCATCTTGTGTTGGTGTTTGTGGCTTTCTTATTGACTTGATCATCTGTTTTTTCTGATGGTAGGTGATTGGTATATCTGGTTGGTCTTCGGCAGCACCTTCCTTAGCCAGTTGGTCTGCTTTTTCATTTCCTGGTATTCCACAGTGAGAGGGTATCCACTGCATGGTTACCCTATACTGGTAAGACAATTCGCTAAGTAGTTTTTTTAAGTCTGTTAGTTTTCCAGACTGGAGAGCTTGAAGCACTTGAAGACCTTGCATCTGTCAGGAATACCACAGGCTGTAGGCCAGAGTTGGAGTTCAGCAGTTTTTTAGCTGCCACACTAATTGCCTGGATTTCTGCATCATAATTATTGCAGAATTTTCCTGTTGGTGTTCTGATTGTATCTCTAGGCTTGTGTGGATATTCTATATATACACCTGCCCCTCCATTCCTCACAGCATTCTGTGCTGACCCATCTGTGTATACTCTGACCCATATATCTTGTGGATATTCCTCATCCAGGAAACTGAGGGTGACTGTCCTTCGCTGCACACTGCTCTGTTCATCCTCGCTTAGTATTCTTTTCACATGGGTCTGAATGTATATTGACATTCCATGCCTTTCACTCCACGGGGTTTGTTCTGGTACAGACCTTAAGGGGCTGTCAACTTCAGGTAGGTCTGTAAGTTGTCTTCGGAGTCGTTTAGCTTGATGGATAAAGCTGCTTCTTTTCAGTCGCCCCATTGCTAGATTTTGGAACCTTTCCTTCATTTGATGACTTGGCATACACTGAAACTTTTCTGCTTGAATTAGTACTTTTGTGTCTCTGCGTTCGCCAGGTGTTTGCATTCTTCCCATTTTCTGCATCTCTGCTATGGGTGTTGATTTCATTGCTCCCAACATTATTCTAAGTGCCTGGTTTTGCACTTTATCTAGATCTTGTAATGTGGTGTTTGATGCAGGACACCACGCAGCTGAACCATATTCCAGGTGTGGTCTTATGCCTTGCTGGTAAACTTTACTGAGTATATTTCCACTGGCTCCCCATGTGGTTCCACTTAGTTTTCTCAGGATAGCTAACTTCCTCCTGGCTTTTGTTGTTGCTTTGTTTATGTGCTGCTTCCATGTCAGCTTATCATCAAAAGTAACTCTGAGGTATGTGGGTTGTTTGTCAATCAGGCTTCAGACAGTGCTACTCTACTGAAGATCAGGCAACCTACCTCTCCCAAGAGATTGAGGATGCCTTCCAAGATAAGAAACTGGTACTAGCAGCATGGATAGACCTCAGGAAAGCATTTGATAAGGTCTGGAAAGAAGGGTTCTTAAAGAAATTGCAGGGTTAGCTCAAGAATGTACAAATGGGTAAAAGCATACCTGCATAATAGAAGAGCCAGGGTACAATTAGATGGTCGCAAGAGCAAGAAAGTTCTACTGCATCATGGAGTCCCCCAGGGAGGAGTCCTGTCACCCACACTTTTCTTGGTTTACATCAATGACCTAGTTGCTGAACTACCACACGGGATCAAAGTGGCAATGTATGCTGATGACCTGGTGATCTGGTGCACGGAAGAACATGCAACAGTGGCCACTAAACAAATACAAAGAGCTAGCGATGCCCTAACCTTATGGGCAAATAGATGGTGCGTCAGCATTAACACAGATAAGTGCAGCACTACACTCTTTACCCTCTCACAAAAACAAAAAGCTGTTCATATCAAGATAGATGGAGAGCTCTTGAAAGGCTCTATGGAAAGCTATTGTTTGTCAGGTGCAAACAGTTCTTATTCCACCTCAGTCTGCAATTCCAGGACACAATCTGTAAAGCATTGACCAAATTGCTTCACATGAGCTTCGAAACAATATTTCTAGGATGCACAATTAGGAATTGCTTTTAGGATCTTGGTTATCTGTTAACCCAGGGATTGTACAAGAGCAGTGCATATCACTTTGCACCCAAGAATAAAATGTATCTATCTATACACCTTTTAACTTAGATGCCATCTTTGTTCTGAGATAATTAAGCAAAAAAGGCAATTGAGTGTGACCAACAGCTAAGCATCACATTCGCAGATCAAGAGAAGACCTTTGACAGAGTTGACAGGGACAATTACTAGACAACATAAGAGCATTATATAAAAACTCACGAAGTATAATAAGAACAAACATGGATTCACACAATCATTCGAAACAACAATGGGAGTAAAACAAGGATGTATACTATTACCATTGCTGTTTGTTATATACATGGACAGGATAGTGAAAGAAACAGAAACAAGAAGCAAATATAACATCTCAGAGACAACAAGAGACCTCTGCATGATCTACACTTCTCAGATGTATAAGGTCTAATATATGAAAATGAAGACAAACTACAAAGACACA
The DNA here is from genome assembly GCA_034231615.1 of Meghimatium bilineatum. Taxonomy (NCBI): domain Eukaryota; kingdom Metazoa; phylum Mollusca; class Gastropoda; order Stylommatophora; family Philomycidae; genus Meghimatium; species Meghimatium bilineatum. Next base: position 51,739,372 of record CM067298.1, read on the forward strand.
TAAATTCATTACAGGCAGCGTGCAAACAATAAAATATGAGATTAATCACAACAAAAACAGAAACTATGAAAATATGCAGAGAAACAGACAGCTAAATGTGCATGTTAACGGCACAAAACTAAAACATACATCAGAATTTAAATATCTAGGAAGAATTTTTACAGAAAACAGCAAATGTGATATAGAAATTGAGATGAGGTGCCAAAAAGCAAATGCTGTAACATACCAACTGTCACCGCTACAGAAAAACCCAGCGATCTACATGGCGACCAAACAACAGATAACAAACACCATCTTTATTCCAACATTATGTTACTAGTGCCAGATATGGCCCCTGACAAATACACTCATGAGAAAGATCACAACATATGAGAAAGGCTACAAACATCACCAGAAGAGACAGAATAAGAAATTATAACATCAGAATGATAGTAAAGACCATACCATGCAAATAATATATAGAAAGACAACAGATCAACTTGTTATTTCAACTGGACACTTTATGTGAATGGAACCATCACAACCAGCCATACTGGTGTACAAAAGCAGAAAGAATGGCTACAAAGCAAGAGGAAGACCAAGGACTAAGAAGATTCAATCCTAGTATTTGGGAGAGATTGTTAAAAACCACAGTCTAACCATGGCAAGCACAACAAAGATGGCCAAAGACAGAAAACTTCAACTCACCACAACGCCTAACAGCATTTGTGGAAAAGACAATAAATATGTAAATAGATTCTACATAGGCATTCAATAATGAAAACAGAATCAAATACTAAATTTCTGCTGAAAACAGATTTGTCGGGCCATTATCGCAAATAAAACAGCAACACAATGCTTTTCCATTCTCTGGATTATGTCCTAAAATCAAGTAGGACAATTGTTTGCCCTGAAGCAAGAGAGATCCAGTGGAAGTTTGAGAATGAACACTGAAGAAGAAGAAATACTAAACTTTAAAAAAATGAAGAGATTTTGCAACAAGTCATCAGTCTCCCATACCTGAGACAAACAATTATAATTGATGGTAGATGCAGAACACAGATAAAAGGAGAGTATAAATCACCAAAAGTACTGTTAGTGACATGAGGAAACAATATCTAAATCTAAATAAATCACACAAAAATATTTTTAAACAAAAAATTAGAATTATCAAATGCATCTACTGTGCAGGTACTGTACAATTAATATGTGGTTCAGAAAAATTATTATTGAACAAACAAATAGAAGACAGAATTTATGCCTGAGATGTGGATATATAAAATAATGCAGAAAATTTTATGGCAAGAGAAGAAAACTAATAAAAAGGTTCTGATAACACTACATATCTAAAAAAAAAAAAACTATTGAAGGAAATCAAAATGAACCAAATAAAATATTGTATAGGGCCTACATATTAAAAAAACATGATGCCTTGTTGAAGACTTTACTTGAGAGTAGAGTTGAGTGGTGGCCAGAAAGCATTAGACAGAGATACAACTGGAAGAGAAACATCATGAGATGAACAGAATACATTTTATCACAGTGCCATACCAAGGCAAGAGATAAGATATTAGAGGTTCATTGCAACCAACCTTCAATGTGGAGATGGCACTTGGCGATTATGATATATACTACAAATATATACCGTAGCCCTCTTATTTTTCTTCATGATTAAAGGCAATAAGTGTAAGTTCATTGTGCTGCCAATTCACAGTGACGTTGCTATATTTTCATCTTGTTAAAGAACTATTCTTCACAGTAAGATGAAAGGTGCATAGATATTGATAGACAATACAATTTCAATTGTTCTAAGCACTGGGACACTACTTATGTTATCATATTAAAAGACTCTATTTCCTCAACATTTGAAAACTGTCATTTAATATATACAATACATTGATCAGGTTGATGAGCAGCTTCTTGTGACATCAGGATTGTTCAGAGAACCTGAATATATGTCTTTTAACTCACTTACTTCAGGCAACAGTATTGTGGTAAGTTTACAAGGGCAACTTTTAACAAATATTAATCAATCTGTCTCTTGGGTTCTTCTAGAAGAATATTGTCATAGAAATTATATGAAAGATCATTACAATTTTATAATCAGTAACATGGTTTCCATATTAAACATTTTATAACCTGCATTTTTCCATTTTCTTCTTCTTCAGCGTTCATTCTCAAACTCCCACTGGATTTCTCTTGTAACAGCACAATGATCCTACAAGATTTCCAGTTGAATGTAGTCCAGAGAATGGAAATGCGTTGTGTTGCCGTTTTATTTGCGCCAATGGCCCAACACCTCCGTCTTCAGCGGTCTTCCATTTTAAAATGCCACTGACCATAACACTTATGTTTTGAAAATTGATTACAATTTTTCACCAATTTAAAAAAGATAATGGTATTAAATTTTACCTAACTTAATTTTGTATTTGTGTTGAAGGAAAAAATATAAGAAATCTGGCAATACCAGAGAACAATGTTGTGGGTAGAATTGTTGCTCTCACAATTGCAGTCAAACAAGAAAAATAATTTAACCTAAGCTCTTAGACACATTGATTATAATTGAAGTATTTCATTGCATGTCCCTAAATTCAATCTTGTTTATTATGTTTCCAGCGTGACACCCCTATGACCTTGAAGTGAAGGGTTATTGGTTTGTTGATGATGATTATGCTTTTGGTAGTTTTTATTGAAAAATTAAAGAATTGGGCAATTTTCTTACTGCAAATTTGTCAACTTTCAACTATCTGGAAACTGTTCATGTAAACTCAGAGATCAGATTGCTTGTAGTTATCCTCTATAATACATACATTTTCTTCTTCTGCTCTGACCAGTAAAACCACTTAATTTCTCTTTGTAATTTAAACTATTTGATCAAACTTAAAGAGACAAGGGCTGACCATGGCCAATGTGACCCAAATGGCCAAAGACAGACAATTCCAACTTCCCCACAGCACTTAATGGCACAAGTGTAAATGACAATAGATGGATGGAATTTTAAAGAAAACTGAGGAGAAAACGATATATTAAACATATTGAGATTCTACAACAAGCCTGCAGTTTCCTATATCTGGGATATATAATCACAAATGATGGTAGATGTGAAACAGAGGTTAAAATGAAAATATGAATGGACAAAAGTACTTTAAATGACATGAGGAAACCGCTATTTTAGATAAACCTTGCCTGTAGTATTCCTAACAGATGCAAGATTAGCACTCCAAGAAATCCAGTCCAGAAAACTATCAAGCCTGCAAATACTATTAACCAAATTAAACAGGTTGGGTCAAAAGGCATGAGCCAATGGACTGCTGGATCGGCAACCAACCAACCAATAGATACATCCTTGATAATTGTTTTTCTTTTCTAACAATATAATTTAATTTCTAATGTTCATTAGGTAAATACTCAATAATTTATTCATTTCTTTTTTTAGACAACAACACATGTAATGTACAGAGTTACTCCAGGACAGGGTATTACATGGTGGCTATTGGTCATTAGTATTTCAAGTGGTTTATTGTTACTCTACATATGTGTTGTGATATTATGGAAGGTCAGTGTTTTATTAAACTATTTAGTTAGTTAATTAATAGAATTCTCCACCGTCCGTGTGTTGCCGGGGCCCGAAAGGGGAGCAAAGAATAGCAACACTGTTTACCTTCCACGCATGTCGTAAAAGGCGACTAAGGAGGTTATGGGATGGAGTTAGCTGTCCCATCCCATATAGGGTCAATGACCCAAAGCCATGCTGAAGTCGGATGTGTCAGGCTGAAAGGCGCACATATTGCAACAATGCTGTAAACCATGACACAACGCATTCCGTTCTCCGGACTACATCCTGCTGGTCTGCAGGAATTTGAGAACGAATGCAGAAGAAGATGAAGAAGAATTCTCCAAGCAAACTAATTTATGCTTAGTCTTCAGAAGTTAAAGAAGGATATAAATGCTGCAGTTCCTATATTCTACATACCATTCATTCTCATATTGACACCTGCTGACTCTTTAACCAGGTTGCATCATTGTTGGTTAAGTTATTATCAAGAATAATACTGTTTTAAAAAGAGTTTAAGCTATCACTCTATACATATATCAAATCAGATCAGTTGTTCTTGTGTTGCACCTGTGAAAACTACAACCAAGGATAGAAGCCAGATTACTATGGACTGCCATGTAAAATTGATTATTCTTCTATCGTGCTCATTCTTAAATTCTTGCAGATTGCCCAAGATATAGTCCAGAGAACAGAATATGTTGTATCATGGTTTATAATTTGGATGTGATACACGTGTGTTTCATCCTGAAACATCCTTCTTCTTCTTCTTCAGTATTCATTTTCAAACTCCCGCTGGATATCTCTTGTAACAGGACAATGGTCCTGCTAGATTTCCAGCAGGATGTAGTCCAGAGAATGGAAATGTGTTGTGTCGTGCTGTTTTATTTGCGCCAATGACCTGACACATCCGTCTTTGACGGGTGAAACATCCAATTTCAACATGTCATCTGAGTCACTATTTCCCTTTATAGATGAGCCAGCCAACACCACTTCCAAAACGTCCTAATTAACCTCTTGTGGCATGCATGGTAGGTAAGGGTATTGCTATTCTTTTTTCTTTTCAGACCCTGGCATTACACATGCATTCTAACCATTTTCTTCATCACCATTTGCTAATATGACCACATTGATCTCTTACAAAATTGGTGGTCTGTACCAGGCTTGTCATATCGCTATACAGTTTTTTTCTTTAGATAGGTCAGTAGGGGGGGGAGGGATGTCTCTGTTATGTTATTTTCATGAAGACAGTCTTGGAGTGCATGGCCTGCTGTCTGTTTGTTTTCTCCTCATAGGTACATGTCTGACTCACCAAGCTTCAGTATATTGTACATGTGGTAGTTAAGTCTACAAAGGCCCGTTCTAGGTCAGAAGATTTAGTGATCTAATAAAGTACAATTACTTGAAAACATAAGAAGTGTGCCACTGAATACTGCTATTTTGACCGGATAAATGTAAATATGAACTGCTTTAGAAATATCCATATATTCTATAGCTATAGACCTATATAGAATAAGTGTTTTGAGCTTCTTCTTCGGTTTTTTATTTTCCTTAATATAATTTATCACCTTAATACATCCTTACAGGATGTAGTCTGGATAATGGAATTTGTTGTATCATGATTTACAGCTTGGCTGCAATATTTGCACCTTTCAGGTCGACAAATCCAACTTCAGTATGATTTATAGGTCACTTTAACCCTCTATGGGATGGACCAGCCAACTCCACCAAAATCTCCATAGTCACAACTTATGACACTCATGGTATATAACAGTGTCACTATTCTATTTTTTGCTCCCCTTTCAACCTAAGCAACACATGGACGGTATTTTGAGCTATTTTGTAAAAGATACCTGTTTGAGTTACCCGGTATATCCTATGTCATGTAACTTTTTATTTATGCTTCATCATGGTGTTATGTCGACTCAGACGGTCAAGAAACCAGGTTCAAATAACACCTAGGCAATTGTGTGTCCAAACCATTCTGAAAGCAATAGCAACCTACTGATTGTATTCCTATTGACTAGAAAATTTTAAAATGCTGGGTTAATTAGATCCTGATTAGAGTATGCTACCACCTTTATGGAGTTATTTAGTCTAGTCACCATATTTGAGGAGATAGAACAAGTTCATTGTGTATTGGACATGTACCAGTAATGGCGATACCAGGTCTGGTCATGTTGATATTCATCCCCCCCCTTTCATAGTACCAGTTGCAGATATGCTGGCAATGATGCCTCTGTCATTTTTCACAAATAATACTTTCCAGCATATTATATTTTAATTCTCAAACATTATTTTTAAAATTCACCGAATACATCAAATACATACACGTGTATAAATGCCACGCCTAATAACGTTAATTTGAAGGTTTTTAGTTTCATTTTTGAGTAAAAGCGAAACTGAAAAGTCATAGCTTAACTCCTGACATTAGATCTGGTAAATTTTTCTACGATTTTTCTAACATCAATTTCAAGAAGAAAATCACAAAGTTTACGATCACAAATTAGTAAGTATGTTTGCTGTTATTAATTACTAAATAATTAATGGAGTTTGTTCAATGATGATAATGAATAATATAGATTAATGGGATTCTGTCATTTTTCTGTGTAAAAAGATTTTCAGGGTGGGGTGAGGGAGGTGACACTGTGTTTTACCGCACTGAGTGACACCAACCCTAGTGATGCCACTGTCTACAAGTATGTTTTTATTTATATTTTAAAATTTAGATCTATATTTTTTATTCATTTATAATAATATATTTTTACACTTTTATTTTCTCAGTGTGGATTTTTTAGGCGCAAGAAAAAAGAGAAACTACAGCTGCTGTTCAAATTTTTAGATACAGAACGAGAAGTCCTTCAATCTGACTCACTCAGCGCTGACTCTGGAGATATTATGGTTCTTCCATCAGGTCACAATTCATGCAGTCCAAACCACATTAATCACATTCCTGGGCTTTTCTATTATCCTCATCTTGAGCCAGATCAGCAAACATATGATTTAAATATTCAGAGACATTTTTTCCAAAACCATAGTCTTAACAGGAGAGACTTGAATCACGATTTTTCACAAAATTTTCGCACATTGCAGTGCAACAAAAGAATCCACAGAAGTGTCAATTATCCTAGTAGTTCCTTCATGGATAGTCACCACCAGAATAGCATTAATAGACGAGATATCACACGTAATGGAAACGTGCGGCCAAATATTTGGTTTGCACCACCACCGGCTCCAACTCCTCCATCTTTTAATAATGACATGTATTTGGAACCCCTGGAGTCTAGAACATAAATGCTTGAGAATAATTTTATTTCACCTTCTGAGCCATGCAGTTTTGTTTTTATAGGAACAATGAATTGATTTCAACACTTTTTCCTCAGATGTCTGAAGGATAACTAAATATTGTTCGATATGTTTTGTTACAATTATAATAAAATATTACTTGCAGGTAAAAATTTGTTCTATCTTCTGCTTACATTCTCAAACTCCTGTATATTAGCAGGGTGTAGTCCATAGAATAGATTGTATTGTGTTATGGTCTACAGATATGGCTGCGACATCTGCTCTTTTTTTTCTGACACATCTGACTTCAGCATGGATTCTGTGACACTGACTTCTGGGTCACTCCATGACAGCCAACCCTTACCCCAAAACCTCCTTATTTGCCTTTTACTGCAGGCATGGAAGGTAACAGGGTTGCTATTTTTTGCTCTTCTTTCATGCCACTGCAACACATAGACAAACATTTGATACTTTACGGGCAGTTGTAGCCACTGTTTAATGAAACAAATACGTACATTATTTAACAAAACGAAATATCAATAAAGGTGCATTTCACAGTACATAAGACTACTGGCGGATTCAGCAAGTCGCCTGTTACATACTGAGAGTGCCCCTGACCCCTTTGGATGACCCTGGTGGAAGAAGTGGGGCTCTCAGTGCACAGTCCACAGATGGATGCAGATCTATTGACTTTTTAAAATGAGTTCAGCTAGGACACGAAACCTGTATGAAATTACACATAATATTAAACACTTTGACATCCAGCCCCATCTTCCCGTAATGAAGCAAACATTCTCATATGATTTTGTTCCTTCTGCATAAAATCTCTTCCTTTTCATTGTTCCTTTGTCAAATCATTAAATTACAGTTCTAATAGTTTTTAATGGTTGAGTTGTTAATGGGCCTGTCTCACAAACACAACTCAAACAAATTTACTCGTGGTTTGAAAGCTGATTTTTCACATTGTACTAGTGACATGATTGGATGTATTAGGGGCACCTAAAAATTCAACAACAGTCAAATAGCAATATTCCATACAGGAAATGCTGCAATTATTTATAATAGCATTAACATTAAATAGCACAATGATAATTCACAGAATGATTTGTTTTCCTTGAAATGCAAAGTGGGAATTAGCATCCCATTTCTCAGCCGAAGATAGATCTGTTGAGCCATTGGTGCAAATAAAACAGCAACACAATGCATTTTCATTCTCTGGACTATATCCTGCTGGAAATCTAGTAGGACCATTGTCTATCTACAAGAGAGACCTAGTGGGAGATTGAGAATGAACGCTGAAGAATAAGCATCGCATTTAATCTAATCTATGTTAAATCATAAAACAGTTGAAACATTTTTTATTCTTCTTCATTCACTTTCAGACTTCTACATTGATGACTCAGGCAATAATAATAATAATAATAATAATGCCTATAAACCATGTTGAGCATAGGGGTACTACATACTGGAGACATTAGAGCAAAACAGCTCTCCAAACATCTCTATCCTTGGTCATTCAGAGGAGTGTAGAAAAATCATGCCTTGATCACTCCTTGATATCAATTCAAGATTTTCTCACCTCTTCTCCTTCCACCTTTGACTATTCCTTGCAAACTAATTTTAGAAAGTGAGTTGTGTCTTATTACATATCAAAACCAAACAAGTTTACACAATTTCACTACTGCCAAAAGTGGTACGTCGCTAGAGAAGGCGAGACAACTTGCCAGAGACCACGGGGATTTCATGAGATTTATGTTCTTCTCGTTCGCAGTTTGACATGTCTATATAGCAAGTCCAGTTTTCTTAATAAATGCTGCCGTATTTGAAAGCTCCGTCATGTTCCTATACAGCTTTCTGTGAATATCCATCTCTGTGGGTCAGTGTTTGTCGCTTAACTGGTTTAGTGTTTATGCAGTCTTGCAGGATATGTTCAGCGATCTGTTCTGCCTGCCCACATAGACAGAGAAGTGATGAAACCAGTCTTAGTCTATTTAAGTAGCTGTTTAATCTGTTGTGTTCTGTTCTGAGGTGGAAGATAATGACCTACTCAGCTATGTTGTGATAGTTGTCTTTTTGGTTGTCGACTTTCCTGAATAGCTTTGATGAGGGTCTTCTTTTCTTGGTAGGTGATTTCTTGGTCTTTTTGTTCCTGTGTTGCTCCATCCTTTGTCAGCCTATCTACCTCTTTGTTTCCTGGTATTCCACAGTGGGATGATATCCACTATAGTACTACCCTTCTTTGGATGCTCACTTCTCGTTTGGTTTCCTTCAGGTCTGGCAGTTTATCGCTGTCAAGGGCTTGTAGGACAGACATATCATGAGTAAGAAACACTACCTGTTGACATTGGCTTGTTGTGTTTTAATTATTTCTGCAGCCATGTTTAGAGCCTGTACTTCTGCAGAGTAGTTTTAGCAGAATATTCTAGTTGGTGAACATGGGGACTCCTTTTCTTTTTCTGGATATTTTATGTACACTCCAGCACCTCCATTCTTCACTGCTCTGGTTGCTGATCCATCGGTATATACTTGTGTTCATGCTTCTCTGGGGTACATCTCTTCAATTATGTTGCATACTATTGTTTTATTTTGGAGAGTTAGTTAGTCTTTGGATCATCATCATTGCACTCCGGACAAGTCCATAAGTGCTCAGATCTCTCCTTGAGTGTAGCTACCATTACAAGTTTACTGACGGTCCCAGTACGCCGTTGATTGACCATAATTTTTTCTGCCCACGAAATCACTCCTTTCTAGCGACATCACATTTCAAACCAAATTCCTTTATTCTAGTCATGGAACAAGAGTCATCATCGCTTATACAGTCATTTGCTCGTGTGTTTTCTCATAGGGCATTCAAAATGTCTGCCTGATCCATTGCTCCACCAACAGCCGTAGTAGCAGTGTACAGGGTCAACCCATCTGCTCTCTCATTACCCCAGACTCCCCCATGTCCCGGCACAAAAATAAAAGTCACTTTATGCATACAGGAATTCTTCACTGCATCCAGCCACTGTTCCCAAATGTATCCCATCTGAACTTTCACAGTCATGCTCATTGAGTCACTGAGTATACAAGCATGCTCGCAGACAGTCTGTGAGCATACCCATTTTAAAGCTTTGGTTATTGCCAAAATTTCCATTGTCATGCTGCTTGTCGTCTGAGCGAATGCACCACTTTCTTCTCTGATGGTCTCCCCCCACCATTGAGCAGTGAAGGCGCAGGCACTCCTGATGTGTCTCTCAACCAGTACATCTGTTTCTGCATTATATATCTGTCTCTGTCTTTCCACATAGAAAGCCTTTGATCTTCTGTAGTTTGAATTTTGAAGCTGCTGTAGACCATACTATATTCTAAGACAAGTCACAATTTTCCTGTGTATATCTTCCTGACGATGCTCTCATCTGTACCTCATGATTGTCATGTGTAACTTTGCCCCTGTGTGTTGCTCATTTGTTCGGTCAGTGTCACGTGACATCCTAGTGTAATGCCAAGGTATACTGATGTATTCTCTTTTCGTAATACTTGCCCAATAAGCTGAAGTTTTGAATGATATTGCTTGTTGAATGAAAAAAAAATAGTGTGAGTTGTTTTTGGTTCATTTATTTTTAAGAACCATTTCTTAGACCAATCATCAACAATCATCAGATGGAGAGTCATGTGTCCGTGTTCTTGCTGTGCTGACATGTTTGTCTAATATGGCTAGTCATCCGTTTTTGTTTAAAACTTATAATTATATAGGATGATCACATTGGTGTATTATTGTTTTATATTAATTCTCTGTATATACTATACATATGTAAAACATAGAGAACAACAGTCCTTTTTAGATTGGAGTTTTATAGCTAGTGCTGGTGATAGAGTCATAGTTGAGTGTAGCAGAGTATATGGTGCTTCCAAGTGCTCCCTCTCCGGAAAGATCAGAAGAATGCGTAAGCAGCAACTAACTGGGACACTGAGCTTATACACTTTAAGATGGCTGATGAAACGGCAAGCAGAACATATATGGGAATGCCACCAGTGCTGTGACGCTTGTTCCTAATCAAGAATCAAACAGAGCATATGGAAAAACTACATTCATTATAAGGTTGAGGCTGTTGCTGCAACACTTGTATGGCTTTCTAGGACTCTATTTACAATGGCTGTTGTCTTGTCCTACTCCCAGTCCATGCTTTGGAAGATTCAAAAAGTCATGTACCATTATGTGTAAATGGCATCTATAGCTGCATCCAAATTCCAAGTATCACATGGATCAACTGTCCATGTAAGATATCAACAGACCACAATATTTTGCCTTAGAACAGGCCACTGCAGACTGTTGGGTCAACTTTACTGATTAAGGATCTCATACACAGATGAATGTCCATGTGGATCCGGAACCCAGACCCCGGAACACATACTTCAGGACTGCCCAACATACAAAGAGCAGAGACAGCAGACCTGGCCAGAGGATACAGACTTGAGGCAAAAGCTATGGGGCAGCCGATCTGACCTGGAGAAGACAGTGAACTTCGTCTTGACGACAGGTCTGACGGTATAGCATCACCACAGATGCTGAATGCAGAAGAAGAAGAAGAACTGTCCATGTCATGCAGATGTGTGCAGTAATGGAGAGCAGACAGACTTTCATCTAAAAGGCATCAATAGATAGGGAGTTGATAATGGATAAGAACTTCATCATGAACACCTGCTTGATGACATATCTAGGATGAGATTTGAAATGTTTGGTATTAAGTGTGTAAGAAATATAACTGGACGCCTGCAAGGAGAAATGAGAAGCATATTTAACCTGCGGGGCATTGAAACCATCAGCATGCATACCCTTCATCATATGCTGAGACTTAGCACCTAAGGGTATGGTTTGCCCTGAGTGAAATGATACCAGCTCATCATAACTATATATAGCCTATATATGTATTCTCTTGCGCTTTAATTATTTGAAGGACACAGATACTGTTAACTAGCCACTAAAAATACTGCTTAGAAGTAGGGGAAATTATTATCCAAAAAATTCATGATCTTATTGTTTACTTTTTGTTACATTTATATAATCTGTATAATAGTTGCATATTTATTTCTTTCATAATGACTAATTGTGTGCATTGTCTTACATGGTATTTAAATTACTTAATTTATATGATGTATAATAGGCCTCTATTTGTATATTCCATTGTGCTGCTTTTTTTTTGCCTAATCCTATTTGTCTTTTGAATGCTGACTTTTTAAAATAATTATTACCAGTATAGTTTTTATTTTAAACACCACACTACAGTTCAGTAATCAGATAATCAAACAGCAGTACATAATTATTTTTATAAAGCAAGTTTGCAAAGTAAAACTAAAACAATAAAGAGACAGGCTATTCATGATGATGATAATGTTCCTCCTTCACAAGCTAAGATAATCATGGTGTAGAACAAGTAAATTATGTTTGATGTTTGTGAGTCAGCATATAGATGAGGATTCCTCCAATTTGGACTGGGAAGCACTTGCTGCATTGTGAATAGGAATACAGATCTTGGAGTAGGAGAAAGCTGACTGACTTCTTTCATTTTTGTCTCTTTCAAATTGCCTATGGTGTTGTGCTCTTTTCAAAGTTTTTAATACATGCACTTATGTGGCTATGCAAAGCTGTGCAGACAATAGCTATGGTTTCCCAAGACCATGGGTCAATGAAAAAGTGCTTGAGAGATGTTGTTAAGCATTCCTTGAAACATTTTTTTTACCTCCACTATGCACAACTTATCATAGAACAGTCTCTTTGGAAACCATTCATCTGACATGTAGATGATGTGACTATCCCAATGAAGATGAGACCTGAGCAATAAGACATGGATTCATTCCATTTTAGACTTTTGGAGGATCTCTGTGCCCAAGATGTGATCCTGTCAATGCACAATAAGGAGCTTTCTCAGACACCAAAGGTGAAAGGTTTCAAATATAAAATGATGAAATGGTTTATAAGTCTTGACTGTGAGGAGGCTTATGATAGTCTTTTTTTGTCAGAGAAAAAATATGTTTCGTTTTTCTTTTTGAAACCACTTCAAAGCCACATGCTGATGGATAAAGCAATATTACATTAGTTTTAAGATAGAATTATATTCTCCGTTTGTTTTTGTACATAAACATGAAAAAACTTGGTTGGTTGGTTGGTTGCTGATCCAGCAGTCTATGGGCTCATGCCCTTTGACCCAATGCCATTAAAATGGTATTATATTGCTGGTAAATGCAAATAAAGTAAATAGGTTACTATATCAATATAAAATAATAAAATATAGAAAATAACAATAAATAAAAGGAACAAACACAACAGTCAACGTGTCGGTCCAATTAGGACCTTTAAAGACAACAAAAACAGTTAAGAACAAATGACCAAAATGAATATAAACAAAATGGATCTCTCCCACCAGGAAATCAACAAAAAGCCGCACCAGATCCAGTGCAACACAATTCCAACAAGTGCACATCGATGCGTTCAACATGTCTAAACTATGAAATTCCCAAAGATGAAAGATGCAGAACAAAAGAAAAGGGGACACCAAACAGCACTGCCAAGAACGGGGAGGGGGGCAAGTGGGCAACGGGAGACAAAAGGGGAAAGGACAGAGAAAGACAATACACGTAGGTGAGGGGGGGCCACAAATAAACACAGGGAACACAGAATTGTGCAAAGAAGAATAGCATTTGATAGCACAGGATAGACAACAAAAATATACACACATCAAAACACAATCACGAACCAAACATGCACACATTCTACCGGACAAACACAGATAACTATAAATATAAGTACCTATAAATACAAACATCCAGACATATACAAAAGTATATACTGATTTCACAGTACACATTGAAACATAGACACATACATAGGTACCTGCATACACAACAACATATATATATATATATATATATACATACGGTATATATACATACGGTATATATACATACGGTATATATATATATATGGTATATATATCTATATATACGGTGTATATATATATATATATACGGTATATATATATACGGTGTATATATATATATATATATACACGCATGCGCACACACACACACATATATACACATACATATATATACACATACATATACACACACATACACATATATATATATACACATATATATATATATATACATACACACACACACACATATATATATATATATATATACATATACACATACATACATATACACATACATATATATATACACACTCACACAAATGTGGATATATATATACACATAAATGAGCATAACAATATATATATATATATATGTGTATGTATATATATATATGTATATATACAAACATACATACAAATACAAGTATACTAGGAACAAACATAAGTATATACTATATATCTAAAATGACAAATACATAGATATAAGAAAGATACACACACAACATGCACAAGCATGTAAATGTATCCAAACAGGAACAATTGTTCAAACAAGAACAAATGTGCATAATGACACAAAATAAGTATCAACATAATATATACACATGCATTCACATAAACATTTTCTCATATGAATAAATATAACATGAACATTCGCACACAGAGATATATACATGTATTATTATACCCATTCGTTCACATGAAGATATTCACATGTATTACTCTAACACAAGAATATGCACACATGCAAATGCGAGACCCAAAGCAACTGTATGAATACACAAGACCATGTAAAATAATATGCATATACAAATTCATACATATGTGTGTGTGGGTACCAATCTGTAATTTAAAAAAAAAAAAAAGGATTTGATAACACAAAAATAAGGTACATTAATAAAATTGACAGAATGGAGTACGATATAAACAACAGAAATAACAAAGACAAACTACAAATACACTGAAATCTAACAAAAACAAAGCTGATGTACATGCACATAAAGAAATAATTTCAAAGTACAGAGGGATATGGTTACCAAATAATTATATTGCTGGAAAGTCTGTGGATTTTCAGCCCACCCTGGGCCAGAGCATAACTATCACACCACCAGGAAGATAGGTTTCAACCTATGCATTGCTCCGAGTCACTGCGGCCAAGATAGAGTTCACTGTGCCCATTCCCCACCACCAATTGACTGCTGATTATGCCGGACTTCTCTACTGCTCCAGGCATGCAACCAAATGTTCACGTCAAAAGGATTGTCATGTCCTGAGTCACTGTGCTTCTGTGATGGGTTTCAGCCATAGGAAAAAAAACAGTGCTGTCAGTTTACTCCTCACCAGTGCTGCGCAGTACACCTCTGGCTCCCTCCCAACCACAGCATACATATATACAAATAACAAAAACACATTGCAATAACAAAATAAAAGCATGAGAAGCATAATTGTATAGATGATGTGCCATGAAGATTCTATAAGAAGATAACGTCAATATATGGCATGCCGTCTACTAAGGCTATCTGATGCATGGGTCGTTTGTCTAGTGAGCTATTGGTGAGACCCACAGATGCAACTGCATGTGTGAAAAAACTTGGAGATTATGATAAATATGTGTGCAAATATGACATTTTATTACTCTTAGAAATCAGTGGTATTTGGGAAATGGAAGGGCTTTTGAGGTGTGGTAGTCATTGCGTTAAGCTGACTTGGGTTGACAGTCAAGGACTTTGCTACATATAGCAATAAAAACAGAATGACTACATGGTAGACCTTCAGTGAGGTTTCCATGCTCAGACCATGGGGCTACCAGATCCAAACATTAAATATACAGGAATATCCATGCCATATTTTGTATTAAACTCATTCAATATAATAATAAAACTTTAGCTGTTTTCTTCTGTTTCTTTATTGTTAGATCTCAGGCTTCTAAATTAATGACTGACAAGGCATTTGTCACATGTGTAGTATGGCTCTGTGTTTCTCTATTTTATCTATTAACTTTCATATAAATATTTATAGACCTGTATTTGTGTACATGTAAGTCTTCTTCTTTGATCTTCTTCTTCAGCGCTCATTCTCAAACTCCCACTGGATCCCCCTTGTAGTAGGACTATGATCCTACTAGATTTCCAGCAGGATGTAGTCCAGAGAATGAAAATGTGTTGTGTCGCTGTTTTAATTGCACCAATGGCCTGATACATCTGTCTTCAGTGGGCTTCTTTGATCAGTTTGTTATGCTCAGAAACCTATACAGGCCTCCATGAATTCAGTTATCAGAAGAACGTCCTCACAGTTGCCCCACAACTAGCTTCATCTCCAAATCTGTCTCAGATTTTAGTCCTCAAGTCATCAAAAAGTGGACATGTCTGCAGAATTTGTTCTGGAATATGGAAACCCTTTTGATATATAAATTGATCAGGTCTGACAATCTTTATTTTGAGGAGATGTGCTTGTAGTGTACAGTTTCCTGTGTGTAACCTAAAAATGGTAGGTTTCTGTAATCTGTTCAGCTTTAGGATGACGTCTTGAGGAAAGTTGCTGCATGTTCTCTGACTCCATGTAAGGCCTATGTTTGTATTTTATTTTTAGGAGAATTTTTTCTTCAGTCAGTGATATTCTATGATGGAATTGTTCTTTTTTTCATGTGCTTTTGCCAGTCTGTCAGCTGCATCATTTCCTGTAAATTTGCAGGTGCAGTGCAACACTTTGTTGCTAGTGGACAGTTGATTTAAAAGTTCTACATTTGTTTTTGTTAGATCTTTTGGGTTAATTTTGGATGGTCTGGAGATCTAACATGCAGTCATAAAAGAAGACTATGTTTACTGCTTTGAATCTTTGTTACTTTAGTGCCTTTAGATTGCCTGTAGCTCTATTCTGTAGTATGTTGATAATGTTTCCATTAGCGATTGAGAGTTATATTTTTGGAGTATTTGCCAAGTATTTGTATCCCAGCTCCTTTTTTTATTGCATCCTTTCTATGGCCCATCTGTGAAGATATGAATTCACTGAGAGGTGGGGCTGAATACATAGTTGGGTATCCCAAGATGGAGGAGGGACTGTTGAAGTCTCCCATTATAATATGATTTGATGTTGAGAGGAATATTGTCCTGAGGAGAAGTTTCTTATTATTATACAGTAGACATTTGTCACTATCAGAGGCTCTGAAATTGTGTCAATGTGATGGTGAGATGTTTAGAGTCCTCTGGGTTTCGTGCAATTTCAGTAGTGGGTATGTTCTGTATCATCATAGTGATGATTCCTCCTTTGTGACCTAGTCTGTCCTGTCTGAACCACTCACAGCCTCTGATGGAGAATCTGTCATTAAGATGTCTCCTGGGTACAGGACATCAATTTTTTTCTTTGGAGAAAATTATGTACCGGGGTAGTTATAATTTTTTCTTAGCTACACTCTCACTGCTCCACTGCACAATTTTTATTTTTTTATTTTATTGACTGGTTGCTCTGCTCTGTATAATTCCCTATTTAATCACACATTAACCAGCCTTGCCACCATAAGAGGTCAGCCTATGGGCCTCGATACATAGAGTCATCATTATCAGTAGCTTATGGTGGACCCATTTGAGGCTTGGGGTTTGGAGCTCCTCCTACCTGATGATGAACCACAGATGGCAGATCCCACTTCATATAACAAATCTGAGCATAGTCATTAACTGTATGGTGTGTACATGCTCCATTTCCAATAGGGTTAATAACCTCATGTCGGCAGCATGGGCTTATAGTGCCTCACACTAGCTTGATGCTGCCCATCACTCCATCACTAAACATGTTGGGTATTTCAGTGGAGATATCAGCTCCACCTGATATTCCACCCCGTCATGGTAGGCAGCAACACCAGTTTCGTTAGCAACTGCTTATTCATCCAGAGAAGTTCAGGCTTATATTGCAGCTAACAATCCATATCTGGAGGCCTTTTCAATATCCACTACCTGTGGACGCGCCTAATAGGGGTCGGTAGTCCCCCTCCCCATTTACATGTAAGTGAGTATACAGTCTTTTATTATAAATTTACAATAAATGTATTAATTTATTTGACTTTTTACATTTATTCTTCTGCATTCATTGTCAAACACAAGCAGATTAGCAGGATGTAATCTGGAGAATTGAATCTGTTGTCTTGGTTTACAGCTTAGTGGTGATAGATATGTGCCTTTCTTCTTCTTCAGCATTCATTCTCAAACTCCCATTGGATCTCTTTTGTAGCAGGACAATAGTCTAAGATTTCCAGCAGAATGTAGTACAGAGAATGGAAATGTGTTGTGTCATCATTTTATATGTGCCAATGGCCCAACACATCCATCTTCAGCATATGTGCCTTTCAATCTGACACATTTGACTTCAGAATGACTTCTGGGTCACTTCAACCAACTGTGGGATTTGACAGTCAACTCCACCTCCAAAACATCCTTAGTTACCTCTTACAATAGTCTTAGAAATAAACATTGTCACTATTCCATGCTCCCCATCAGGGCCAGGCAACACAGGAACGGAGTTAATTTATTTGACAAAAATCATATAATTTATATACATAGAATTCACACAGCATAATATTCTAAATGCATTATTTGAAATTTACATAAATTCTGTATATCAAATTTCCATAAATAAAACATTGACGCGATGACACATTTCTTAAATATTAATTATGCATATTAAAGTGAACTATTGTTTTGGACATCATACTTGTGTTTTTAAATGAGCTTGAAAGAAATATTTAGATGAACATAACAGCAGTTGCAATCACATTTAAACTGCAGAATCTTTTTCTAATCTGATATTAGACAATCAACTGCAGAAGTGTCTGTGTGTTGTCAGACCTGAATGTGGAGCAAATAATAACAACACTAACTTCTATGCATGTCATATGAAGTGACTAAAGACAATATGGGATGGATTTGGCTCTACTATCCCATATAGGGTCAAAGTGACACAGAAGCTATATTGAAGTCTAATGTGTCATGTTTAAAGGCACATATGATATATTGCAGCACAGATGTAAATCATGACACTTATTTGGCATACATTGGAAGATTATTCAGTGTCTCCAGTCTCTGAAAGTAATTCTGGATAAGAAATGTCTATTCAGTAATTTTGTACACAGATCAGTTAATTTTAAACTTAACAAATTTTCAATGTAGCACCTTCTTCTTCTTCTTCTGCGTTTGTTCTCAAACTCCTGCAGATCAGCAGGATGTAGTCCGGAGAATGGAATGCATTGTGTCATGGTTTACAGCATTGCTGTGATATCTGTGCCTTTTGGCCTGACACATCCAACTTTAGCATGGCTATGGGTCACTGACCCTATATTGGATGGTGCAGCCAACTCCATCCCATAACCTCCTTAGTCGCCTCGTACGACATGCATGGAAGATAAACAGTGTTGCTATTCTTTGCTCCCCTTTCGGGCCCTGACAACACACAGGCAAATGTAGCACCAATTACCATTAGCATCAACAATGACTTACAAACAACCTACTTAACTGCCCAACAGCTGAGCACAGATTACAGTATTGCCGTGCACAGGCGTATCTTTAAATATATGCAGATAAGGAACACCCATTGCATTCCGAAATACAGAAAGTTAAAGGCAGCAGACTCAAGAGAGGGATGTCGTTGATGGGATGTGCTGAGGATGTCATACAAAGCATGTACAGATTGCAGGATGTGGCAGCAGGTGCGGAATGGATAAGTCTACCCACAGATTTCAAAACTTGTTTGAGAATAGTAATATCACTTAGCAGGAAATGCAGAGAATTGTGTCCCACAGCTGTGGAGAAAGAAGTGCAGGCTTTGGTCAGTGAGAATACCAAAGAGGGGGATGTGATTATATACACTGATGGATCTGTGATTAAGCATGTTCACAGTGCTTGGGCCTTCACAGTTCAGTGCACAGGTAAAACGATCAAAGAGGAGAGTGGTGCCTTTGCGGTCACTATGAGTAGTATGACCATGGAGACTATGGCGGTGACCAGGGCATTTGAGTGGCTATGCACACAGAAGGTAACAGGTCTGCATCTTTAGTGACTCTATGAGTTCCACACATAAACAAGAAACACAAAATTATCAAAATATTCATGTGATTATTTGGAGATGTCTTTCTTACTCACAATATTTAAAAGTTGGACTATGGTCACGTGATGTGGCCACATCTCCCAATAAAGTACCATAATTTTATTTCATACACAGTGTTGTCATAAATTTTTTCACATTGTGCTTGCAAGGAGACCAAAATCAATGCTGAATGAAATATGATCTTGGTTAACAGCAAAGGTACAGAAGCACAAACCAACAACATGATAAATTGGTATAAATTTGAGGACTTGAATATTTTCGAATACCTCGGATCCTGCATAGGCCTATGCAGCGATGGAAAACGCAAAACAGACTTAGAGATAGGTCCATAAGGCTGAAGGTAGATGTAGCGGATAGGCCTATGTCAAGGTTAACTTTAATGTGGAAAAGCAAAATCAGTGTTAGTGTGAAAAACTAACTTTGAAACTCACTTATGTTGTCTATTGTGTTGTGTTGGTGTGAAAGCTGAACAATCACTGCAGTCATGGAGAGAGGTTACAAACCTTCGAATACAAATGTTACAGACGAATTCTGCGCATCTATAGAGAGCATGAGACAAATGTGTCAATCAAGTGCCATGCCAAATGGCATATGATAGGTCATCATGTTTCTCCACGACTCTCTGCCTCTCATGTTGTCAATAAGCTTGGTTGGTGAGCTTTTACCAAGGCACAATACTAGTCCATCTAGCGACAAATGTGTAAGTTAGAAATAAAATAGATTCATCATCATCATCAAGTGCCGTCTCCGCAACGAAGGTTGGCTTCAACGTATCTCCAACATCTCCTGTCTCTTGTCTTGGTGGTGCACTCTGCTAGACTGTAACCTGTCCATCGTGTAATGTTACTCTCCCACTTGTATCTCTGCCTACCTCTTGCTCGCTTCCCTTTTACTTTACCCTCAAGTAAGGTCTTCAATAGGGTGTCATGTAAATAAATAGATTCATACAGGTCTATAAGAATCATTACTGCCAATAGTAAAGCGAATAATATACCTACTTGCATGGTTTATAGATCTGTTGTTAAGGGATGTGGTTTTCAACTTCCCCCCTCCCATCCTTAGGAAATCATAAAATGTTTTTTTTTATTGCTAGGAATTTAGTAAAAAGGTGGGTGAAACCCTTACATTAACGATTTTTCACAAAAAGGTAATCTTTCTCATTAAAAAAAGTCATCACCTTTCTCATCAAAAAAGTCATCAGCTTACTCATAAAAAAAATCGGCTTTCGCATCAAAAAAGTAATTGGCTTTCGCATCAAAAAGTCATCTGCTTTCGCATAAAAAAGAGGGAATTAAATACAAAAATGGACGAATGCTTTTTTTCACATTATTTTATAGGTAAACCTCCTTCCTCAATGAAAACTTGTCTACGGGCCTGGTGGTTTTTTTTGGACGTGTGATGATATGATTATTCATCATAAACTATACTACAGGGAACAGTCGAGGTTGGAAGAAGCAGACGAAAACTAAGAAAATCATGGACAGGCAGCATCTAGCGCTGGATAGGTCAAGGCATTTTCACACTCACCTGCGTTGCTGAAGATAGAATTTGCTGGAGGACTCTTTGTGTTATTTCATCCAATGTGGTACTCCTGTGAACCTGGCAGCTTATAGCAGTGTTACCCAAACTTTTCTTTAAACCTTTCCCCACCTCAATCTTTCAAAAATTCTGATGTCTTTCCTCCCCCCCCCCCCCATGTAAACATGAAGGGGCCCTACATTTTTTATAGGTCTATTCAAAAATTGACTTATTCCATAAATGAAACCTAATTATAACTTGTTGAGGACACAAGACTTGGGTTTTAGGAAGAAAACACTAGGAAATTATTAAGAAGAAAAAAAAACAGACAAGTGGGCTAAATATTCAAAACATATCAAGTAAATCTCAAGTGACAACTAAATCTCAAGTTCAAAATTTTTATTTCCAGAAGTGTCCTCCTAAACAATGAAATCACCCCTCCTTTCCACCTGTAGATCGTGTGCCACAACGTCGGGTTATAAGGCTTATAGTATGGTGTGATAGCAAGGAAAGGAACATGAGGTAAATGGGGACTGTTGCTGACCTTTCGTGCGAAGACGGTACCTCCATTGCCGTCTTAACGCATAGGCCAGTTGGGCATTTGCCCGAGGGACCACGAGCATAGGGGCCCCATGCGAATAGGTTGTAGGGTTTCGGAAAACCCGTATAAAATTTAGTATTATTTTATAAAAATCTCACAATTTTGTGTTTATATGCTAACGCGCCCTTGAAGTTTATCAATCACTTCCAACCTTGAACATGGACCAATGTTCAGGAATGTCATTTACCACATTCTGTAGATTCTTCTTCTTCTTCTTCTGCGTTCATTCTCAAACTCCTGCAGATCAACAGGATGTAGTCCAGAGAACGGAATGCGCTGTGTCATAGTTTACAGCATTGCTGCGATATCTGCGCCTTTCGGCCAGACACATCCGACTTCATCATGGCTTTGGGTCACTGACCCTATATGGGATGGGACAGCCAACTCCATCCCCTAACCTCCTTAGTCGCCTCGTACGACATGCATGGAAGGTAAGCAGTGTTGCTATTCTTTGCTCCCCTTTCGGGCCCCGACAACACGCGGACGATTCTGTAGATTTAGGTTTAATCCCTATAATCATTTTCCCTTCAAAGAAAAGCTTTATCGCAAAAAATAATTTCGGAAAATTTAAAATCTGTTTTTCCGAACATTGAAATTGCACTCAGAGTGTTCATGTGCATGATGGTGAGCAACTGTACAGGAGAACGCTCTTTTTCAAGACTTAAACTTATAAAAAATAAACTTCGTAGTACAGCTTCGGGGGGGGGGCAGCACTCTTTCTTTGCCTATGGGCCCAACACTATTTCTTTGTCCAGGGGCCCAACATGGTGTAAAGACGGCTCTGGGTACCTCATCTTAAATGAATAGCCTATTGTAATTTTTTTTTAAAGTACGTGCCAGTCCTGATTAAGAATCTCGAATAAACAGGTCAGACTTAGGCCTGTTCAGTCGTCTCATTTTATCCTCACGGTAAACCCCCACCCCCCTCCCAACACAACACAAAACACAACACACAAAAACAACCGAGAAATACAGGAATATATAAAAACGTGTAATAACGATGTACAGAGGAGACACATTCACGTGACATTTACAGTGCATGAATAAATGTCTCCTTAGTTAATGATCGGTCGATAAGTGATTAAACGCTTTTGGTTAAGGTATGTTGATATCATGAACTGCCAGAAAAACTAATGTGGAAGTGTTGAAAGAGTCAAATGCGAAACGGACTTTAACCAATAATATAAGTAAAAGACAATCTTCATATTTTTGGCACTTCATGAGACAAGGAGGTTTGGAGAACATAGTCACAACATGCAAGATTGAAGGCAACAGAGACAGAGGGCGACAATGTGATAAATTATTAGGCAGTTTGACAACCTGGCACGGCAGGGAAACAACAGCGAGATTGATACATAATACTGGAGACAGAGAGCTGTGGAGAGCCATGATCGCCTACGCCAGCCGGCATAGCACCTGATGATGATGTTGATATCGTCTTAGCGTAAATAGGCTTCAATTTCTAGCAAGTGTACTTGCGTTACAGCAAACACACACATTGTTAGACCGCTTGTTGTTTGGTGAAGACTCCACTGGCTTCGTGAACTGTTCTTCCACGTGATCTGGTTGTAAAAGTCCATTCGAACCACTTATTGGGGATTATTTTGAATTTCTGTGTCTCACAACATCCATGTCATGAAAATGTTCGGAGATAAACTCCGTGAACACAGCATTCATTCACATTCATATGTTTATCAATGAACTCTCTAGTGATTGCAAAGATAGTCTTGAAAAGATAATCAATTCTTCACCAAGATCGATGTCTTCTGGTGCACACATCTGTTCAAGATCAATGATTTCAAGATCAGTGGTATTTTTATGCTTGTATGTTATGTGTGTATCTTGAAAAAGGCCTATTGGTCCGAAACGTCGACTTTGTCCTGTGTATTGTCATTTGTATGATTATATTCTGTGTTTTGTTTTGTTGTATGTACCATATTTATTCATGTTAACATCCGTCAGTGATAGTGTGTTAGTCGTCATCCAGTAGGACTTCATTACCTGTCTTCCACGTTGCCTTAGACAACAGATGTACACAACAAACTTATCATCTTGCTATCCCAATACAGATACCTGATCTGGTCTTGTCGGATACGGACAGTGTTTCACAATACAATATTTCAACCACATACACTTTTACACATATTCAATCAGATGACATATCACATAATATGAACATGTACAGAAATACGCAAATTATCACGTATTTTTTTTCATCAATACATTTTTTTTGTCATCCATGTATCACTCACTTCACAAAATTGTAAAGGTCCATCATTCCACATTTCAATTCACGGGCAAAACTTCATCACATTACATATGTCTATTGTCGTTACTTTGATAAATTTTGCACGTAAATTGTGTATATATAAAATTATTTACTAAGGATCACCGCGAGGAGACACAATATACGACCGAATGTTTCAAATGAACTATTTTTCCAAACATACTTTGTATTTTTTAGTATCTCCAATGTTAGAAACTTTTGCTACTACACGTACTATATCACGACTTTTTGTTAGATTTTACTATGAACATGTATGGATATATGTAAACAATTATTCCTTTGTTGCTGTTTTTTTTCATCAATTAATTTTGTTGTCATCCATGTATCACCAATTTCACAAAATTGTAAAGACCCATCATTCCACATTTCAACTCGCGGGCAAAATTTCATTACATTACATGTCTATTGTTGTTACTTTTATATTCTATACTGTAATCGTTACAAATATGTTGTATATACATATATATGTAAATAAATATGTATAGGTATGTACAATGTTATTGGGGAAAAAACCAACCACATAAAAGCCAGCTCCCACTATGCGCATATATGTACACGTGTGTGCGTGTGTGTGTAAGTATATATAAATATATATATATATATATATATATGCGTGTATGTGTATACGTGTGTGGGTATGTATGTATATATGAGATGTATGTATGTGTGTATAATTTTTCCTTTTTTGCTTGGATAGTATGCGTGTAAGGATTAAAACAATCAAAAAATCTTTACATATTATATTTATCATTTACACTCTCATCACAAATTTTCATGAATGTTGTTTAATCCATCTCATAACAAAATGCACACTGCACATTTCAAATGTATTTTGTTTTGTAAATGTTTTTTGTTGCAAATAAAGATTAAAATATTTTATTTTTTTAAAGTTACAGTTACTCTTACTAATTCTTGATACTAACGGGAATTGAACCAGTCCGTTACTCTTACTGTAATTACTGTTACTTGTTGGAGCACCTGCCATCTGATGTTAAAATGCTGCTAAGATACTTGACTTTAGCCCCATGATTAAATGTTGAATCACAGATAGTAATGCTGCATTTTGGCGATGTTTATTTCTTGAAACAACCATTACTTCTGGTTTCTTCTTGTTTAGACAGAGCTATGTTTTCACTTTTTTTTACTACCATGTCTAACAAGCTTTAAATTTCTTGTTCTCTCCCTGTAATCAGAACTGTATCGTCAGCATATCTTAGATTATGTAGATTTTGTAACCTCCAACTGCTATTCCTAGCATGTTTTCTAAGTTTCACATAGTATCCTCTGTATACAGAAAGAAAAGATCTGGTGACATTACACATCCTTGTCTGATGCCCATCTCTATCTTTTGAAATTCTCCTACATTACCGCCAACTCTCGACACAGCTGTTTGATCAACATAGCTGTCATCTTATGTTTACATACAGTCATGTGACGTAGAATTTATATGTGTATTCTTGTACAACTTCTGATTTATGAAACAACAGAGAATGAACAACGTAAAATCAAACTCAATAAACTGCTTTTCGCTGACGATAAAAATATCATGTATAATGACGAAGAAAAACTGCAAACTCACATCAACTCACTATCAAGAATATGCAATAAATACAACAAGCGGATCAATAGACAAAAGGCAGAAACTAAGCAAATAACGAGATCAACAGAGCATTTAAACATTCAAATAGAGAACACAAAAATAATACAAGTCAAAGAGTTCAAGTACCTACGAAGTATCTTCACAGAAGACGAACGAGTCAATTGAGAGATAGAAACAAGATGTCAAAATGAAAATATTGTGATATACCAGATGTCACTTTTGCTAAAGCACCCAAAAAACAACATGGAAGTAAAGAAGCACATAAGTAAGAGCATTTTTGTGTCAACATTATGCCACCAATGTCAGACTTGATAACTAACACCTACACATAAGTAAGAGCATCTTTGTGCCAACACTATGCTACCAATGCCATACTTGGCAGCTAACACCTACACATAAGAGAAAGATCGAAACTTGCGAAATGTCTAAGTAATGCTATTTGAGTCACCAGATTCGACAAGGTGCGCAATTGGAACATCAGACGGATACTAAGTATAACATAGTGCATCAAGTATATAGAGAAACAACAGATAAAATTGTTTGGACGTCTTATGCGGATTAACACAGGTGGGAGAATTGTAAGGAATATAATTTTAACACAGGTGGGAGAGTTGTAAGGAATATAATTTTAACACAGGTGGCAGAATTGTAAGGAATATAATTTTAACACAGGTGAGAGAGTTGTAAGGAATATAATTTTAACAGTGTGTTGCCTAGTATTATTATGTATAAGGGTTAGTCATGGTCGCTGTAATTGATTGAGTAATGGATGATAAGTTTGGGTTTTCTGTAACGTGATACACATGACAAATTATCACTTTCATTTATTCCAAAGACTGTAAGTGAGAAAAGGAAGCGTGGATGTTAGAGAGTGAAGTCTATGGCACCATCTTTGTCCTTAGGTGGTATGCTAGTCATGTTAAGCACCTGCGATTCAAAGTACATAAATTGAGTAAACTGTAGCTTATAGGGACACCATATATATTGTTAGTTTCTTTGCCCTTCCTGCAATACGAAAGTTATGAATATATTTGTGAATATATAGTATATTCACAGTTTACTGAAATAATCACCATTCTTCAGTTTTTCTTTTAAAAAATAAAGAAAGTATCTTATGGCGAGGTATGCGCCCTTTAGCCACAACGGGGGGGGGGGGGGGCGCTGTGGGTTACTGTTACAGATAATCCAGTCACCATTTTTCCAATATTAATATTGGGATGACAAAAACGTATTGAATATATAACTTGGTGGTTATGGTTCTGCACCACTGCCTTAAATACATACGCCTACTCTCAAACTCGTGGTGGCTGGATTACCAAAACTCTATTATTATTTTATGGTTAAAAACTATGATATAACCAAATTTGCGCTCGTGTGTTGTCAGAGGACAGAAAGGGGGGGGGGTAAAGAATTGCGACATTATTACCTGCCAATTATGTTGTAAGAGGCGACTAAGCAGGTCTTGGGCTCCCATTGGTCGTTTCATCCCCAAAAAGGTCAAAGCAGTATGATGTGTCAGACCGAAAAGCGCAGATATCGCAGCTAAAATATAAGCTATGACACAATGCACTTCGTTCTCCGAACTACATAATGCTAATATTCAGGAGTCTGAGAACGAACGCAGAAGAAGATGGGAGAAATTGGACCATGCCCGCGTTTGAAAGAAGCGCGTCTCACCATAATAGTACCTTAAATCAAATTAATTGTAATAGTACTATAGTTTGTGGTAGCAACAAGGGTTAAGCAATAACGAAACATGAGGATGACAAAAAAGAGATTTATTACATAAACATATTGTGATCAAAATTATTCCTTGATGACACACACATAAATCTACGTTTACACAAGGGACTGCTTGATCATCATGTAATAATGAATACATACATATCTGTGTGTGTGTGTGTTCGTCCATCACAAGTGATGATGACCATTTTTACATCCACTTTTGAAAATTCAGTTAGAATTATGACCATGTCTAATAGTTCGTAGATGTCTAATGAGCCCTATACGATCTGTAAATGTTCTTGGGCGTGTTCTGTCTCACAATGTGTATTCTCTGTCTCACAATGTGTATTCTCTGTCTCACAATGTGTATTATCTGTCTCACAATGTGTGTTCTGTCTCACAATGTGTGTTCTGTCTCACAATGTGTGTTCTGTCTCACAATGTGTATTCTCTGTCTCACAATGTGTGTTCTATCTCACAATGTGTATTCTCTGTCTCACAATGTGTATTCTCTGTCTCACAATGTGTGTTCTGTCTCACAATGTGTGTTCTGTCTCACAATGTGTATTCTCTGTCTCACAATGTGTGTTCTGTCTCACAATGTGTATTCTCTGTCTCACAATGTGTATTCTGTCTCACAATATTGTTATGCAGTGGATTCCTGGCCACTCAAACACACCTGGTAATGATAAGGCAGACAGACTAGCAAAGAGGAGAGCACAACAAGAACAGCCTTATACAGAAACAACAATGCACACAGTTAAAATGATTCTGAAATCTGTGAACAAAGAAAATTGGATGAACAGATGGGCCATGGGAAACACTGGGAGGGAAATCTATAAATATATGACCAGCCCAAATCCTAAAGACAATGTCAACCTCCTGGAAAGAAAAAAACAGAGTATCATATTCCGACTGCGCACACAACATGTACAGCTTAACAAACACCTGAACAGAATACAACCACAATACACTCCAGGGTGCCGGCTGTGCACTCATCCATATGAAACTGTTGACCGCCACCTTTTTGAATGTCCAGCGCTGGATGACATCAGGAAAATGCTTCTCCCTCCAGGGCCAGATAAATGGAACACATTATATGGAACAAAACAATAACTCACAAACACATGCATATATCACACAATGGCATTGGGTCAAAGGGCATGAGCCCATGGACCGCTGGATCAGCAACCAACCAACCTGTCTCACAATGTGTGTTCTGTCTCACAATGTGTTCTGTCTCACAATGTGCGTTCTCTGTCTCACAATGTGCGTTCTCTGTCTCACAATGTGTATTCTCCGTCTCACAATGTGTATAGAAGACTGTTCACCAGATACAAGTATATACCGATGGATCAGCAACTAGTGCAGTGAAGAATGGAGATGCTGAAGTGTATATAAAATATCCATAAGAAGACAATAAAACCATATGTTTACCAACTGGAATCTTCTGCTCCAACTACTCTGCAGATGTACAGTTCCTAAAAATTGCTGTGGAAAAAAT
Organism: Meghimatium bilineatum; assembly: GCA_034231615.1. Taxonomy (NCBI): domain Eukaryota; kingdom Metazoa; phylum Mollusca; class Gastropoda; order Stylommatophora; family Philomycidae; genus Meghimatium; species Meghimatium bilineatum. Next base: position 51,768,431 of record CM067298.1, read on the forward strand.
TAAGAACATAACAAGCCAATGTCAACAGGTGATGTGTCTTACTGGTGCGATGTCTGTAATACAAGCCCTTGACAGCAATACGAGAAGTGTGCATTCAAAGAAGATTAGTACAACAATGGATATCATCCCACTTTGACATACCATGAAATGAAAAGGCAGATACGCTGGCAAAAGATGGAGCAACACAGTAACAGAAAAAACTAACAAAAGAGGCCCTACAAAGAGATGATGACCACTTCAAAGAAATGATGAAGAGGTAGGCAGAGATACAACTGGGAAAGAAACACCACGAGATGAAGAGGTTAGTCTAGCAGAGCGGACTACCAAAGTAAAGAGACAGATGATGTTGGAAGTCCTTGAAACCACCCTTCACTGCTCATACGGTTGTTCTATGTTAATACAATGGAAAATAAACCCCAATCAATAGTAGCATCCAGAGAGAACTTAATGTTCATTTCAGAAAATTTCAATATTATCGCCATACTACACATGACAGTCTAGAAAAAAAAACCGTAATGAAGAGGATCATGTCAGAGAAATGAGAAAAGAGGCATGAAATCACAATGACAGAAAGATTAGATTAGCTGAAGATGGGCAGGAGTTTTTAAAGACTGTGATGTACATTTTGACATACTACCGCATCATGCTAACTGCTGATGGCGGCTAGAGTATAGTTTGAGAATATCAATTATCGTGATAGTATTCCATCAATAAAGTGTCATGATAAGTGGCGCAGGTGATGATGCTTCTCCACAACTATCTCTTGTATTGTTAAAAAGTTCAGTTGGTAACTTCTTTTTGAGCCACAGTAGCAACCCACCCAGAAAATTCTCTCTTTGTGTTCCTCAGTCTATTCTCCCCTTGATCTTTCCGGTGGTTACTAAATTTTTAAGTTTTTTTTTTTCTCGTCACGGACCCTTAAAATCGTGATCGTCTGTTTCTTATTTTCGCTATAATTTGTCGCTTTACTCCAGCATCTATGAGAACTTCTACATTTGTTTTCTTGTCTGTTTATTGAATATTCATCATTCGTCTTAAAAACCACATATCAGTTGACTCCAGCTTAACTTGGGTACGTTTGTTTATTGTCCATACTTCGCTTCCATTTGACAGCATGGGTAGGTTTTGTGTCAGTTTCCAGCCTGTATGTTGTATCCGCACCAAAATATACCAGCAGGTTGAAAACATATCCGGTGATGGAGTCGCAGAGTCCGTATGACTTTATATGGTATTTTTTTGGCTTGCTTGCATTATATTGCTTGTGCCTAAATCTTCCCTTGTGATCTATAACCATCTCATCTATACATATGTTTTTAGAAGGATAGAATGCATTCTGAAAGCTCGCAACTAATTCATTTATGAACGGCTCTATTTTACATTTACCATGTGCATCAGCTCCAGCCGCATAAAGCATTGATTGGTAAATCATTAAGAATTTGGTCCTGCAGAAAATTGATCCAAAACCAGGGGCTACTTCTGTGTGTTTTTGTGGACCAAAAATCCTTTATAGAATGTTTGGGATACAAACCCATGTTTATCAGTGTGGCGAGAAACTTCATAAAAATATTTCGATCGAGCGGAATCCATTTCGAATAAGTAGAATATTTCCTTCGAGGTGTATTCATTTTCAATTTCTGTTGGGCATAAGAATTTACATTGGCTATTAGATTGTCAATTACTGGTTCTGCCATCAAGGATAGCAAATACTGGAGAGGTGAAACATTGTCAGGAAGGCCAAGTTTGCTACCAGAATGTATCTGTATGAAGTGAGACACTCCTATACTCTCTCCTTCTAGGGCTTCACGCCACACAGCTTCAGTCCTAGGCCTACCTTGTTGATTTGTGGAAGTTTGATGCATAGGCCTACTTGTAGCATTAGTAGGCCTAAAAGTACCAGCTACATCCTCTGACTCAGTAGATTCATCACTACTATTAGACGCTTCTTCAGAGGAACTAACATTCCTTGATCTGATGTAATCAGTTGCTAAATTTTTAATAAAACCTACACCAGTTTGCTTTTTTTCTTACTTTTCGGCAATTCAACACTATGCCTATAATCCCTATCGAGATCATCATTATCCGATTCACTAATTAGCATGCTCTGAAACATAACCATAGCTTGTTCTGCACTGTATCTGGAAGAAGTTGGCGTTGCCATTTCCCCCCCCCCCCCCCCCCCCAGAATTTCAGAAATAACAAACACAGCGTATGGCGGTCAAAGAAATGGTTTCTTTTACAGCCACGCGAGTCGTCTTCAGTTTTCTAAAGGAAGCGAAGTTTCCTAGATGTTCAGAGGTTAACATAAAAACTTGAACTGGGCAAAACGAAATATAACTGATCAATATATGATCGATCTAAAATCAAAGCCGTTAAATTGGCGAATGGTCATGTAGACCCATACTATAAAGCCGTTACAATGGCGATCGGTCCCCAATGAGTTAATAATATCAGAAAGAGACAATCTCTATTATTAGAGGTTGTTTTTTTTTACATTTTACTAGACAGAGTTTTTGAGAACATACAACAGTCAAGATAGAAGGCAGGAGCTATCGAGGATGACAACGTGAGAAAATATTAAATGTCTGACATTGTGGCATGGCAACGATGAAACAGTGATCATGATGATAGCCCTAGAAACATAAATACAGCGGCTCGTGCTGTGCTCCTGGCCAACACTTTTAGGGATCATGTCCGTGGATGTGAAGGCTCCAAATGAAATGAGAATTGACTGCAAAATACAAACAATATCTCCGACACCTCTGCGCCAACACATACAGCGGCACTGTCGACACAGTTACGCATTGCATTCAGCCGAAATGCAGGTGCATTGGAGGGGCATGTCAATGTCACAATGTGGGTAAATGTCGTCACGAATATCAAGAGTAGTCTTTCTGTACACTTAAGGATAACATAGAGTACAATGAGATGACAGCATAGTACCAGAGGGCAGTGCCACTTGCAATTAGAATGGAGAAAAGCTTCGTGGAAATTAGAGCTAGAGTACTGTTCAGCTTGTAAACAAGCTCCTAGTCCACGGTGCTCCTAAGCATGTGTATAGACTCAGACTTTGACGAGGGGCTCAGGATTCGTTAAATGATACCTTAGCTAAGAGGGTAAACTATCTCGGGTACAGCTCTACTATCGAGTTTATTCTAACCCGAAACCATGCTCACAGATGAGAAAAGGTTCTGAACTCGATGGGCATAGGGAAAATACGTCTCATTACGTGAGACATGTTCACTGGCAGCGGAACATCTCATGTGAGATAGACGTTGTCGACCCACGCCTAAATCCTTGATTATCACCTTCTGGGAGATTGCCACCCTGAGACATGTTTATGATCAACGAGGATAATTTTTACTCGAGAGAAAGCGACTAATGAATTTTGTCGCAGCATCTTCGGCCTTGAACTTAAAGGACCAAGGGCCTATGGAATTACTTGCGGTCATGGGGTGCAAAGGGAACGCATTGCTCTAGGCGGACCCAGGGTTAGCAGATAACCAAGATCCCAAATGTACCTCCACGCGGTGCACCCTGAAAACAGAAATACAGCAGCTCGAGCTGATTCTGGCCAAATCTTTTGGGGATCGTGTCCGAGAATGTGGAGGTAGCAGATGGAAAGAGATTTGACTGCACAAGAGACAGACAATATCTCCGACACCACCATCATCACCACATATAGCGACACTGTCGACATACAGTGAAGCAAGTCAGTCCAGTCCGAACATTGGAGGGGCGGCCAATGTAAAATGCACGTAAAGATAGATGCATGGCTAGAGACAAATAGATTTCATACCGAGTACAATGAAACAATGAAATGGCAGAACAGCGCTAGAGGGCAGCGCGAACTGCAAATAGAAAGTGAAAAGTCCCTAGGAAAGGGGAACTACAAGCTCCGTCAGCTCGAGACGAGCTTCTAGTTACCTGTGTTCCTTACAGGCAGAGACCCAGACCCATCCATTGGCGTTTGGTAAAGCAAGAAGACCTAACCCAACTCTAATGTCAAGCCTTCCTAAACCGGAAATATGCTCGCGAAGAGAAAGGGTTCCGTACTCGAAATCAGGCACAAAAGGGACAACGATTTAGCCCTGGCCCAACTCTACTGTCAGGTTTTCCTACACCGGAAATACACTTGAAGAGAGAAAGGGTTCAGTACCTGATGGGCTCAGGCGCTATTGGGACAAGGACGCTCAGCTCGAGAACGCCTTGCTCTCAAACGCGTGGTGTGAGACTCGAACTTGGACAAGGGGTACACGATGTCGGTGAATGACACCTCGGCTAAGAGGGCGAAAGAGCCAGGGTCCAACTACTCTGTTGAGTTCTTCCCCTTAAGGAACCAGGCTCATGGATGAGAAACGGTTCAGTACCCAATGGGCACAGGCACAGCACGTCCAATTACACGAGGCAAGTTCATAGACAGTGGAACACCTCGTTCGAGTCAGACGATAGCAAAAAATCGTCTGGGTGAAGAGTCTCCACTACGCGTGCCTGGAGACAGATATAGAGGCTGTCACAGGCTAAGGGTAGCCCACCCGAATTGTCAAGGCATGCCGAAATCGGATGTGCTAGGCCTACAAGGCGCATAACGGTGGCACAACGTAATCACGCTCCCGGCGGAAATCGCACGGATATCCGTGATGGTTACAATGGAGCGAACGAAAAACAAACAAACAAACATTGCGGTCATTCAGAAACATCAGCTTTCCCATTCAGTACCCAACATTGTAATGTTACTGTGTATGTTCCTAACTCTAGGAGTTAGTATAGCTACATATGAAAGAGGTTTCTCCAAACTCAAATTAATCAAAAACTATCTCAGGTCAACTATGAGCAACTTGAGATTAAACAACCTTGCAATTATGTAAATCGAACATGAGCTGGTCAATGATGAAGTTTCTGTACCAATGCAGAAGAAGAAGAAATCACTAGTGAGTTATACAGTTTGATTTTCATTTTAACACTGATATTGTGTTTCCAAATCAAGTTTAGCCTTGATTTGTGACCCAGAGACAGTGCTAAAGTCGGGTAAATACACATAGGAAGCAAAAGGATTAATTACAAATTTTTGAGACCGACGGAAATTTAACCAACCCATTCTAACTGCACCAAATCTACTGACAGCTAGAGTAAACAGGTTTAACCGTATCTCGAATAAAAGATGAGATTTTGTCAAGACATTAAAACTATGTACTCAAGTCACTGAAAACGGACCAATCGAGACAAAGTCTATTGCAACAACAACGAACATCCCGTACAAGTATTGAAGTAGCCTCAGTAACACAAACATATAACATCCATATTCATTCTACAAGGGTCAATAGGTCTTGTAAATATAAATAATATATAGACAGTACAATTTTGCTTCAAATAATTGCTAATGCGAGTAAATTCAAGTAGGAAGCATGAGGCTAAATTTTTAAATTTCAAAAGCAAACTACGTGATTTATGAACTTACACCAATTTTAAAACACACATTTATCCCGATGGAAACTAAAAGACAAATCATAAATTCAACCTACATACCAACGTTGTGTTATCAATGTTAGACATAGACACTAACTAAATAACAAGAGAGACAGCTTACTACGTGTGAAATGAGATGTTTAAGAAAAGCATCAAACGAAAAGAGATTACAAGAACTGTTGGAACAACTTCTTCCTCTTCAGCGTTCATCCTCAAAATTCCTGCTGGATCTCTCTTGGAGCAGGACCATAATCCATTCTAGATTTCCAGCAGGATGTAGTCCAGAGAATGGAAATGCATTGTGTCGCCGTTTTATTTGCGCCAATGGCCCGACACATCCATCTTCGGCAGGGGAACAACATTTGTGGTGAAGTATATTGAAAACAGAGACTGAAATGGTTCGAACACTTATGAGAATGAATCCTTTTAGGCCAGCGGCAAGAACATACAACATGAAAATAGAAACAGCAAGATACAGAGAAAGACCAAGAAGAAGGTGGATTTAAGGAGATAGACGTTCTGAAATGTCATAATATTATTGCATATCAAGCGATAAACAAGCCATGACCCGATCGTTATTCAACCCTGCAATGTCTTACAGCAAAAACATAGAAAAGACAATAGAGACTGGGTATCTTAAAAAAAATATGTATTTAGAGAAGTAAACCCCAACAGAAAATACCAAGGGGAGGTGACCCGGTCACTGACCCTATATGGGATGGGACAACCAACTCCATCCCATAACCTCCTTAGTCGCCTTTTACGACATGCGTGGAAGTAAACAGTGTTGCTATTCTTTGCTCCCATTTCGGGCCTCGTCAACACACGGGCGAGTTATTGTTTCAACAGTAGTTGTTACACAACTTAGGAATTTGACCTTTTTTCCTGACAATTTGGCCGGACACACTTTTAAACTATCTGGCATACTGACCCGGTCTTGCAAGTTTAGCGTCCATTTTGTTCTAGTGTGGTCTTGTTGAAGTTGAAATATATTTGTAATTGCCATATTTGTAGAAACAAAATATGGAAGATGCTGATCAAGAGAGGTATGCATATATATTTGCACATTTTGATGTAAAGTTTATTAGTATAATTACGCATTGTTATATGCAGAAATAGTTTTTTGTTTTGTATTGCAATGCTGCTGCACATTTATCACCTGTTACCGATAAGCCGGGATGAGCATCTTACCCTCATCGTTGGCGTTTCAGCTTCTGAGTCATTCATTATTATTTTCAAGATTGCCGAAGAAGGATTATATTAATTTCTGCATTGCATTATGATATTGCATTTGTATGATTTGCACGTCTTGGTCCAATGAGTCTATATCGTCTGCATACATCCGAGTCCTGGTAAAAGATGCTTTTGATTCTTCACTGTGCTATAAATATAGGTATTAGCACTAAATTTTCAAATTGGGCTTATAACATTATAAACACCACAGTTAGATAGCCCTTGAAATTTGCAATTCAACGATACCTCAACCAAGTCTGTAGGTCGATTCTGTGAAAAGTTATGAATTTTTTTTGTCGAAATTTCAGGAAAAGATAATTACATGGGAACATATAATAAAATATGAACGGACTGATGATGAAAGTTGTGACCAAGAATTGAAGCAGAACTTGCATTTTATGAAATATTTCAGTTATTTATGATAATATATGCATAAAACTATACATTTTTGTGTTTGAGAAGGCAAGACGCATCTGTTGAATATACTGTACCAATTGTCAGGCATAATTGGGGCTAATTAATATTCAAAATGGTGGCTAATTTGCATAATTTACTTGTAATTTAATTGTCTAATTATTAATTATTTCACTTATTTATGATAAAACACCATACAAATTATACTTTTTTGTGTTCGGGAAGGCAAGACGCATCTGTTGAATATACTGTACCAAATAATTAATATTCAAAATGGTGGCTAATTTGCATAATTTACTTGTAATTTAATTGTCTAATTATTAATTATTTCACTTATTTATGATAAAACACCATACAAATTATACTTTTTTGTGTTCGGGAAGGCAAGACGCATCTGTTGAATATACTGTACCAAATAATTAATATTCAAAATGGTGGCTAATTTGCATAATTTACTTGTAATTTAATTGTCTAATTATTAATTATTTCACTTATTTATGATAAAACACCATACAAATTATACTTTTTTGTGTTCGGGAAGGCAAGACGCATCTGTTGAATATACTGTACCAATTGCCAGGCATAATTGGGGCTAATTAATAAGAAAATTCTGGAGGTAAGGTAGGACATAGCGAATGCCAACTGACTAGAGTACAGGAACTGTATGGCGAATAAGTAAGTGGGAGGTTTGGAACAGAGGATGAAAAAATGCAGAGGTGGAGAATACAAGAGGAAAAAAGAAAAGAAGAAAATATGTGGTGGATTGACGGAAGCCCTGAGACGGAGATACGCTACGCAAGAAAGTAAAGTGTGGGTGGGAGGGATGAGGGAACCCAGATGCCTAAAGCCTTATGCATTAGGTCTCCAACCATAACATCAGACTGCAGACCCATTTCATAGGACATCCGTGAAACTGTAGTGTAATGAGGTGCAGTAGACAAGACTTTACCAAATAATACTCTACCTACATAATTAATTAGAGAGGAACAATGCTTAACACTGACATGACTCTGTAGAAACTTGTATATGCACATGCGTAATGGCGAACCATATTGCCGCATGTTCATCTTCACGTCTACAGTGCTGCTCACTATCAGAATTAAATAGAATATCCAATAATGCATCTTAAAAATTATCTTTACGGTAATTCTAATTTATACCTAGACCTACTAATAATGTTTGAATAGAAGCTATCTGAGTTCGATTACAGTGACAGTGAGACACAAACACTTGTCATCGTCATGGTAACATGGGCTGCAAGCATTCTGACGCGCTGACATGTTTTTTTATCTGTACCCTTGAATAATTTAATATAATACTGTTTGAAGACATTTCAATAAAAACTAGTACATAGTGTCACATTAAATTAACTAAAGAATGATAAGATGTAGAAATTCATTAAACTGTAACTTAAATTTTTAACATTATACACGTATATCGATAATTAACGGCGCGGCAACAATGAACAGCCGAAAACGAACTCTAAAGTTAGTAGCGTGGTCGGTCGATCACCCATAGCATTTTTAAAATTTAATAATAATTAATAGGTACTTCTAGAAATGTTAAAATTTGGTACATAAAGAGAGAAATGGTTGCTGAATATGTTAGACATGGTTTCACATATCACTTAAAATCATAACTAAAAAATATACGCGTGCAAAGAGAAAAAACACCTACCTCGTCTTGTTTAATTGCTTGGTGTTAATTGTAGATAAGGTATCTCCAACATTTATAATCTTAATACACTGAACAAATGGATGAAAAATAGTATACAGTTCACTTTTATATGAACTAAAGCTGCGTGGCGTCACTAAATGACAATTCCATTGGATAGTGCACACGTGGTCCATGAAAAAATGAAAATGTCGGCAAATGGCATGTTTATCAAGGGACATTACTCTAAATATCTTTTTGCGGAATTATTTCGATTAGTGCTAATGCCTAATAAATAGCATACTGTTTATAGGCATTAGCACAACATTTTCAAATTGGGTTTACAGCATTATAAATACCACAGTTAGATAGCCCTTGAAATTTACCAATTTGCAATTCAACAATGCATCAACCAAGTCTAGGTTGATTCTGTGAAAAGATAATTTTTTTGGTCGAAATTTCAGGAAAAGTTCAATTACATGAGAACATAATAAAATATGAACGGACTGATGATGAAAGTTGTGACCAAGAATTGAAGCAGAACTAGCAATTTATGAAATATTTTAGTTATTTACGATAAAATTATTAAAACTATACATTTTTGTGTTCGGGAAGGCAAGACCCGTCTGTTGAATATACTGTAAAAATTGTCAGGCGTAATTGGGGCTAATTAATATTTAAAATGGTGGCTAATTTGCATAATTTACTTTTAATTGAATGGTCAAATTATTTATAATTATTAACTATTTCACTTATTTATGATAAAACGCCATACAAATTCCGTTTGGGAAGGCAAGACGCATCTGTTGAATATAATAATACTGTACAAATTGTCAGGCGTAATTTGGGCTAATTAATATTCAAGATTGTGGATAATTGGTGGATGGGAGGTGTTCACGTAAAAGTTCCATAAGTACGGACCAAATCTTTGGTTAAACTCTTTTTATATTTCACAAGTTTCGTATTAAGACGAATCAGAGCTGAAATAAGAGAAGTTTCAATAATACACTTATCTGGTTCAGTAGCTTTAACGAGAGTCTAGATCTTCCTCATCACATCCGCAATAATGGTCTTGCCATTGCTGCGGTCCAGTAACAGCTGTGCAGCATAGCCTTTCGTTACTGCGTACTCTGGTGCAAATAGAGCTACATGTGCCCTGAGATCTTGTATAGTTTTCTTGTTTGCCATCATGTCCTCTACATAAACAAAAATATAAGCAATAGTTTCTGAATCTACAATAATAAAATGTACAAACAATTTACATTACATAAATGTAATTGAGATATTGTACAATACAAACGTGAAGCATAATATACTCCAAGCAGAGATATTGATAAAATATAGGTATACAAGATTTTCTTTTGTAATTCAATCAAGTATTGTGAGTGAGAAATTGTTAGCTCACTCATGAGAAAGTGAAAATTTACATAAAGTTCCATGCACCACAATGTTTAACGATAGCGCATAGTCTCAAGAGGCTAGTACTATAGGCATTAGCACCAAATTTTCATGGGTTTACAGCATTATAAATACCACAGTTAGATAGCCCTTGAAAATTGCAATTCAATGATACCTCAATCAAGTCTGTACGTCAATTCTGAAAAAAGTTATGAATTTTTTTGAATTAATTTTGCATCAAAAAAATTTACATGGAACATATAAGGAAATATAAGCTGATTAGTGCACAAAGTTGTGACCGAGAAATGTAGCTGAGCCAATAATTCATGATATTTCATGACATATCAGAGTTACTAATGATAAAAAATAGAACAAACTATACCACATAACCAAACAACTGTGCAATCAGCCACTTATCCCAAACGCATCTATTAAAGATAAAAAATGGCAAAGTTCTAACAACTGAACAACAAAAGCAACGATGGGCAGAACATTTCCAAGATCTTCTTAACAGACCACCACCCCAATCTACTCCAAATCTAGAGAAAGAGGAGACAATGCCACCACTAGAAGCTTCGATAGAAACTTTCACCCTTGAAGAGGTAAAACAAATCATTAAGAAATTAAAAAAACAATAAAGCAGCAGGTCAAGATGACATCACAAGTGAAATGTTAAAAGCAGCAAATGATAATACCGTGTCATTTTTACTGAATATTTTCAATATGATTTGGAAAACGAATGCCCACCCCAACAATGGAAAAATGGCATCATTATCAAATTACCAAAAAAAGGAGACATAACAAATTGTGATAACGAGGGGAATCACACTGCTATCCGTACCTGGCAAAATTCTTTGTAATATGATGCTTGCAAGATTAAAGTCATCCTTAGACAAAAGACTTAGAGAAGAGCAGTCAGGCTTTAGACCAGGTCGTTCCTGCCTTGACCATATATTCACTCTTAGAACAATAATAGGTCTAGAATTTAGATCTAATCTCATAATAAACTTCGTTGATTTTAAAAAAGCCTTCGACAGCATCCATCGACCATCGCTTTGGAAAATTTAAAATATATGGATTCCAAAATAAATATATAAATGTGATAAAATCATTCTATACCAACTCAAAATGCTGTGTTAGAACAGAAAAAGACAATTCAGAATGATTCCCTGTGATTACTGGTGTTAAACAGGGCTGCCCTATGTCACCATTACTATTCAATATCGCAATTGATTCGGCTATGAGAAAAAGCACATCCAACACAAATTTAGGAATCAATTGGATAAATAAAACATTAGAAGACCTGGATTTTGCCGACGATCTTGCACTATTTAGTTTTCGTTTCGTTTTTCGTTCGCTCCATTGTAACCATCACGGATATCCGTGCGATTTCCGCCGGGAGCGTGATTACGTTGTGCCACCGTTATGCGCCTTGTAGGCCTAGCACATCCGATTTCGGCATGCCTTGACAATTCGGGTGGGCTACCCTTAGCCTGTGACAGCCTCTATATCTGTCTCCAGGCACGCGTAGTGAAGACTCTTCGCCCAGACGATTTTCTTGCTCTCGTCTCACTCGAACGAGGTGTTCCACTGTCTATGAACTTGCCTCGTGTAATTGGACGTGCTGTGCCTGTGCCCATTAGGTACTGAACCGTTTCTCATCCATGAGCCTGGTTCCTTAAGGGGAAGAACTCAACAGAGGAGTTGGATCTTGGCTCTTTCGTCCTCTTAGCCGAGGTGTCATTCACCGACATCGTGTACCCCTTGTCCAAGTTCGAGTCTCACACCACGCGTTTGAGAGCAAGGCGTTCTCGAGCTGAGCATCCTTGTCCCAATAGCGCCTGAGCCCATCAGGTACTGAACCATTTCTCTCTTCAAGTGTATTTCCGGTGTAGGAAAACCTGACAGTAGAGTTGGGCCAGGGCTAAATCGTTGTCCCTTTTGTGCCTGAGCGAATCGAGTACGGAACCCTTTCTCTCTGCAAGTGTTCTTCCGGTATAGGAAAGCTTGACAGTAGAGTTGGGCCACGACTACCATCGTTGTCCCTTTCTTGCCTACACCCATCGGGTACAGAACCCTTTCTCTTTGCAAGCATATTTCCGGTTTAGGAAGGCTCGACATTAGAGTTGGGTTAGGTCTTTTGCTTTACCAAACGCCGATGGATGGGTCTGGGTCTCTGCCTGTTAGGAACTCTGGTAACTAGAAGCCCGTCTCGAGCTGACGGAGCTTGTAGTTCCCTTTCCTAGGGACATTTCACTTTCTATTTGCAGTTCGTGCTGCCCTCTAGCGCCGTTCTGCCCTTTCATTGTTTCATTGTACTCTGTATGAAACATATTTGTCTCTCGCCATGCATTTACCTTTACGTGCATTTTACATTGGCCGCGCCCCTCAATGTTCGGACTGGACTGACTAGCTTCACTGTATGTCGACAGTGTCGCTATATGTGGTGCAGCTGGTGGTGTCGGAGATATTGTCTGTCTCTTGTGCAGTCAAATCTCTTTCCATCTGCTACCTCCACATTCTCGGACACGATCCCCAAATGATTTGGCCAGAATCAGCACGAGCTGCTGTATTTCTGTTTCCAGGGTGCACCGCGTGGAGGTACATTTGGGATCTTGGTTATCTGCTAACCCTGGGTCCGCCTAGAGCAATGCGTTCCCTTTGCACCCCGCACTATTTAGTGAAAACCATCAAGATGCACAAACAAAAACTGATAGATTAAAACTCATTGCAGGACAAATAGGTCTTCAAATCAATTCAGGAAAAACAAAAATTATGGACTTCACCAATTCACCTAACGAAATTACTTTAAATGGACAACTTGAAAAAGTACAGAAATTCTCCTATCTAGGAAGCAAATTAACACTCGACGGTGGTGTCATGCCAGAAATTACAACTCACATTGCCCTAGCATCAAGTGCATTTAACAGACTGTCTAATATCCGGAAATCAAAGTCAATCAGCACACGCACGAAAATGTACTTATTTAATTCCTGCGTTATTCCGGTGTTATCATATGGATGTGAGCGCTGGAAAAGCTCTTTATCTTCAGAAAAGAAATTACTGAGTTTCGAGAACAAATGTCTTTATAGGATAACTAACAACCATTGGAGTGAATTCAAAATGAATGATAAAATCAGAGAAGAGACACATCAAAATTTCATCACAGATGTTATCAGAAATTGCCGTTGGTCCTACATCTGGCATATCCTACGCGCAGACACCAACAGAATACACCACCAATCTCTGGAATGGATACCTACAGGCAAAAGAGCATGGGGTAGACCAAAAGAAACACTCAGAAGAACAATACTTAGAGAAAGTAAAACAACTAATATTCATACTATTCAAGAACTGCACAGAATAGCTTTGAACAGACAGAATTGTAGAGATCTGCCCTATACGCTAACTTCAGCGCAAAAGGAAAATGAATGAATGTGCTTGGGCTTAGTTTTTTTTAAAGATATTAACAATTTTGTAAATACATAAACACACAGAACATTTAATATTATAAAAAGATGGCAATTGTATTTCTTTAAATATATGTGATTGTGTCTTGTTACCAAGTGTCTGTAAAAAAAAACAAGATTGCGGACAAGCAGCATGTCCATGGTAAACATTTTTTAAACGTGAGCCTGAACACTGATCCTCATCAGTCTTTCATACTTGGTATATAACTGTATAAATGGCTAATAAGATATTTAGACAGTGAATAAAGTTTAAAGCAATAGTAGATTAAAAATGGATAATGTGAAGCATGGACTATAAACAAGAAAATTGAAAGTGAATTGGAGGCTACAGAAATGTGGTTTCTGAGAAAAATGATGAAAATACCATGGACAGCCAAGAAAACTAATGCAGAGGTTCTCATTGATGCTGGCGTAAAAAGATCAATCATATCAAACATTAGAGGCAGACAGTCAAGGTTTCTAGGGCATGTGCTGAGAAGAACACAGCTTGAACACTTAATAACCACTGGAAAGATCAAAGGGAGAGATAGAGGTCGACAAAGAGAAAAGTTACTAGATGGGCTTGTATCGTGGCACGGTAGAAACTCACCAACAGAGCTTATTGACAACACAAGAGACAGAGTCGTGGAGAAACATGATCGCCTACGCCAGTCGGCATGGCACTTGATTGATTGATTGAATGAAAACACACAATACCTAGTGTTAAAATACAAGTTACCAAACAATATCCACTGTTTTTGTCAGATAGATGCCCAAATGTGTACAGAAAAGACTTGATGTCACAAAAATATCCACTTATATATGCCAAATAGTATTAGGGACACTGGAAATCTAATTAAGAAGTGGTCACTGCCTAGCATGGTCAGGAAATAGACTAGTGGCCATTTTCTTCAAGGGGACATAATTTATTTTTTTGGACACCAAAGAGCTACTTTGTGCTAATGCCTAGAGGCGGGAAATTGTCCTTTGCACCGCCTACCCTGATTCTGGAATTGTCTTTTAACAAGGCCCACAAACCCTCAATTGTATTTGTGTGGGCCCCTGTTATTGGATTTCTGAACTGGATGCTGTAGCTGACAGTCATGTGCAAGTATTCTTCGTCGCCCAAGCAGGCATAGGCTTGCCAACAATCCAATATGATTGTAGTTCCTGGCAGCACGTGCTGCTTTATAATTTCCAATAAAACTTCTTTTGTCCTTTCGGTCACCACCTTCAATGCACATTTATTTGTCCCCCTCTCTACTATACCGAAAACCCATGTCCCTTGTACTCGTGTCCCTCTGTTATACTTTCATTTGCCAAAGAGACTCTTCAATTTCAACAACTATTCCTTCTCTAACATTTACTGTGTCATTAACACACATTACAACACAGATCTCTCTACAGAAGCTTTTCCAGTCAGCTACCTCGTGCGTTCCAACCTTCACCTCCCTTTTTATGAATCCACTCCGCGCCTCCATGACCCACATATAAGTAAGAAGCAGGATGTTACCCATACTCATGTGACGTTCTCCAAACCATGAATTATTTCTAACACTCTTACTTACATCATGACGATTGTTCCTGAAACGTCGACACCTCCAAATATAATCTTCACTTTTACTGGAATTTTAAACCAATTTCATATATTGGTCACAAGACGGACACACATAATAGTTACATATTAACCATGTGTTCATGAACCATTCAAGCACACAAGTATCACCGCTTTCACGCAAATTAATTTAAAAAAAACTTAAATCCTGTAAGACAATCTTCGCTCAATTTTATTGAAATAATGGGAAAAGCTGTTTTCCCGCTATCAATTGCGCATTCACGAAATGACCGAACGCCAACTGACCAGATCGGGCCGTTGATTTTTTTGCCCTTTAAATTTTAAATGTAATTTTCACTCATTATTCATTTTAAAATCTCTGAAAAATTTTGTATTCTAAAATTTGTATCCTATTGTGTATTGCCAGAAAACCCCCCTCCCCCTATTTTGTATCCTAAAAATTGCCAGACCACTACCCCCCCCCTCCCCCTTTGCTTCCTGCTTACAACAACCAGATAACGTGCGTATCGTTTAGCCATGCGACTGATACCGCAGATCTCGCGAACCGTTGCACTATGTGAATCGCGACGTCACAATCCCATAAATACCTCGAAAGTAGGGCAAGGTCACAGTGGGGGACGAAACAGCAGATACGCCAAAATTTCCTATGATTTGTACTGAGCGATCATTATTTCTGCGCGCTACACACGGAGCGAGGTGGTGGACACATTAGAAATAATATTTCTAATCCCAACCGTACTTGAAGTACTTAAGATTGCCAAATCACACAACAAAGGTTAGGTAATACCTTTGTAAATAGAGCAAACGTCACAATGAAGAATTAAAAGCAACCTACGCCAAACCAATCATTGATTCAAGCCTTAGACGAGAATTCTTAGAGAATTAATTACCGGTATTAATTCTAAACACATTCTAATCCTCCCCAATCCCCAAAATCTATCAGCTAATCCTTTACCCCCCCCCCCCCCACCCAATATCTTATCTTGCGCGACTTATCTAACACTTCCGCTGCAACGGTTATGTAATACCTCGAAAGTAGAACAAGTTACAAAGGTCACAACATAGACCTATACTAGAGATTGACCCAAATATATTATGGAGCACTCAAAACAGGAATTCGGAATGCTGGTGGACAGAAAAAGCACTTCAATGACATTTCAAGTAATCACTGAAACATCTTAAAATTGACATAGGCACTTCAGAGAGCCGCTCTCAGGATAGAACAGCATGGCGTTACAGCCTTAGAACTGGAGCACTAGCAGCGGAAGAGACCAGGCAAGATACTGCAAGACAGAAGTGGGCTAGGAGAGAAATTTCTCAACGTCCCATATACACCCTCTACAGTTGTCAATTTTGTAGATAACTTTTTGTGCTCGCATTAGTCATTTAAAAATGCACTATTAACTTTATTACTTATTATTATGATTGAGTTTTTGGTCATAGTCGATTATGACGGACGAACATCACTATTTTGATTTGACCTCTCTCTGCATCATAGCACAGCATGGCCCGGGTCCAATAGAGCCGATTATTAGACAGTAATGAGTAATGTAGTTGGAAAACATTTTCAAAATGGTTTTACAGGATTATAAACACAAGTTAGGCCTAGATAGTAACATAGACCTAGCACTTGAAAATTGAAATTATTTGTGGCATATAGTAGCAGGTGGTGAGAACCTAACAGTCTCATAAATTGTAGAATTAAGATTTTGGCTAGTTGTATGGAAGACTAACAATAGCCAGTCCTTAGATAAAGACTAATATTGTTTTTGTTTCCTCCCACTTGCAAAGTCTGAGATCCAGATCTCGTTCTCCAGTGCGAAGATCAAGATCACGCTCTCCCAAGAGAAGCAAAAATAACACACAGCGACGATCTACAGGAGGTCGCCGTGTTGTTGTTAGGAACATTCCATATGATGTGAAATGGCAGGACCTGAAAGATATGTTTAGAAAAGGAAGTAAGTGCATTATTTATATACATAATTTTTAAAGCAATACTTTATCTATTGTCTTGTCTTTTCTCTGCTTTTGCTGAAAGGTGTCACAGGATTGAATGGTGATTGGTTTTTAGGCTACGGTACGTAACATGCAGTAATATTGTGATGTCTCAGAATGTTGTTAACTCAATTTACCTTCTTCTTGGTCTTTCTCTGTTTCTATTCTCATGTTGTATGCTCTTGCTGCTGACCAATAAGGGTTCATTCTCATTAATTCTTGTGATGTCTTCATTTCTCATGATCTATTCTTGTTCAGTTTGCTGCATTTCTTATTTATCTTTCACACAGAGTTAGCTTTTTCTCATCTTTAATTAGTGTCCATGTCTGACAATGATAACACAATATGGGTACTTCAACAAATACATTAAAAAAAAACAATATACATTTCTATGGGTTAAGTTTCAAATAAAATGTCCTTAATATTTGGTGCAGTCTTCTTCTCGTTCGGAGTTTGACATGTCTATACAGCAAGTCCTGTTTTCTTAATAAATGCTGCTGTATTTTAAAGCTCCTCAGTGCTCCCATACATCTTTCTGTGGATATCCATCTCTGTGGGCCAGTATTCTTCCCTTAACTGGTTTAGTGTACTGCAGTCTTGCAGGATATGTTCAGCTGTCTGTTCTGCCTGCCCACAAGGGCACAGTGGTGATGGAACCAAGTCTATTTAAGTGGCTGTTTAATCTGTTGTGTCGTGTTCTGAGGTGGAAGATAATAACCTGCTCTGCTCTGTTGAGATAGTGGTAATTGTCTTTTGTGTGGTCGACTTTCCTGATGACTTTGCTGAAGGTCTTCTTTTCTTGGTAGGTGATTTCTTGGTCTTTTTGTTCCTGTGTTGCTCCATTCTTTACCAGTCTGTCTGCCTCTTTATTTTCCTGGTATGCCACAGTGGGATGGTATCCACTGTAGTACTACCCTTCGTTGGATGCTCACTTCTCGCATGGCTTTCTTCAGGTCTGGCAGTTTATCGCTGTCAGGGGCTTGTAGGACAGACATAGCATCAGTCAGAAATATCACCTGCTGGCATTGACTTGTGTTTTACTTGTGTTTTTAATTATTTCTGCAGCAATGTTTAAAGCCTGTACTTCTGCAGAGTAGTTGGAGCAGAATATTCCAGTTGGTGAACATGTGGTGCAGCAAAACACATAGTATTAAATTTACATAACTTATAACATTTAAATTCAGGTCTAAAATTGTTGTTTATTTATTTCTGATTTTTTTCCCTCTGCTATAGTTGGTGATGTTACGTATGTGGAAATGCTGGAGACACCTGAAGGAAAGTCAAAAGGCGTGGCGTTAGTATATAACTTTTCATTATATCTCCTATATTCTTTGTCAAGCTCCTTTTATTCATATTAGTAGGATACACTCCGGAGAACGGAAAGCGCTGCGTCGTGGTTTACACCATCTGGTTCACTTTGACTCATGGGATGGGACAGCCAGTCCCCCCCCCCCCCCCCCCCCCCCCCCCCGAACCTGTTTGCTTGCCTCGTACGACATGCATAATATCTAACAGTGCTGTTATTCTTTGCTCTTTTTTGGACCCCCGATGACACACATGCGATATCATATCCAAGTGTTGCTTGGATATGAAAAGGAAGCATATAATAACTAACCTGTAATGCTTGTTGATGACCAAGGGGTATGGGGGTTGACTATTCCATCTAGTTCAAGGTGACCCATGAGTATGCTTCAGAAAGACATATCATAGCAAAAATATAGACCATGATACAGAGTGTTCTATTTTCTGGACTAGATCTTGCTAACCAGCTTGAGTTTTAGAATGAACATAGAATATTTATAAGTGAGAAAGTTATGGGTTATTTTGTCTCAGTTTGCTATTTGAACTGTGACCACATTTTTTGACCATTAATGGATTCGATATATTAGAAGACATGCTGAAAATCTAGTAGGATCATGGTCCTGCTACAAGAGAGATCATCCAGGAGTTTGAGAATGAATGCTTAAGATACATTAGAAGAGGGACAGGCTATACAGATGCACTATTGACACTGAGACAACTTAGTGAAAAAACAATCTAATACAATCAAGATCTAAACACAGTATTTGTAGGAAAAGACATTTGACAGAGTAGTTAGAGGCATTCTGTGGGAAACCTGAGAAAATTATAACATCGAAGGACAGCTGATAGATAATATAAAAGCATTATACCACAAATGCCAAAGCTCAGTAAGAATAACAGATGGAATGACTGAACCTTTCGAAACAAGATCTGGAGTAAGACAAGGATGCCTGCTTTCACCTTTACTTTTCAACACATACAATAATTAAAAAAGCTCACATCAACAAAGAGAAAACTATTGCAAATAAACCTGATGAGGGACTTAATGAAATCAAGGAACTACTATTTGTAGACATGTCCAATATATGAAAATTAAGAAAATATGCAAAACCACATTAGTACATTGCTATTAGCATGTAAGAAATACATGAAAATTACAGTACAAAAAACAAGTTATGAAAATTAGCATATATACAACACCAATGGATATAACAATATTTAACACAAAAGTGAAACAAGCCAAAGAATTTACATTTCTAGATTGCTTGTCACGTGTGAAAATGTATCTGAGAAAAGCTGTAATAGTTACTAAACTAGATAAAATAGAAGAAATTGAGGAACAGAGTAGGTATAATATGCATTAAACCTATTGAAAGACAGCAAGTAAAATAGTTTGGTCACCTTATGAGAATGAACACAAACCATATCAATAAGAGCATATAACAAAAGAGTGTCCGGACATAAAGTCAAAGATAGGCATAGAAAACATCAAGATAACCGTGAACAAACATGGACTGAATGCAACATAGGCGACACATCTAGCAACTAATGTTCCCACTCCTATGCTTAAAGGCTATGGGAATAGACAATACATTTTATTTGTAAAGTTTAGTCAATAGTTATTAAGATCCTGTATAGTCATACTATAACAGTTCTATTGCTTAACCTGTATGTAGCTACCCGGAGAAAAATAATCCTGCAGCAACTTGTAGCTTAGTCATCTAGCGATAGGCATCCAACATCAACAAATATCTATTTAGAGATAGCAATTTGTAGTCATGGACAACAATCGTCTACTTTTATTTCTCATCATACTCTTATAGCTAGTGTGTGCAAGAATTTTATGTTTCTTAGTTTGCCACAGCGATATAAATACGCAGTTGTAATTTATACGACCGTTCACGTTTTGAAGCCGAACTGCATATGCATAGCTTTGGTGCTGCCATTTTTCTCTATTTTTTTGCGGATTATGATTCAGTAAAGGATGAATTTTAAGGATTTATTGTTTCAGTTACTGTAAATCAATTTGGTGCTTGAGAATGTTTAAAATATTTAATAGTGATGTAATTGAAGTCATTTACGATGATAAATTTGAGGAACTGTGTTTCCTACAAGCAACTACTGGCGTAAGTTCTTTGTGTGCTTTTGTCCACATTCTTGATTTTTCTTGTACACAACATAATACTTACATACACAAGCAAATAACACGCAAAATCATATCAGCATTCATTTATCTCTGTCTCAGAATTTGAAATCAATAACTCATTAAATAGAAATGTTACTCCAAAAAAGCAAACTTGCAGAAAAATGTCATAAAAATGAGTGTGTCAGAAAATATGCACTATTTTTAGTTGGGCTGCTACAGCTTAACCTTCCTCTGGAATCAAGTCATTTTTTATGATTTCTCTGGTTTTTCTGGAAGAATCCATATCTGTAGTGGGAAATAACAGTGTAGATCTAGAGATCTTATCAACTGATAATCAACTAATCAATCATATATACCATAATATAACATACTGAAGCCTTCAAAATATTCCGAAATCAGCATCTATGCAATAACTTATGTTTACTTTTTTAATCTACTGATGAACCAGTATTATATGTTGTAATTTATAGGCCTACTTATGAGCATTCCTATCACCCAAGCGATGATTAGTGCGTCCATTTCCATATCATTTTTAGAATAATCACTATCTAAACTAAATGTAGGAAATAGTGATATAGAATAATCACTATCTAAACTAAATGTAGGAAATAGTGATATAGAATAATCACTATCTTAACTAAATGTAGGAAATAGTGATATAGAATAATCACTATCTAAACTAAATCTAAGGAATGTGATGAGAAAGTAAAAATTTAACATTTAGTAACCACCTGGAAGATCAAGGGGAGAAGAGATTAGAGGACAGAGAGAAATATATGGATGGTTTGTCTTTGGCACAAAAAGAAGTTATCAACTGAACTTATTAACAACACAAGAGACAGAGCTGTGTTCAAGCATCCTTGCCTAAGCCACTAGGGCATGGCACTTGATTGATTTAAACCTTATTCTTGGTTCTCTGAATTACACACTCAACAACTTGTTCTGTTTTTTAACACAAGATGGTGCATGTTTTAAAACAAATTATCAAATTAGATTCTATCAACATGAGATCGCCATTTTGCAAACTTTGGACTGTAAACTCCACGATGCAACGCATGCCTTTTGATGTCGATAAATATTGTAAATCCATTAATTAATTAATTATTAAGGGGTACTATTATTATTAATCGGTATCTCAAGGTACCAATATTTAGTGTAAATCTCAGGATTCCGGGTTCTATGGTTAACACTTTGCTCACCAGCAATCCAGAGCGTACATTCCCGCCATTACCAAGGGTGCATGCAAAATTTTATACAGTGACATCGCCATCTTTAAAAATTCTTATAAAATCAATCTGGCGCAAGAAAGCCTTGAAAATTTCTGTGTTGTAACGACTGTTTGCACTTTCTGAATGAATTTGAAAGCTCCAGAGTTATTTCAAGTACATAATGATAGGCCTAGATTTACATTAATTTCTATATATCATACAATATTTCTTTCGATATTTCTTGATTAAAAACTCACATACAATGTCTATCGTAATTCCTGACTTGCCGCCATTTTTACAGAACATATTTTCCTGGAAGCACTATTTTTAGCACATTGTTGCAATGGGTATTCCCATTTTTCTGATCTATCATAGCGCATTCGACTAGTGTCGAACTTGGTCAGCATGGTTCTGTAACGGAAATTCGACTAATGTCGAAATTGGTCAGCAAAGTGTTAATGCAGCTTGTAGTATTGTTGTCATTCCCAGTAAAAGTTTTTTTAAAAAACACAAAGAAAATGTCATCAAAATTTTTTCTTTAAAGGGTGGTAGAGTTCAGGGATCCCCAGAATGCTGAGAAAGCTGTAGAAGAGTTTCATCAGAAGAAGATCAAAGACAGAGCTATCATTGTCAGAGAGGTAAATGTTTAAGTATACTGTACTGTTAGTGCATTTCAATCCCTGATCTTTAATCCTAGCCATTGAAAAGGAATCATCATCCACATTAGTCTCACTCTCGCGTGTTATATCTCTTAAGGAGTTCAAAACGTCAGCGCGATCCATTGCCCCATCGCCCTGTGCCACAATCGCACACGATGCCAGTTGATCCGCTCTTTCATTGCTTGAACGCCCACGTCCCGGCACGAAAATATGTATTTGTTTGTATTATACTGTACTGTATCATAACCTAGTGCAAGATATTTTCGAGACACCACACATTTCTTGTCTTGGTTATTCTATTCAATTGGTATTGATGAAAAATTGTTCAATAAAGATTTATGTGCCATACATTTATGATCTTACATTTTTTTCATTAACTATTCTGTTGTTGTGGTGGCCTATGAATAGATTAGTTTTGGTTTTGTAGTTTATGTCTGGTGACTTTTAAAATATTTCCGGGATCCTAGAGAGGGGAGCAAAAGTAACACTGTTTACCTACCATGCATATTGTACGAGGTTATAGGATGGAGTTAGCTGTCCCATTCCATAAAGGGTCAATGTGACCCAAAGCCATGGTGAAATCTGATGCATTCAGGCCGAAAGATGCAGATATCGCAGCATTGCTGTAAACCATGACACAATGGATTCCGCTCTCAAGGTTGCATCCTACTGATCTGCAGGAGTTAAGAATGAACATACTTCAATATTTCTCTGTTTTATATGTGAAATGTGCAAATTTGACTGAAACATAACAGCTACACTACAATGGGAGTATACAAACGTAATAACTTGCATGCATTCTGAATTTTATGATGGTAATGAAATAGTCCATGTTGCTGTGATCAGGTAGATCTTGACAACCCATGGTCTTTCTGATAAAAGTACAACAGGCTCTGTGCTGTGTAATGGCGACGACTTCTATATTTGTCTTCATGTTCGTTACATTTCCTGTTACTGGGGCTTCTAAACAAGGGCACTAAGTTGTTTTTAAGTCTGTGCTGTGATTTGAATACATTAAAATAACAGATCTACAATCGATTAAAATGACATTGCAGTTAACACTTAATTTAATTACCTGGAATATATTCAATCAATTTTTGACAACTCATTGACAAATGTAACTTCATCAATATTTATGTTTGGAGCAATTACCAATAGTAGTAATTTAAAATTAATGGTAATCCTGGTTAAATTCTGTCAACATTTGCATTACAATGTGAACATTTAGACATACTAATTCCTTGTTCTATAATAT
This sequence comes from Meghimatium bilineatum, assembly GCA_034231615.1. Lineage (NCBI taxonomy): Eukaryota > Metazoa > Mollusca > Gastropoda > Stylommatophora > Philomycidae > Meghimatium > Meghimatium bilineatum. The sequence continues at coordinate 51,792,182 of CM067298.1, forward strand.
CCGTAGGAGCGAGAAAAGGATCGTCAAGAATTTGCTCAAAATCAGAGTATGAGGGAAAGAGGACGATTGGGTGCTGGTATTGGCTCTGTAATGGGTGGCGGTGGAGGTGGGGGAGGAATTGGCTTAGGGCATGTTGGACTTCCTGCAGGGATCAACCCTCAGATTTTGGCTCAGCTGGGTATTGAACCACCAATTACTAGTACAGTCTTTGTGGCAAATGTGAGTAGTTTATGGTTTTCTATATAATATGAATATGGTTATTTTGTGTGTAAACAGTTTAGCCTCTCATTTCTGTATGTCTTTTCTGTGCTATTGAAAAATATTTATTGGGAGTATATGGAAAGTGCAGTAACTTTTGTTTTTGGGATTTATTTGTATAATTGTTTAGTATGGACATAAAGAAATGATTACTGAATGTAATGATGTTTTGTTGGTGTATATGTGAGAAAATGATGGAAAAAAAATAAACCCACAAATATATTACTCAGATAATCTTATTCAGTGTACTAAGTTCTGGATATCTTCATCTTTCATTCTCAAACTCCCGCTGGGTCTCTCTTGTAGCAAGACCATTGTCCTACTAGATTTCTAGCAGGATGTAGTCCAGAGAATGGAAATGCGTTGTGTTGCCGTTTTATTTGCACCAATGGCCCGACACATCCGTCATCGGCGGAAGTTCTGGATATAATGCAGGCACATACCTAGATCTACACTATTTCTAATGTAAGTGCATAACCAAAGGGAAATTGCATAATCTTAACTCAGGGTCCTAAAGGTTGGTTGCTGATCCAGCGGTTCATAGGCTCATAATCCTTTGACCCAATGCCATTAAATGGCATTATATTGATGGGAAGTCTGAATTTTTGGCCCACCCCGGGCCAGAGAATAACTATCACACCACCAGGAAGGTAAGTTTCAATCTATGCACTGCTCCGAGCCACTGTAGCCAAGATAGGGTTCACTGTGCTCATTCCTTGCCACCAATTGACTACTGGTTATGCCGAAATTCTCTACTGCTCCTGGCATGCAGCAAAATGTTCAAGTCAAAAGGATTGTCACGTCCTGAGTCACTGTGCCTCTATGATGGGTCTCAGCCATAGGAAAAAAACTTACTATCAGTTTCCTCCTCCCCAGTGCTGCACAGTACACCTCTGGCTCCCTCCCAACTACAGAGGGTTCAAACATAAAGTAAACATGAAACACATTTCAACAACAAAATAAAAGCATGAGAAGCATAATTGTATAGATGACATGCCATGAAACTTCTATAAGAAGATAACCTCACAACGGTGAAGAAAATTTTGTTCTAACAGGTTTCTTTGTTCCGTCCACCCACGCTGTGCCCATAACTAGTTCAAGCACAATGTCGGCCTGCCGGAACAACATGTTGACTGTTATCGAAGGTTACGACTACGGGATTGTATAGATGACGTGCCATGAAGCTTCTATAAGAAGATTACCTCAATATAACGGCATGTCATCTACTAAGGTTTTCTGTTGCATCTGTGGTTTGTCTAGTGGGCTATTGGTGAGACCCACAAACGCAACCACATGTGTCCTAAAGAATAAACATGGTTTAAAATATAAATTCTTCAACATCAGAAGTAGAATAGATATTTTCATTTAACAGCATTCCCGAGAATACATCGAAGTTTATAGAAACATTAGACCTGGCTATTAGCGTGAGATAGAGCAAATGTTTTGTTTTCACAGAAGTTAAATGCACAATAGTTTGGTTATGAAATAACACCAGAAACCCTTTCTATAAAAGTTTATATTTGATCTAAACATCTTGTGTAAAATTCACATCCCTAACATTAAGGGTTGATTTTTTAATGCAGCGGGAATGTATTGAATAAAAAGGATAGGATGCAAGTGTAAGAAACAAGTGGAAACTGTTGCACATTACTGCATAACCTAAATGTTCTTAAACTCTTATGCATTGTAAGCCACATGTATCTCAAAATTGGGTTCTGGCTTGCAACGCATGCCCGATGTGATTATTAATTTGATTATTTTCCTTAGCAGTGTTTGCCAATTTATTGTCTATTGTCTTTCCCTGGTTGGTTTGTTATCCACTCTTGCCATTGAACGTAGGGGTGATTGGAGTTGGAGCTCGCGTTCTAAAGCCAGATGCGTGGCCTCGGCTGTGCTATGACCTTGTCTGTTCAGGATGTCCCTGACGTTTTCTCTCCATCTTTTCAGTTGTCTTCCTTTGGCTTTGTACCATGATCTCATTTGGTTATATGCTTGTACGGGCAACCTGTCATGATGCATTCTCATAATGTGGCCAAACCACTTGATCTTCTGTCATTCTATGTAATCTGTACAAAGTATAACTATTCTTTCCCTGATATCTTCATTTCGTAATCTATAGAGTGGTAACCCTGCGACTTTCCTCAAGCATTTCATCTCACGTCACTATCTTTGACAATTGATATTTATCATTAATTAACTTAATTTTTTAAGGGTTTGCGTTACGAGAGGTTTTTTAATACATAACTAACATACCCCAATCCGAAATACATTTATTTTAAATTAATATAGGAAATTAAATTAATTGACAAACATTGCCACGAGAAATATGTCGAGAGTATGCATTCCAAACAAGAACCAAAATTTATTAGACATACTTCTAAGAAATAAGATTAATGAATTAACGAGTAGAAATGTGTTATGTAGGAATGAGAAATATGATGTGGGAAATAACCTTGAGTTACCAAAGACATTTGTTTGTTAATATTGATGTATCATTCATTTTAAAGACATCAGACCATTTGTTTCCAATAATTTTAGCTTGACTACAGTGTCACCTGGTGGAAACTGAAAGATGTTTTCAAGCTAGCTGGAAATGTCCTCCAAGCTGAAATCAAAGAGGACAAAAATGGAAAGTCAAGGGGTATGGGTGTTGTCATTTTTGAGCACCCAATGGAGGCAGTTCAGGCAGTGTGTATCCTTTTTCAGAAATAATATTTATATTAAAAATATGGTTTGGTTTGCTCTGGTGATGTATCTTTCAGTCCAGTTTGTTTTATTTTCATTGTGTAAGGTTTGATTTTCGTTGTATAAGGTTAGCCAACCTTCTTTAGTTGCTTCTGTCAAATCCTTGGCAGATAAGTTTTTCTTTGCTCTCCTTTATATAAAATACGATATGATTAAAAAATTGAAATACCTGTCTATGTAAATTATGTTTTGGTTATACTAGATCCGCATATTTATTGTCTTGATGTCTTATCTAGATCCAGGCAACATCTCTACGCTTTCATTTGACAGCTCTAAGTATGTTTTCAAGTGTATAAATTTAAGGTTTTTTCTTTCAAAAGAACCCATTACATATCTTGAGCATGCATCAGTGACTAGTTTTTGGATGAAATATTATGATTTATTGGTTATTGGAACTGCTATTTTTGTGTTTTCTTCAGTGTTGATTCTCAAACTTCCGCAGGATATCTCTTGTAGCAGGACAATTACCCTGCTAAATTTCCAGCAGGATGTAGTCCAGAGAATCGAAAAGCTTTGTGTCACCGTTTTATTTGCGCCAATGGCCTGACACATCCATCTGCGTCAGGTTTTATAGTCATTCAGGGTAAATTCTTACCTCACTAAAGCAGATCTTTACAGCCAGTAATGTTTTATCCTAGGACAGATGACATGTATTTTGAAGAACAAAATATAAACATAGACACTAAAGTTGCATTATACAAGACTATTATTATTCCATCTCTGTGCTACCAGTGCCAAACATGGACAGTTACATCAAAAGACAAAAGAAAAATAGTGACAGCAGAAATGACATGTCAAACCGCATGAAGAATGTTCGAAGTGTCATTAAGAGATAGAATTAGAAATGATAACTTTAAACAGATAACGAAAACGATATGAGTATTGGAACACATCAAGAAAAAACAGATCAAGTGGTTTTCACTTGCTTCCAGACTATCAACAGATGGCATGCCACAAATGACATCTCTGTGAAACCACATCTCTGTAGCCTCTAATTCGCTGTTAATTTTTTTTTGGTTACAGTCCATGCTTCACATCCATTAAAAAAAAGAATTGATGCGATATAACATCTTATCACTCGAATTCGGGTCAGCATTAAGTCTTTCATTGCACAAAATGGTTCTCATTTTTTGGAATGCTGATTTGACTTGTGCTATTCGGCCCTTTTCTCACTTGAGCATCTACCTTCTGATAACAGGGTGCCAAGATATTTAACTTTTTCAACTTGTGTTAATGTTGTGTCATTTATTATTATGGTGCTTCTTGGTGGTGTATGTTCTTTGAGGCCGCCATTATTTCAGTGTTTTCTTCTTGTTTAAACTGAGGCCATTGTTTTCACTTGCTTTCACTACTTTATCTAACAGGGATTGTAGGTCCTGTATGCTTCCTGCGATAAATACTGTTGTCAGCATATCTCAAGCTATTTATATTTTATTCCTGGCATATCTTCTATATTTTGCATAATGTATTCTGTACACAGGGAGAAAAGATCCAGTGACATTACACAACCGTGCCAGACACCCATCTCTATCTTTTGAAATCTACCTATAGGTTTGTTAACTCTCATCCAGGCCGTTTGTTGCAAATATATATTTCTTACTATTCTTAGATCTTTCCCATCAACGTTAAATTTTCTAGCAGTTTTATAATAACTGAATGCTTCACAGTGTCGATTTCTTTGCTGTAATATTCTCTGAACTACATCCTGATAATCTGCATGAGTGTGAGGTTTGAGAACGAAGAATACATTCAATCATACACATCTTGTATCTTGAAAGATACAGGGATGTATTTTAAAAAAATATGTCTTTGCAGTGAAAACTTAAAATTATGAACATAGAAATGACAGTGTAAAAATAAACTACATTGTAATATAGGGCTCAGAAATATAACACTAAAGAAGACAGAATTGATGCCTTTGAGATGTAGGTATTTAAAAGAATACAGAGAACATCATGGAAAGAGAAGAAAACAAAGATATGCTAAAAACACTTACTACAAAGAATGAATTAAGAGAAATATCAGGCAAATAAAATATCTTGGACACCTTGTTGAAGACCCTACTTGAGGGTAAAGTCAAAGGGAATTGAGCAAAAGGTAGGCAAGAGACGGAATGTTGGTCTGTTGCAGGCATTGCAGAGATGGCACATGATGATGTAATATAAGGATATTGATAATTTTTTGGGGATGATGACTGTTATATCTTATAGTGGGTCATAGTGACACAGAAGCCAAGTTGTAAATCAGGACACAGTGCATTCTATTATAAATCCTGCTTCTCTGAAAGAGTTTGCGAGAATGGTTGTAAAAGAAGATAGATTGGTTAATTGAAGTGCTTTAGTTTATAATAAATCAGTCAAATGAGTTGTCTTGCTGTCATTTTCTTTAACTAATATAGCTTTGTTTAATGGGCAAATGCTGTATGAGAGAAATATGATTGTCCGCATTGACAAGGGACAAGAACAAGAAAAACAACAAAAACTACCAAGTAAGTCACTGATATATTTGTACTATATGTTCATGATCACATCGAGTTTGAAATGACGTTAGTGCATTAGATTTAAGTCTCGGTTGGTCGGTTGCTGATCCAGTGGTCCATGGGCTTTTGACCCAATGCTACTGTGTGATATATGTATGTGTTTGTGAGCTGTTGCTTTGTTCCATAAGTCTCGGTTAAAGTATAGATTTAAGCTGTACATAAGCATTATCAGAAATATTTTTGGCTGTTTGAGATGTGATTTTATTTTTTGTTTTGTTCTTAGGTGGTTTGAAGTCTATTGGTATGGGCCTTGGCTCTGGAGGTGCACCACTCACCAACATTGGTCAGCTTGGAAATAGTAAGTAATGTTGAATGTTTTTGTTATTAAACTATTAATAATAGGAATAAATTAACTTTTTGTACTTGTTAATGCTATCTCTCCTGCTACTGGTCCCCTTCCAAGTGGTTGGATTGAGATCCCACACTGTAGTGGTTTAAAAAATATATTGATTTTTTAATCTAGTTTTGTCCATAAAAGTATTTTTAGAAATAAAATAACTAGAAATTAATAAATTATGAATAGTTGCATGTTAATGTTACATGTAATGAGTGCATGTATTTGCTCTCAATTGTGCATTTTGCTAATACAAATGTTTATTTTGTTAAATTATTTTTTATATTGTCTGTAACAGTCTACCGAGCAAAGCACTGGACAAAATTACAATGGTTTTCTATCATAATGATGATTGCCTATTGTGTTTTTACAGTCAGGAAGCAGGCCAGTTTAAAAGTTACATATGGACCATGAAGTATTTTTCTTCTTCTGCGTTCGTTCTCAAACTTCTGGAGTCGAGCAGTATATAAACATTTATGTATAGGGGTAAAAATACCACAATGAAACATGTGTCCTGTTAGGGTGTTACAGGGAGGTTGGTATTTGCGGCTGTATGATCTTGATGTCACGTTGTATACAGGTCTATCTCGGTCATGCACCACAGAATATGTATAAACATTTATAATGCAATAATATATCCTTTGGATGCAATGTTGTTGATGAATATTTGGGAATAGTGTACTATTTTGTCAGATAATTATGGCTGCTAAGTGATTGCTGTGCCAATGACTAATTATTTTTAATATCATCTCGTTTAATCTACATAAGATTTTATTTGTTAATTTAATTTCAGGTCTTGGATTGAGTGGAGGCAGCGGATTGTTGGGAATGGGTAGTTTTGGAGGTGGTGGATTAGGAGGCTCAGGTTTAGGTCTTCTGGGTTCAGGAATGGGGGGAGGCGCTGATGGGTTGGGAATGAGTGGATTGGGAGGTGGCTTAGGTGGTGGTCTTGGAGGTATGGGTCTTGGCAGTTCAGGTTCAAGTGGATATGGTGGAAACTCCAGTGGATATGGCGGTGGTTCTGGTGGATTGGGTTTGGGTGGTGGTTATGGTGGTTCTGATCTTGGACTAGGAGGATTAGGAGGGTCTTCTAAGATATCTGCATTATCAGACTCTTTCTCTAATAATTATCCTGGCTTGGGGGGCTCTAACTACAATGGTAACAGTAGTCTGTCAGGTCTTGGTGGACTTGGACAAAATTTGAATTCCCTCACAGCAGGTTTAGGAGGAAGTGGTGATCGGTTTGGTGTGGGAGATGCATTAGGCCTTAGCAGGGACAGGCTAAGCATAGAAAGACTGGGTGGATTAGGTGATAGAATGGGTGGTCTAAGTGATAGGATGGGTGGTCTTGGGGATAGAATTGGTGGTCTTGGAGATAGAATTGGGGGTCTTGGAGATAGAATGGGAGGTCTAGATAGAATGAGTAGACTTGACAGGATTTCAGAACAGCTGAGAGATAATTATGGCAACAGTGGTAACAGAGACAGAGATGATGGAAATAGAAGAGATGATGGAAACAGAAGAATGACCCGCCCGGACAACTGCACAGTTGTAGTGAAAAATGTATGTAGTTCTCATGTTTACTGTAATTTTAGAAATAACTGGAAATGCTTAATTTATGTTTATAAAATCTTGATTTTAGGATTTGTATTGTAGTTTGTCGACTTGGGAGACATTTTCAGTTAAAATATTCTCTCATACTCAAAAAGACTCTTAAAAAAGCTAAGTTTGTGATAGGCAACTGTACTGTTTGTTGGTTACAAAGATATTTTTGGAATTTATTTATTTATATGCTATATTTATCATTACATGTAAACTTGTTACATTTTAAACCAATTCACTCTAAACAGCTACCATACAGTGTTACTTGGCAGGCTCTGAAGGAACACTTCCGTGATGTTGGTATGTTGTGATATTTTCTTACAACTTTTTGATCAATCATATCATTTGTTAGAGATTTTAAAAGGGAACAAAGAATAGAGATACTGTTACCTGCCATACACATTGCAAGAGGCAATTTTCAATGCATAAACAGTAAAAGTGAACAAGACACCATGATGAAATCTGATGTTTTCAGTTCAAATGGGAGCCAATTTCGCAGTAAAGCTGTAAACCATGACACAATGTATTCTGCTCTCCAGACTATATCCTGATAAGTTGAAGGGAGTTTTAATATGAATACAGAAGAGCAATTATAATATTGGTATAGTCCAACTCATTCCTGCTGCTCTTTGAAATTGTACACCAACAAATATTTGACAGCAATGAAGAAATTAGTAATGGGTAACTGCTGGTGTCACATAGGTAATTAACGTTATCACGCCCTCGTAAATTACCCTGTGAATTATATTTTGACAATTTGCTTCATATATGGTCGGTGTGTAATGCTTATAAATAACAGCAATTTCATTGTCTGTTATTTGTATTGTAGCTCTGAAGTTATCTACGCAAATTTTGTGTGTGTTTTTGTATATATTTGTTCAGTGAAAATAACAAAAAATAAAATATTCTTAAATCGATAAAGATGAAAAAACAAACAAACTATATTTCCATTTCATTTGACTGAAAATTGTGTGGCAAAAAATTGAGTGGGACATCATCTGTTTTATATAAATCTGATTTATTAAACAAAATATAAACAGTAATTTTAATGTTAGCAAACAGCACCATATAGTAAAGACTGATTTAATTGTAAATTCAGTTACTATATAGTTTAAAGTAAATTTTTTAATTTTACTATGCACAATACATTTGCTTTCATGTTTCGAAGAAAGCGTAGATTCTCAGAATAACAAAATCATAATTATGTTGGCAAATAACATATTTGTCATTGTGCAGTAGAAAAGCGTAGTGAGTTAATACAAGTTTATAGGAAAAGGTAGCAATCTTGAAAAATTGCTCATTACAAAGATAAAAGGAATGTTCTCAACTAATAGCTGAAATTTAACTATGCATTAGAAAATTGTGGTTAAACACATACTGAATATTTAGCTAGAATAAATATAATTTGTGTTAAAAATTAAATTTTGTTCAATATAGGAAAGCAGTATCAATATTATTTAACAAAACGAACCATAAGCTTGAAAAAGCTGATCCTGCATTATTTAACATGATGAAATAGTTGCAGATAGGCAGAGTTAGCATAAATATTATGTTTATTAGACATTCGTGGAGTGGAAACATATATAGATTATAGAGGGGTTGGGGGAGGTTTGTAAAAGTTGAGTTAGGTCTACCCCTAACGTCCACGATCATTCTTTCTCCAATGTGACCTCGTGACAGCTGTGTGCAGTATACACAAACTTCATGCATAAATGCATTCCATTCAGTTTTTCACTAAACCCTACTACTGTAGTCATATTAAGTCATTGGATGACCCTGGCCACACGTCATTTTGTAGCACTCTTCAAGTTTGTAAGAAATGTACAGCATCTTATCTATAGCTGAGAAGCTCATTAAACCTACATCTCAGATTTAAGTAGCCATTTTGTTTCAGTGACGACACAAATTCTGCGCATACTATAACAAAGTTGGAATGAAACTATGCCTTTTGTGTTCCTTTTTCACAATCAGATCAGTTTTGCTATACCTCTTGGCAATTTTTGGCTGCAGTGATTTCTCTCTTCCCCACCCCCTACAACAATTTGACCATATAAACAGTTTCCAAAGTCAGTTGCCAGAAAGATTACCATCGTTCATGGGCATGAGTTTGTAACAAAAACAATGTAATTAGATTTTGACTTTATTGGGGGTAATTATTTTAAAACAGATTTAGCAAAATGTTCATAAAATTTTTTTGTTGTGCAGGTGATGTGAAGTTTGCTGAAATTGTTGTGGATAAAGGAAAGTCTACTGGTGTAGGATATGTCAGGTTTGGAAATGACAATGATGTACAGAGAGCAATCAGTATCCTTTTTCTTTAACATGTACAGAAAATAAGCATGATTATAATAAACAATTTTATGAACATTTAATTGGAAATTCTACAAAAGTATATGTTTGCACAGAATAACCATCTATATTGAAAATAGTTACCCGTAACACCACAACGAACTACACGCACATACTAAGCTTACAACACAATCTTTTTTAAAACTGTCTAATCACACGTTTTATGGCAGGATCTGAGCATGTATCCAAAATAAAAACACCTGCCATACATGTCCTTCATACATGTCGATGGCTAAGGAGGAATAGTGGGTGGCCTCACATCTCAGAAGCCATGCTGATCTCATCTCAGAAGCCATGCTGAAATCACAAGAGACAACTAAAATGCTCAGTAATTATAGATGCACAAGAATGCTGTAATAGTAAGCAGGCGCAATAAATACTACTCAATCAAGTTGAATGGCGTAGGCGAACGTGATTCTCCACAACTCTCTGTCTCTTGTGTTTTCAATAAGCTTGGTTGGCGAATGTCTCTCTGTCGTCCACAGTCTATTCGCCCCTTGATCTTTCCAGTTGTTACGTATTCAAACTGTTCTTCTAAGCATATGCCCTAGAAAAAATGACTGTCTGCCTCTAATGTTTGATATGTTTGTTTGTTTATTTTTCGTTCGCTCCATTGTAACCATCACAGATATCCGTGCGATTTCCGCCGGGAGCGTGATTACGTTGTGCCACCGTTATGCGCCTTGTAGGCCTAGCACATCCGATTTCGGCATGCCTTGACAATTCGGGTGGGCTACCCTTAGCCTGTGGCAGCCTCTATATCTGTCTCCAGGCACGCGTAGTGGAGACTCTTCGCCCATACGATTTTTGTGCTCTCGTCTGACTCGAACGAGGTGTTCCACTGTCTATGAACTTGCCTCGTGTAATTGCACGTGCTGTGCATGTGCCCATTGGGTACTGAACTGTTTCTCATCGGTGAGCCTGGTTCCTTAAGGGGAAGAACTCAACAGAGTAGTTGGACCCTGACTCTTTCACCCTCTTAGCCGAGGTGTCATTCACCGACATCGTGTACCCCTTGTCCAAGTTCGAGTCTCACACCACGCGTTTGAGAGCAAGGCGTTCTCGAGCTGAGCTTCCTTGTCCCAATAGCGCCTGGGCCCATCAGGTACTGAACCCTTTCTCTCTTCAAGTGTATTTCCGGTGTAGGAAAACCTGACAGTAGAGTTGGGCCAGGGCTAAATCGTTGTCCCTTTTGTGCCTGATCGCATCGAGTACGGAACCCTTTCTCTTCGCGAGCATATTTCCAGTTTAGGAAGGCTCGACATTAGAGTTGGATTAGGTCTTCTTGCTTTACCAAACGCCAATTAATGGGTCTGGGTCTCTGCCTGTAAGGAACACAGGTAACTAGAAGCTCGCCTCGAGCTGACGGAGCTTGTAGTTCCCCTTTCCTAGGAACTTTTCATTTTCTATTTGCAGTTCGCGCTGCCCTCTAGCGCTGTTCTGCATCTATCTTTACGTGCATTTTACATTGGCCGCCCCTCCAATGTTCGGACTGGACTGACTTGCTTCACTGTATGTCGACAGTGTCGCTATATGTGGTGATGCTGGTGGTGTCGGAGATATTGTCTGTCTCTTGTGCAGTCAAATCTCTTTCCATCTGCTACCTCCACATTCTCGGACACGATCCCCAAATGATTTGGCCAGAATCAGCACAAGCTGCTGTATTTCTGTCTCCAGGGTGCACCGCGTGGAGGTACATTTGGGATCTTGGTTATCTGCTAACCCTGGGTCCGCCTAGAGCAATGCGTTCCCTTTGCACCCCAATGTTTGATATGATTAATCTTTTTATGCCAGCATCAATGAGAACATCTGCATAAGTTTTCTTAGCTGTCCATGGTATTTTTATCATTCTACTCAGAAACATAGTAATGACTTTCAGCTGCAAGCTTCCAGGGTACAAAGCGCACAGCACCCTTTCGTGCTCGATAACGTGTAGTGTATGCGTGCAGGGCTAGAAATCTCTAGGTGAGATAGTAAAGGAAGAAAGAGAAGTCATTTTCTGGGGGATTTTAATGCAAAAGGTAGATCTTGGGGCAATACTGCCTCTAATCAACAGGGAAGAGATCTCGAGGAGGCTCTAATTGATATGAATTTAGTATGCATAAATGACAGGCACTTGACAAGGTTGACTACTAGGGATGGTAACAACAGTGCAATTGATTTGGGCTTAGTGACAGCTGATATTGCACCCAGATGTAGATTGGATGTGCTAGGGTTGGTGGAGAAAGGAAAAAGTAAACTGAGAGCTAAAGTTCTTCCAGTATGATCGCAATGGGTCGGCCATCTTAAGCAGAATTAGGAATAAAAAATGGACACAGGTCTGTGGAATAAACCTCGCTGGTGGAATGATGTGGTTCAACATGCATGGAAGAGCAAAAACACTGCAGTTGCAGAGTGTCAAAAAAGCTAGGAAAATGGTGTAAACACAACCAGATATTGTTTTGCAATTACAACAGACAAGATAAGGTTCAACAGTTTAAAGATATTGGCCATGGAAAAAAATGGGAAGACTATTTTGTTATGAGATTACAAACAAAAAGTCACGGAAACTGATCTGTCGCCTGCATAAATCAATGAACGACCCAAGGAAGCGTATAACAATCCCGTTTCCAGAGCACATACTTAGTATGGCAGAAGACATGAGAATAAGGGTGCAGCATTGCTGGCTCATTATAAGGCACAAATTTAGCATAGTGAGCGTAATTGTATAGGGGATTGATGCAATAATTCTGTAGCTTTTGTTAATCCATCAAAAGCATCGATAACATGGTTTTTCCCTATATAATCACATAGTAAACACGCCCATGCCATCAGTTACTTTGAGAGGGGATGTCCTCGAGAGAACCAGCACAAGGAAGTACTTGGGGGTTATCTTGGACCGCAGCCTGAGTTTCAAAGATCATGTTGACCATATCATTGTATAGGCTTATAAAGGACTTGCGGCAATGAAAATTATGACTGCTGCTCAATGTGAACAGAGTCTGCTATTTCTGCTGTATCACGGATTGGTGGTGGCGGTGGTAGAGTACGCACTGACGATTTAAACTTTAAACATAAAGATTGAATAGAATCCGGAATGAGGCAATGCAAATCATTTTGGGGTGTACGAGAGATACGTCGGCACGGGCTATGCGATACTTACGGGATTGCCCAACTACAGAGAAATAAAATACAAATCTTCAGGGCGCGGGACTACCTACAAATCACCGCTGATAAAGAACACACTCTACACCTGAAATTCTCAAAGTGAAAGGCAGTTGACTTAAGAGTGGAAAGTTGTGGATGGGGTACACAAAGGATATACAGAGTGTATGCAGATTGGAGGATGTGCTACCTGGTGCAGAATGGAGTCGGGCGCTCTTAGAATGTCTGACAGTATTCAAAGTAAAAACACTCAATAGAGAATGCAGGAAATGGTGCCTGACTAGTGGAGTTGGAGGTAAGGCAAGCGACTGCATATAGATAGATATTCAATGCAGGATATATTGTCACCAAATGCCTAGTTCTTTTCGATTTCACAACCAAACCAATGTGGTCACAATATCGTCTATGAATACAGACGTTAATTTCACTAATGTTATCAGTTATGCTAATTGTCGTACAACTAAAGAAAAATTATGATGCCAGATTTGAAACTAGAAGGGGAACTCCACTACATTCAGGAAACTTTTCTTTACAAACAACAAAGAACTGCTGCCCCAAGCCTCAGCTGTCTGCATCTGTAAAACTAAGAAATTCTTCATTAGAATCAAAACAATATTCCTAAAAAAAAAAGAGTTGTCATTTTGAACAGTTTTAGTGGATTGCAGAGGTGGCTAATCATTCACTAGAGATATAAACCACAACTTTTAAATTTATTTTATAACTTATCGCACATACAAAAAAAACCCTGATTATATGCATTATCCACTCTTTTATTTACATGTGCAAAAATTATTTTATCTTTACAAATAAAAAAGTTATTTTGTTTACCAAACACTCACCAAAAATAATTTACATTGTTGAAAAAGAATCCAGACTTAGGGAAGAAAGTGAGTAATTTTAATCGGGGGTCCTAAAGGTTAGCTAAATTAATAATGAAAAAAATACCAAAGTGTATAGAGATAATATGTCTATTATCTGAAGTGTGCAACAAGTTTAAAAATCCTAAAATTTTAGAATTATCATTTTAAAATTGTATTTAATAATATTTGTTGTGACCTTAACATATACACAGCTTTGAAAAACAGGTCAAGAATGGAGCGTCGAAACATTGAGGTTTCTCTGCACCGAAGTTAAGCATTGTCCAGTGAGTAACCGCAAAATTTGCCCTTTGCATCACACAGTGGTCTGGCAGGATTTGATGTCAGTCTTTGAGGATTATTTCTTATCTACAATTGAGTTCTTCTAATTTTGGGTCATGCTTTTGTGTTCTACTTTGTCCAGATACCATTTTTTATAAGCATGTTATCTTATCACATCATCTTAACATTTTTAAACATTCAGATAAAATAGTAATTGTTTGTGGTTCTTGGGTCTGCTTGACCATAGCTCATATAAAATGTTCCAAAATTTTCTGTTCTTTTAATGTCAGATAAAATTGATTTTTGGCTGCTTAATTCAAAGAATCTGTTAAAGAAGTTAAAGAATCTGAGAATATTTTTACAAGTAAATGATTGTTGTTAATGGTTAAAGAAAATGTGACAGGAAAATTAAATTTCAGAATTAATCATTTATATCTGCTCAATGCAATCATGTTTATTTCATCTATCTCCTGTATAGTCAATATCATACTTTTTTAGGGCAGATTTGTTGTAAATATCATCTACTTTAGTATTGTAGAAAAACATTTCATAACATTTCCCTACCTTCCGACTCATCATTTTTGAAAAATTTGTTAGCAAATTACTTAGTCCTGTTTAGATATTGCATATTAGAAAAGAAGGTTTGCATTTGTTAACATTTTATACTTTTTGTCTGTTTTTTATCTGTTCTGTTTTAAATTACTTAGCAGTCTTCTATAGCGAATTATGTATTTTAAATTCTTAGGTATCAATTGTACTTTCTACTTCACTATAATTTAAAGTTCTAGGAGTATGTCATCATAATTTGCAGTTGTTTTATGCTGTATGTGTCACATTGTGTGTTCTCAGAACCCTGTTTTACATTGTTTAATTTTTCTTACGGTTTTCATTTTTAATCTCATGAATTTTGTAAGAACTGTCAGATCTGTATAATGTATGTGGTCTGGTTATTTTTGTGTGTTTTTATTGTTTATCGTGAAGGTAAAATAAAGTTTTAGTATTCTGTGGATGATTTGGTTTTCAGAGTCATCTAAAGTTTGTTTGTCTGGAGAGTTGTGGTTGATCAATTTCTATTAGTGACAGCATCTATATTGACTGAAAGCTGTGGGAACAATGGTTGCTAAAGGCAGTTTGTTACTAATGTGCAATAAAACTGAGTATTTGGCATAGATGGTTAGATGTGTTTAAGAAAGTTAATCACTATGAAAGTTGGTGATTTCAAAATGAGTTTAACGTTTCATTTTGGTTGGTCATAATTTTCTTTCTATTCCATATTCATTTTCTACACTATTTTGCCAGCACAAATATTGTAGACATACAGAATAAAATTGTCATGTTCAGTGTTGCTACATTACTATCACTTAACTAGCCTGATTGTGCTCTACTTCAAATACAAATTATCTTATTGGGTTTTGAGTACATTTCTTGCGCTTTCAGAGAAAAGTGTGGTCTTCAAAACGACGCTGATTCATTACTGTAGTTCATTCATGGTTGGTTTCTGATTGTTGATACTACTTGGTATTTAAAAAAATGCTGCTCAGTTATGTGCATCAGTAGTATTTGTGTGGTTCACAGAGAACTTTAAAATTTTCTTTTTCACATTGAAAACTCCATACATTGAACGATGTCAAGGAAAGGAAGCTTCATTGAATGAATTTATTATATGTGACCCTTTTTTAAATTCTGTTGTAGGTAGTATTCTTTGTACATTTCTGTCTTTGACAAGTATGTACTACAGGAAAGAGGTTACACTGCTAGCCATCATCACATTGTTTTTATTAAATGATACGTTTAATGGCGATGGGACATACATTTTCTGTGTTATCATATTGTGAAAATCTGCAATATTGTTACAAGCATACTCATTACAATCTGCTAATGTCTGCCTGTTTTCTGAATATGAGTTCCAGTGACTGAGGTGAACCGTAACAAAATAGTTTTCTCTGTGATATGGATCAAATCTACTGTTGCTAATAATTTTACCGTTTTGAAAGTGGAGCAAGGAATAGTAACCAATCTATTTTGCATCTCAGTAGGACACCTAATTTAAACAGGTGTGGAATTGGCTATCAATCCCAAGAATATAACACAACCCAAGCCTGTAATTATCATAAAGGGATAAATTGATGTGCAAAACCTGAAGGTATAAATAAGTATTGCATCTTTGCTATACCAATGGTAGCAAAAGGTACTTGTGCAAAAATTAAAAATCTTTGAGTGAACACAAGAGGAAGGAAGCATATATCCATAAATGTAAGTCAGGGAAAGGTGGACAAATTTGGCCTTGGTTGTACATTTGATTCTTTAATACATCTTTCATCTGCTATATTGGTACTCTAATAATATTTGAATATGTTTACTGGTTCGTTCGACCTTCTTTGATAGTGTATTCTATAGAGTAAATATTCTTTATTACTATTACTTCATTTACCCTGCCATTCAAATTTTCTGTTGCATTATAATTATTTCTTATATCCTTCAGCTATGAAATATTGTCATCAGCTTATCACAGATAGTTTATATAGTTTACAAATCCATGGTATGTTAGACACATTCATAGGTGCTCCAACCTCATTCAGTATGTGCTTCAGCATGTAACTTTTTCTTTAATCTATTGGTTGATAATTCTATGATTTGATTCCTATGCAACACCACACTTTATTTACAGATCTTGCATTCTAGCCAAAAGGAAGTAGAAATACACCATAGATCTTCAAACATATCTCCATGATTGCATTCAACATATCAGCATTGTCCATTGAATTTGCACTAGCTCTTTCATTTTCCTCAACATCCATGTGTCTAGGTACAAAAATGAACTTTTCAGCACCAATTTCGCCATCAACCATTGCCTGCATTGATACCCCGTCTAAATCTTTCAAAGCATACTCATAGAATCAGTCAGAAGATGCCTGTAACTCTGTCTACAGCCATAATATCATTGCTCTGGTCACGGACAAACACCTGCTACTAGTGACTATTAAAAGCACTACTTTCTTACTTAATACTCTTCCCTCTGCATAGAACTGATAATGCACAAGCACTATATACACACAAAACCACGACCACATAAGTGTAGACAATATCTCACTGTTCAGATCCTGGACTTTGAATCTATGTCTTGGAATCATTATTATTTTTCTTGGAAAGTGTTGACAACTAGAGTGGAAGTTATAAACTAGTTTGGCTTACTTTCCTCACTCTTCTCCCTTGTTCTATGTCCCCTCATGTGCATACCATACTCTACCAACCCTAATAACATAATCTGCTTGCCAAATATTACTGTCCCCGTAATAATATTTCCTTTTATTCTTCTATCATGTATTGGATGGTTCTTATTTGCACTGAAACGCAGGTATGAATGAGCACGCCTTCTTTGCATCATAAGATAATCCAACAAGAGTCGTCACCACTATTTCAGTATCTTCGGGCATCCAAAGATAAAATGCATATCAGTTTCGATAGTGCCCTTTAACTGATATTCCTATCACATCTTGGATCTAATTATTTCACTATACAAATTGAACAGGTTGGGTGATAGATAACACATGATCCTGTTTAATGAGTTGCCATTTTACATTCCTTATTCATAGATCACCAATATTTAAATTCCTCATTCCAATATCATTTCCCATTATCAGATGTGATAGTGTGGCTAATAAGGTTCAAACACACATTTCTGTTTTATCTATATACAATTATCGACATCTTTTGCATCTCGTTTTCTGCACATATTCTTTGAGGGCAGCTTTGGATTTATTGACTTTAAATCAAGGGAGAAATTATTTGTAATCAGGTGCCTTTCTTGGGAACATCATTTTACTGTAACTTTGGAGTGAAGTTGATTGTGCTGATGGTCAAAGAAGAGATATGTACACTAGATTACTTAAATGCATTCATTGTGTGAATCCTAACCCTCAAAAGTCTTCCATCTTTTATGTAGCAACCTGAGAGCTGAAGATTTATGTCTAGGACATAATTGTATCGCCCGTGTGTTGTCGGGGCCTGAAAGGGGAGCAAAGAATAGCAACACTGTTTACCTTCCATGCATGTTGTAAAAGGTGACTAAGGAGGTTATGGGATGGAGTTGGCTGTCCCATCCCATATAGGGTCAGTGACCCAAAGCCATGCTGAAGTCGGATGTGTCAGGCCGAAAGGTGCAGATGTCGCAGCAATGCTGTAAACTATGACACAACACATTCTGTTCTCCGGACTACATCCTACTAATCTGCAGGAGTTTGAGAACGAACAGAGGACATAATTATGAATGAAAATAAACTACACATTAATGATTATCATCATCAGGTACCATGCCGGCTGGCATAGACGATCATTGCTTTCCACAGCTCTCTTATCTCCAGCATTATGTATCAAGATCGCTGTTTCCCTTTTGTACCAGGTTGTCAAACTGTCTTAATATTTTCTCACATTGTTGCCCTCTGTCTCTGTTGCCTTCAGTCTTGCATGTTGTGACTATGTTCTCCAAACCTCCTTGTCACATGAAGTAGCCAAAAAATGGATTGCCTTTTCTTATTTTATTGATTAAGGTCTGTTTAACATTTGACTCTTTCAACCTTTCATAAGTTTTTCTGGCAGTCCATGGTATTCTCAGGATTTTTTTGTAGAACCACTCTATTGCCTCTTAATTTCCCACCTTCCTGTTTGTTTATTGTCCAAGACTCCCATCCATGTGATATAGGTTGGTTGCTGATCCAGTGGTCTATGGGCTCATGTGATATAGGATACAAAAGAATTTGTTAATCATGCACTTCTCCCATTACAGAAACATTGCAATGTTTGTTGTCTATAGAGGACAGCTGTGTCTAATTCAAAGTGATTTCTTCTTCAGCGTTCATTCTCAAACTTACCGCTTGATCTCACTTGTAGTAGGACCATGGTCCTATTAGATTTTTAGCTTTATCCAGAAAGTGGAAATGCACTGTGTTGCTGTTTTATTTGCGCAAATGGCCCGACACATCCATCCGAAAAAAGTGAAGATTTGAAAAAATAAATATAATGTTGAGAAAACCTTTGTTGGAAACTGACAATCAGAAAGATAATTGTGAAAAATCTACATTCCAGTTATTTGTTAAGTTCCAGTATTTATGTAAATGTAATATTTCTGAAGAGGATTGAAGTCTTGTTAAAGAAATAAAGCAATGAGTACAAAACCATTGACCACAATATATGTATATTGATTGTACATATAAAATGATTACTGTATAATTATTACAATACCGCAAACAGGGTGAAAAAATAAAATACTTAATAATTCAGTGAAATCCCTATATAACATATCCGGGCCGATGGCAAGCATGTAAAAAAAAAAAAAAAAATTATGTTATATACAATTATGTACTGTACAATAAATAATTATGGAAAGTGTTTTTAAATAGGGAACTATGTTATAAATGCGTAAAGAAATGGAACTAATCAATATTTTGACAAAAATGTATTTTATCAAGCACAAGACGTGATTGAATAAAGGGCACCAAAGATGCACAGTCATACCATTATAAATCTTGAAAGAAAATGGTCCAAACTGACAAAAATTATACCAAAACAAATGAAGACAAAGCATATTTAACCATTTAAAAAGACAATTTATATGTTTTTTAACAAGTCATGTCTGGGAAAAATTATTTGCTTAAATGAGGGATCAAATAAGCAGATAGGCATGTCCTCATGAGGGCTGGATCAACCATTGAATCACCTAGTCCACCGAAGACGGATGTGTCGGACCATTGGCGCAAATAAAACGGCGACACAACACATTTCCATTCTCTGGACTACACATCCTGTTGGAAATCTAATAGGATCATGGTCCTTCTACAAGAGCGATCCAGTGGAAGTTTGAGAATGAACGCTGACGAAGAAGAATCATCACATAGTAAACAAATGTTAACCCACACATAAGTAAATTATTGAAAGTGCATAATTTCCTCAATATTGCATTGTGGGTATAGCTTCAAAATCACCTGTGTAAAAATTGTGCGAACATCTTCCCTTGTATTGACTTCTTACAGAGTTAGAGCTTTTTTGGTAAGAATATTTGCAAAATATTTGGTAGCACATGGAACACACTATTAAATATGTGAATACCAGATTTTGTATTTGTGAAGATTCATATGAAATATGTTGTGGAATTTCATTTTCCCTTCTGGTCCTGTAGATGGGATGGAGAAATGTGAAAATCAGTTTCAAGAGATGAAATGGTTCTTTAGTCCTGCAGAGATTAAGTATTGAGACTGTGATAAAATATTCATATTGCCCCCGGACAGTAATAACTGACATTTTTATTACTTGCGTTATTTGTCTTGTATTCATATGGCAAAAAGGGATTATGTTTGTTAAGTGCATGTGGCAATACCTCTCAGGGATTCTGAAAGATTACATTATGCATACATCTAAAATCCTTCATGGACGTACCAATTATTTTGGTGACATTTGTGGTTTTTAACCAAGTTTAAATTGATAAAGTTTGTTTGTGATCAGATTCACTCAGTTTAGTTTGTTTTGCCTATTTAAAAGGCACTTCATATTCAGATTGAAGTTAGATCCATACGAGAATACATTCTGTGGACATCAATATGTAATTTAACAATTCCATTCTTCATTAGTGGCATGTTTCAACTGTGAAGTCAAGAAGGTAAGCTCTTTATATTGCCGCTCTTTGTTCTGCTCATATTATTGTTCCCTGGGCGATTCAGTTTTGATGATTATTGTTGTTGCATTGGGTTTGTACCTTATGTTTTAAGATACTTGGAGAAGTTAACACTTGGATGATGAAACCGATGCTGAGGTCTGAATTAAAGAATTGGTGGTGCAAGTCTTTTCAAGCTTCATATGGAAAAAAAATTACAGCACTGGGCATGGTTGTGAAGATGTGAGACATTTATGAGGTGACATTTTCAACGGATAGAGACAGTTATTTCCTTGTCATGATTTCTCAAGTTCTATGGTGGTGTGCAGTCATGACTCATGCAAACCATAGTCCTTGTTTTTCTGCCTTGGAGTATTTGCCAAATCTTGTTCTTCAGACTTTTTAGTTGAAGACTGTTTTTTGCCAGGGAAGTTCAGATTTCTTTTGTGGACCAGGATGGATCAACTGTGGTGTTTGTAAGTATGTTTTCTTATCAGTTTTTAATAATTCTTCAAATATTACTCAAAATGCTTCCCAGTTGATACATATTTTCAAATGTTCTTGTTACAAACTGACAATTTTTGAAGATGTGGACATGCAATCTACAAAAAGATGTCTGCATGTCTTGGTTCTGTGTCGATTTTGGTTTGCTTGTATTACATCTAAGAGTTTTGAGTGTTTGGTTTTGTTTCAACATTCCTGCCTCCACCCCCAATTTCCATCTATGGTTTGAAATAGAGCAGTTATTTATGCTTTGTACATATTTCTATTTCTCTGGAAGATATTTTGTGGAAGTGTTTTGGAGTATCATCAGGTGTGCTATTTGGTGTCTTGTCATTGTCATTTTTGATGTTGGTGCATCATGCACCATTGCTCTCATTTTCTGTTGGCGATAAAGTGACTTCTTGTCACCTTGTTCAAACTGAAATCCTACCCATTTGTTTTTGCTGTTTTCTGTATGTATCTACAGTTTGACCAGTTTCAGGACACACATTATAATTTGTGGATATTCATATTATTCTTAGCATTCTTTTATAAAGCCACTTGTCTCCCATAATTACCATGTTTTCATCGTCAATAATATACATCTGTATTATAATTTTGGCGTTGTGTATATTATGTGTATTTATAGAATGTTAGTACATGTACTGTATTTTTTTGTCTGTAAAATTAAAATCCTCTCTTTAATTGAATAGAGGAAATTCTGCTGAAGACGGATGTGTCGGGCCATTGGCACAAATAAAACGGCGACACAACGCATTTCCATTCTCTGGACTACATCCTGCTGGAAATCTAGTAGGACCATGGTCATGCTGCAAGGGAGATCCAGCAGGAGTTTGAGAATGAACGCTGAAGAAGAAGAAGAATAGATGAAATATGATGTGGAATGTTTGTCAGCTTCTTGACTATGTTGCTGGGGCATGAAAGGGGCATAAAGAATAGTAATAGTTACATTTATGTCATAAGATGTGACTAAAGAGGTTTTGGGGTGGAGTTGGTTGTCCAATCCCATTAAGGGTCTTGACACAGAGGCCATTGCTGAAATTTGTCGGGACAAAAGGTGCAGACATCGCAGCTAGGCAGTAAACTGAAATGTATTCCGGACTACATCCTGCTAATCTGCAGGAGTTTGAGAATGAATGAAGTTTCTTTAATTTTTGAGTGCTTGGCGTAAAAAAGAAGCCTGAGAGTTGTCTAAATATACGCTTGAACTAGATAATGAGAAACGGAAATGAATAAACAGCAAATTAACGTTTTATTGGATACACACTCTGTATATATCGTGTCAGAATAAAAGTTTGAACTTGATAATGAGAAATTAGATAAAATGCAAATTGTTGTATTGGATACACTTATTATTTTAACATTTAGTGAATGCTCCATAATGCTGCTTTTTACAAAGGAAGTAAATTTCATTGTTGTAGAGTTCACATTGGTGTAAAATTGATGGAAGTATGCATGAGAAATGAGTGCTTTATGTGTGCTGGTTAGTGTTTTTGATATACAGAAAAAAATTCTAACAGCTTCTATTTTTACAGGTGCAACAGTGACTAGATACTACTCACTGATAAAGTTCATAGACTAAGCCAGATGAAATGAAAGGTAAGTCATTCTATCACAGCTCTTTGAATTCGATTTTTGAAACAATGATT
Organism: Meghimatium bilineatum; assembly: GCA_034231615.1. Classification (NCBI taxonomy): domain Eukaryota; kingdom Metazoa; phylum Mollusca; class Gastropoda; order Stylommatophora; family Philomycidae; genus Meghimatium; species Meghimatium bilineatum. The sequence continues at coordinate 51,815,088 of CM067298.1, forward strand.
TTAATTTTGACTAGAGTTTTGTCTTGTCTATACCTTCTGTGTGTTGCACTTTCAACAAACTCTTTAACAATATCATTTTTCATTCTTCAAGAAAAATCTGTTGGATCACATCACAAAGGGGGAAAAAAACCCAGTTTTAATGATCTATACAGAGCCTGCCAAAAAATTACCAGGAAGAAGTCCAGTATCTGTATGATAATTTGCAAGGACACTGGCAGCGACCATGAGGTGCATTTGAGTTCCCTACCTTCTCTGATATAAGACCTGTAAATGTTTACTGTATATGTGTAATATCGTGAGACCTGGGTCTGGAAATGTGTTCAAGCAATCTTATATATATCTCTAGTGTTCGCGTGTGTGCAAAATCAAACACAACCTGTAGATGATTGTTAGCAGAAGGCGGTGATTAGGAAATCAATCACTTGTATTGACAGCAGCAAAGAAACAACTCTGGTAGCCAAATTTTTCTTTGCTGAAACCAGATCTACAGATATTTGCAGTTAACTCTGTATACAGAAGAGTTGTGAAGAGTTATATTTGTAATGTTTATCACCTATGTAAATACTGGCACGACCCCAATCTTGGAATATATTTAAGTGACAACAGATCAAATAGTTTTCACACATCAAACACACACCACAGCAAGATATGCTACACAGATACAGTGAAGGCAGACCTAGAGGCCGACCATGAAAACAATGGACCACCGAAATAAAAGTGACAAATTCCACGATATACTCAACACACAAGAGGGCCGTCCCCAGAAAACTCTTATAACCCCTGACGCTGAAAGACAACGGGTTTAGCGAATAGATAGATAGATAGATCACCTATATGTTTCCGGGACCCAAAAGGTCAGAAAAGAATATCAATACTGTTACTTATCGCACGTCATAGGAAGCATTTTGACATTTAAAAATCTAATCGATATATATGTGTATCTACATTTAAAGAAATGTATAATATTTATAAAGTTGTGGTTCTAAACCAAGATCAAAATAAGCTCCTGGATTATTTTTAGGAGCGCAGCTGGTTGATGGTGCGCTAAATAACCCTTTTAATCTGTCGTTCCCGAGAAACTCTAGGCTGAATTCCCAGGGCAAGGGTAATAACTCAGCATTGACTGCACAAAAATTAATATTAAATACAATTTACAATTAATTTTTATGATTCAAGTCCTATTAACAGGAAAGTGGAAGAGGTACTGATCTAAACAAGATAAAGTTTACTTGCCATGTAACAGAGAGAACAAAAATGAGCACACTTTTCATGTCTACTTCATTTTACTTATGTCATTTTGTTTGCTGATAAATGTTCAAATGAAAGCTGCAAAGCAGTCTCCCTTACGCAGTGTGACACCATCATTCTGTAACTTAATTACTCCTAACATATAGGCCTAGTTCACATAAAGAAAACACTAAGATATCTGGTGAAACAGGTTTCCAACGCAAGACCGCGTTTGCAACAAATAGTATCAAAAGTGAGCAGGAACATAAGACCAGAGGTGATTGTGAACCAAGATGTCATTAAGATTTTTGTCACACTTATAGGTTACTAAAGGAAAGTCCCAGAAAGCGGCACAAGTTTTAGAATCAGACTGGAGGAGGGAACAATGCTTGAACAAGATTCAACGGATAGTAGAATTATAGGGATGAAAAGTAAGAACTAGTTTTGTCTGGACATTTCTTATTTCATTGACAGTGTTACACAAACTACAGAAATCTTAAATTACATGTTTTCAGGATGAGTCATATGGAGAGTGTTGGTTAGACATTCCACTCTCACATTTTCACGGGAAATGGGAAAGCAATTTAGATAAGTATACTAGACAATAATTTGGAACTTGTTAATGAAATGTTGCTAATCATTGAAAACACACATAATTACACACAAATGTGTTTCTAGTGATTAACAGAACTTCATTACCCTGTTCCAAGTTTTGCTTGTTGGATTACAGATTTGCGCAGTAAGTATATATTATAGACCATAATTTCCAGAGTTCAGTTATGTACTGCATGATAGTACGTTGGTTTTTAAAAACATATAAATGGGAAGCATCAATGTTTAGGAAAATCGGAAGGCAGAAGACTGAATTTGAACCAAATTGTTCAGATGGTACTATTCACCTTGCAGCTTGAGTCAATATGTTTTCTGAATGTGACCACACTTTAGAGATAACAGTGTTGGAGGAATTCAGAAGACGTGTTGACCCAAGTTGCAAGGTGAATAATTGTCAACTGAACAGTACAGGTCCACATACAGGAAAATGACAATAGGGAAATCTCAGTGGTGAAAGGATGTGTGTGTTCGCCCATCACAAGTTTACATCCACTTTTGAAAATTCCTTTAGACTTATGACCATGCGTAATAGTTCGTAGATGGCTAATGAGCCCTATTCGAACTCTAAATGTTCTTGGACAGTTCGGACATGGAATGACGACTAAGCGAATTTTGGTCTATCCGTGACTTTCTAGATGTTGGGCTGCAGCATTTCTGTATCTTTTCACAAGATGATGGGCGCTATTTTTGACTGTAGAGCGCTATATAGATCTATTTTGTGCAAGTTCTTCCCATGTGTCTTGGTCTATTTCAAATGCTTTCAATGAGGTCTTTAGCGAGTCCTTGTAGCGCTTCGTTTGGGGACCATGAGATCGTTTACCCACTCCAACTCACCATAGAGAAGTATCTTTGCCAAGCGATAGTCTGGCATACGTACCAAATGACCTGCCCAACAAATCTGTCTGCATCAGGATAGTGTCAATGCTGGGGATACCAGATCTGTCAAGGACAGTGGTATCTGGAATCTTGTCTTGCCATCTGATATTTATTACTTTTCTGTATTCTGAGACAAGTTGTGTGATTTCCTCACATGACTCCTATACACAGTCCATGTTTCGCTAGCGTATAACAGCACTGAAAGTGCCACTGCTCTGTAGACTTTCAGCTTAGTCTGTAGGTTAGTGCCATTTCTACGCCACACATTTGCGTACAATCTGCCGAAAGTGCAAAGGGTAAGGGCTACATGGCGCAAGGGCACAAACCGCAAGATTTGAAGTTCATACCCAGCTCTACAGTCAGTGGAACAAGGTTTTATGACGGTGACTTGAATGTCACGGTAAATATGATAATTAGCACCATATGGCAATCACTTAGTATTTTACCAAATCTATATCTTTCATGTTGCAGCATTTATAAATGATAATGGGATTTATATGTAAAGACATTGTCGATAATGAAAGTGGCTTTAAGAAATAACTATGGAGTGGATCTACACTACACAGGTACATGTTGCACAAACCATGCAAAATAGTCTGAAACATTAGCCCTGATGCGACTGGACCAAGATCATTAAGATTATTTTGCCAGGTCTGACAAATGGTCTGGTAGTATATGCGTTTATTGTAAAGCTATTGAACTTGTGTTGTACGTAAGTACTGGATACAGTTTTACAGCACTCTCGCTTACCGAATTATGACCAAAGTAAAATAACTGATAAGTGAATTGTAATCTTTAGTTTCAAACCATTTAGTTTTACTTGTAGTACAATGTTTAATTTTGGTGTTTTTAAAATTTTTTTACATGAACAACAGGTGTGTAACATTGAACCATTCGAGATGAGGCACAAGTAATATTGATTGCTTTTATCTGTATACTGAAGAATTAAAGTATTGGCTAAATATGAATCTCATGACTTTGTTGTTTGTACCACTGAGTGTTTATCATTGTACTGTTTGATATGTTTGTTGCAGTATGATAAATTGATCAATATAGATGTATACACACACTAGCCTTTTGTCAATGACATCATATACAGCTGAACCACCTATTTCTGTACACTTCATATACAGCTGAACCACCTATTTCTGTACAGGCAACTCATGTGTGACTTGTGACATATAGCACTTAGCACATGTGCTAATTATTTCTTACAAAAGTGAAACAATTCCAACAGTTACAGTAAGGGACAATCACATATGGATTACAACACCTTTTTCAACCATAATTGTGAATTTGAAAAGTGTTATATAGGGAAAATTGTTATTAAAGCAAGTTCTATAGATGTATTCAACTATACTAAATTTCATGGGCGATATTTCAGTTGATCTTTTTTCTTTAAAGTACAGTAATAGTAATGTTACGATTGCTGTATTATTCAATATCAATAGTTTTGAGGATTATTGAATAAAGTGTTAACACCACCCACTGGCTAAAAAAAAAAGCCAAATTGACTCGCATCCATGCAAAACCACTTTGTCCAAGGAAATTAAGTAAAGTCTAAAGGGGACTCACGATTTCCCACTTGTGACAAGACCGGAACAGTTGGCATTGCACAGAGTGAGAAATATACTGTTTATCATGGCATATTACAGTATATGCAACATGATGGGGAAAATGGTGTGGGTTTAGTAAAAAAAAAAAAAGTCATATATGCACTTATGAGCATAGAGAATCTAGCATAGAAAGATATGCAAATATTGGGCATCTGTGACTAACTAGCAGAGATTGTGCAAGTGGTATGCTGCCTTCCACCACCATTTCAGAATCATCTACCTTTTTCTAAGTGTTGTAGCTTCTTTCAGTTGAAAAGATCGCAACCAACACAGATCTCATGCTAGTTAAAACTAGTTGTAAACAGTGCTCTGTGTTCTATTTGAATGTATAGGACTGCATACAATTTTCATATTTAACAATTCTTTTCAAAATCTTCTATTTTTATTTTTGATTGGACAGGTGGAAGTTCTGTTATTACTTTACATATTTCATTAGTTCTGGCCAATTAGCTATAATGAGACTTCACTTTATAATAAAGGAACTCTCCTTGCCTTTTAAATATATAAACACTTTACTGGCTATCAATTTAGAGTCTACTCATCTTTGTGTCAAATATTTTATACATTGACAGTGCAGTCTTTAAAAATCTGTATAAAATACCACATTTCCTACTTTATGTCTGCTTGTTTTGGTAGTTTCTCTTTTCTCTCTCATATTTTCTGACGTTCTGATATGTGGCCAATGAAATGGATGTCACAAGTGATGCCTTAATATGCTGTGTAGCTTTTTCACGTAAGACCTTGAGGCAATTTCCCACCAACAGTGAAAGTGTATTCATATGTGTGCTGGATGGAAATTTTCCATCCAAATACTGTATTTTAATTGTGATGGCCACGAGTGAGGGAAGAACGTGTGGAAAAATTCGAAGATCACATAACTTGGTCTTAGTCAGGTTTTATTCTTGGATGGCTGCTGTAAAGAAGAATGGAACACTAAATATCATGTGCCACAATGATGGTTTCTAATCAAGAATTTTCTGTTTCTTAATGAATGTTTGCATTTTCTGAGTGAATATGATTGATTGAGAATCCCAGGAATTTCGAGCAATTGCAGTAGGGTAGTATTTCTGAGCTCTTTTTCATACCCAGAAGACTTCAGCTTAGTGCAATGCCTATTGAAGGAACCGTCTACTCAGAAGGAGGTTGATAATTGTATAGATGACATACTACAAAGCTTCTATAAGAGAGCCTCAATATAATGGCATGTCATCTACTAAGGTTTTCTGTTGCATGGGTCGTTTGTCTAGTTGGTCATTGGTGAAACCCGCATGCATGAGTGAATATGAAAGCCAGAGTTATTTCAAGGATGAAATATCACAAAAACTCATCTTACAGAATTTCAGGTTAAAAAAAATCAAGACTATTTTGTGGGTGCCATTAGTTTGGAATGGTGTACTATAGGCATACTTAAATCAATATTAAGGTAATACTGTAGTGAAATGGAACGATATTAGTAGTACGTAGAATACAGGTTTTTGGTTTCACTTGAACACAACAGATGGACTAAGGGGTTATGAGGTGTAAACACGAAAACGTACAATACACAAGGCATTTTCAACATTTTGTGCCATTAGTTCTTTCTCAAGAATATAAAACAAACACTGTATCTAGTGCCTCTGTAATGGTAACATGGTTGTTACTGTTTTTACTATTTATATATTCTTGAGAAATACATAATACCGTAGTTCGAAATGTTGAAAATGTCTTCTGTATTGTAATTTGTATGTTTTCCTGTTTACATCTCATAGCCCCTTAGCCTTAGTGATTGTTGTGTGTTCAAGTGAAACATCAAAATCTGTTCTATGTAAGTACTATTGTTAAAGCCATACTTAGTACAATAAAATTCCATTATAACAACTTGGTCCTGACATGAAATATGTACCAGTATTGTAATAAAATTTTTTCTATATACGATATAAACAATAGAGACAAATATAATTTGGAATTTTGAAGTGTTAAATAGGGAAATATGTGTTATAAAAGGATGTGTTATAGAGGGTTTCCACTAATACTATATAATTTTGATGAGTCAAAGTTGGTCGCCAAGTGTGTATAACCGTAATTCGATCAGCATAGTAGATACACAAAAGAGATAATGTATATAATAAATATATTTTAATAAAGATATTAAACATTTGAGTTAATACATGTATCTATTACACTGAAATTAAAAAAAAAATGTGAGTGGACCATTGGTGTAATTATTTATGGTACTTTAGATGTTAACTGATAACATTCATTTCTACAAGCCACCGAAAGGTGAAAGTGACAAATCTAAACATAACGTTCTAAGCTAGTTCAAAAGTTATAAACAAGAGTATTTACAACAAAACAGCATGTCATAGTAAGTGAAAACGAACTTATGCTTCAATATATTTTAATGAAGTACTCTATACAAAATGTGGACATAATTATGGGCCATAATACATGTAGTTTTTGGTTGAAATACAGAATGATGCACCTGGAAGTTGACAGGTGTCTGTTACTGTGTTAATGTACAAGATATTTCAATTATAGCAGTTTCTAAATGTTGAAATATCAAATGAAAATTAGAATCTGTGTACATGTCATCATCAGCTATTATTAAAGTACTGTAATAATAATAAAGGTACGATCACACATTCCTATCTACTTTTTTCTGAAATGTGGACAAAGTTTGATATAACAACTTCATTTCAAGTTTGTTATAGTGCACAGTTTTCGTGTCATCACTGTAATTACATCACCAGTAGGCAGTGTTGCGAGAAAAATACTAATTTGATTGGAGATGTCTGTTTACTGAGCTACTCCTGTTCCTTTCATTATTAAGTTATTGATGCTTAACTTGCTTTTGGCAATATAAAGTAGACAGATATACAGTTTCAGAGTGAGGAATTAGCCTTAATCCTAAATCTCTCCTCCTCCTCCCCCCCCCCCCCCAATAACTATACAACTTTTCGTGATGCATTCTCATAATGTGGCCAAACTACTTGATCTGTTCTCTCTCTATGTAATCTGTACAAGATATTATACCTATTCTTTCCCTGATATATTTTGCAATCTATCAAGCCTGGTGACCCTGGCAGCTTTCTTCAAGCATTTCATCTAGCATGTCACTATCTTTCTGTAATGTGAAGATGAGAGAGACCAGGCCATTTCGCTAATAGAAATAAACCGGCAGAATGACGTCACAAATAAAAAAACTACTAAAAAATTACAATGGTTTAGATCACTTTAAAAACTGAACTTGGTAGGAATGTGATCATACCTAACTAAATGTTGGTCTTCTGCACCAACAGCCATAAACCTGGGACTACCACAAGGGTCACCTCTGTCCCCATTATTATTTAGTGTGAATACAGTTCAAATTACAATTTGTCAGATTGCAGGTCTGGGGAGAACTATGTCTTATGCTGATGACATCTTGGTATATAGGCAGGGCAGAGATAAGAAAAACGATCGCCAGGAATTTAGAGGGATCTTGATCGTAATGGGGATTGGTGCAGTAATTCAGCTTTTGTTAATCCATCAAAGGTGTCGTTAACATGGTTTTCCCAAAATAATCACATAGTAAACACACCCATGCCATCGGTTACTTTGAGATAGGATGTCCTCAAGAGAAGCACAATGAAGTACTTAGGGCCACAGTCTGAGTTTCAAAGATCATGTTGACCACATCATTATAAAGGCTTATAAAGGTCTTGCAGCGATGAAAATTATGGATGCTGCTCAATTTGAACAGAGGCTGCTATTTCTGCTGTATCAGGGATTGGTGGTGGCAGTGGTAGAGTACGCACTAGCGATTCCAGACTCAAACAGAAAGATTGGATAGAATCCAGCATGAGGCAATGCAAATCATTTTGGGGTTTATGAGAGATACGTCGGCACGGGCTATGCGATGCTTACTGGATTGCCCAACTATAGAGAAAAGAATACAAATCTGCAGAGCGCGGAACTACATACAAATCACCGCTGATAAAGAACATCCTCTACACACTGAAATTCTCAAAGTGAAAGGTTGTCGACTTAAGAGAGGAAAGTCGTGGATGGGGCGCACAGAGGATATTATACAGAATGTGTGCAGATTGGAAGATGTGCTACCTGGTGCAGAATGGAGTCGTGCCCCTTAGATTGTCCGACAGCCTTCACAGTAATAATAACACTCAGTAGAGAATACAGGGAATGGTGTCCGAGGGTGGAGTCTGAGGTACTCGCTCAGATCGGTGATATGATTATATATACAGATGGGTCGGTTGAGAGACACATCAGAAGTGCCTGGGCCTTCACGGTTCAAAGGTGGGGGGAAACCATCAGAGAGGAAAGTGGTGCTTTCGCTCAGACCACAAGCAGTATGACAATGGAGGTTTTGACAGCAACCAAAGCTTTGCAATGTGTCTGCTCGCAGACTATTTGTGAGCATGCCTGCATACTCATGAGCATGATTGTGGAAGTTCAGGCAGGGTACATTCGGGAACAGTGGCTGGATGCAGCGAAGTATTCCTGTATGCGTAAAGTGACTTTCATTTTTGTGCCGGGACATGCAGGAGTCCGGGGTAATAAGAGAGCAGATAGGTTGGCAGCACATGCTGCTACTACAGCTGTTGGTGGAGTGATGGATCGAGCAGACATTTTGAACGCCCTACGGGAAAACGTACAGACAAATGGCTGTATAAGTGACGACTCACGATACATGACTAGAATAAGGGAGCTTGGTTGGAAATGTGGTGTTGCTAGAAAGGAGCGGTTTCGTGGGCAAGAAAGAATGATGGTCAATCAACTGCATACTGGGACCGTTAGTCAACACATAATGGTGGCTACACTGAAGGAGAGATCTGAGCACCTATGGACTTGTCCAGAGTGCAGTGATTCTTCTTCTTCTTGATTAGAAACTGGCCTCACAGCATGTGGGGCATTCCCATAAGTGCTCCGCCCTCTGTTTCAGCAGCCATCCGACTTGATGGTGTTTCGAGTCTAATGCCGCCGAAACAGACATCAGGGCACAACTCTGGCTCTTGCGATTGGTTTCTTTGTTGTTCTGCCCACCCATTGCCCGCAACTAGTTCAAGCACAACGTCGGTCTTCGGAACAACACGGTAACTGTTACCTAAGTGCAGTGACGATGATCCAATGACTAACTAACCTAACAAAATAAAAATAAACAATATTACAGCACTTAAGGTACACCATCCTCCGTCTATTTTATGTTGTATTGTACTCAGATGCACTAAATTTCTTTTTCATTCTTCTTCACAATGTAGCCTTATGTTCTTACTTTACCCTCCAGGTGCTTTTACCTGCTAAGTTGAAGGCTTCCTCACAAAGTAATGCATATCAATGAGAGCTGGAGTCTTATGGGTATGAAAGAATTCTTCCCTTTGCACAAAAGAATTCAATAGCTCTATTGATCTAATTCCTGGGAATTGAAACAAACAAAACCCTTAGGTTGTTATTTTAGATCAGTACTCATGACAGTTTTCACTTGTAATATGTCTGATTCAATGCCAGTTTCATGGTATAATTAGAATCCAGTGCATACTTTTATAAGAATTTTCTCTATTTAGCACTAAAAAATTACTAATTATATATTTTTAAAAATTGTTTGTACACTATAATGCAAATTTCTGTTATTACATAGGGTTAGGGTTAGTCATCTTTCGTCAATCAAGGCCAAGTTGATGTGACTATTCTGTCACGAGAAGTCACGAAAGATGTATGAAATTACACATATTATTAAAAAGTTGGAATGTGGAAATGTCTCCCCGTATGGAATCAATAATAATAATAATTTATAAAGTAATATAAACAATGAAAAATAAAGACAATCAAATTAATGCTTCTGTCTAAAAGATATTCCTCAAAAATAAATACAATACAATAATAAGAAATAAAAAACACATGAAATTGGTAGCATATCACATTCAGGACATAACGGTAGCTATAATGCATGGATTTGTTGAATTTGAAAGAATTTGTTGGTTGCAATGGTTTTCCAGGCAATATTTACTCTCAGCAGATTGCCATTTTTTTCTGAACGGTCCAGATGCACAACTACCTGCTGCGGAAATTGAACCTGATTCCTTCACCGCCAAGACTTGCTCTGTACCTCACTGCCACAGAGTGAACAAAATAACTACAACACAAAAAAATAATGGAAACAGGTATAAATAATAAAATAACAACCACTCATAGCTATCTTTCTATCTATCTATTCGCTAAACCCTTTATTGCCTTTCAGCATCAGGAGTAGAAGAGTTCTCTGGAGATGGCCCTTGTGTGTGCTGAGTATATTGTGTAATTTGTCGCCTCTTTTATTTCGGTGGTCCATTGTTTTCTAAGTCGACCTTCACTGTATCTATGTAGCTTAGCTTGCTGTGGTATGCTGGTGGTAGTCTGCTGATGTGTGCAAACCATTTGATCTGTTGGCTCTCAATATACTCCAAGATTGTGGTGGTGCTAGTTTCTTTGTCTAATGTCTTCTTTTCTCACTCGTCTCTTAGCGATATTTCTAGGATTCTGCATAAACATGTCATTTCAGCTGTCACTAGTTTACGTTTGTCTTGTGCTGTCATTGTCCATGGTTAGCTTGGTAGCACAGCGTTGGCATAATAATTGTTTTGAATAGTGTTATTTTGGTGTTTAAATCTACAATTTTGTTTCTGAAGATTGGTGTCATTTGCCCTAGGGCTTGGTATGCTTTACTACATCTATTGTGTATTTCTTTACTGCTCTTGCTGTCTGTTGCTATATTGCTTCCTAGATATGTGAATTCTGTCACTTGTTTAAGTCTGTTGTTTCCAATATATATATTGGTGTTTCTTTCTGTTCTTCCTATCTTCATTACTTCGGTCTTTACTATCTTTATCTTCATGTTAAAGGTTTGGTTGTTCTTCTGATGATGCTACTAGTTCTTGGTCGTCTGCAAATAGCAATTCATTTAAGTTATATTTCAGGTTGTTTTCTTCCGTTGTCTTTTGCTATTTTGCAGTGATCTATGTATGTTATAAACAATAGGGGGATAGTACACATCCCTGTCTCACTTCCGAGTGGATTTGAAAATAATCAGATGTGCCTGTGCTCGCTCTTAATGTGCATTGACCATTGGCGTATATGCTCTGACATAGGCTTAACAGATGTGGAACTCCATGTATGTAATGTTATCCACAATTGTGCTCTATCCACTCTGTCAAAAGCTTTCTCTTGGTCAACAAAAGCTAAATATAAATCTTGGTTATGCTCTGTCACTCTTTCTGCAAGTTGTTTGAGGGCAAAGATTGCATCTGTACAGCTTTTACTTTTTTGAAAGCCAATTTGCATGTTGTTCAGCTATGGCACACTCACAGCACAGAAGGAAAACGATGCACAGTGCTATCCAGACATGGGTCTTCATCAGTGTTGCAACGAAGATAATGCAGTGGGTAATCAACTCCACTAAATTAAATTAAAATGTTACAACAGGTGGTATATAAGTACCTGTAGTCCCTTTTCAAATCATTGAGGTGTAAAGGGGAACATAGTGTTAGGTCTATATATATTCTGTGATTAACTTATTGCTAGGGGGTTGTGATCAGTTTAACATGTGCCCTTCTGCTTTTCTAGATTTGTTCTGGTGTGTCACTTCTGATTTTAAAAGTAAAAATATTTTAAAAAGTATTAGGGTCTACTAAAATTTCCATGAACAGGAGATGGCTGAGCACCTATGAATCTTGAGTGTTGTGAAGTTGTTACAATGGCCAATACAAATAATAATTATTTTATAAACTCTTAGACCAAGTGTGATTGTAATGTAATCTTCAACACTTTCTGTTGCTTGTTTTGGTGGTAGCTGTATTTGTTTACACCGTAAACTTCTCTCACAAGAATTGTCTTGCTCTTTTTACTATTGTCAACCTTTCTGCCTACAAATTTATGTCCCTTATGTATCCAATAGTAATGATGGTAGAAACTTGAAGGAACATGAGTTTTCAACTATTGTTCCCTATGCTAGGTGCGTGAGATTTACTTTCAGCCTCCCACATAAGGAAGGTCTGTGAGTCTGGCCTACCAGACTTGCCACCACGCAACAGTATACTCTAGTAGATGATTACTATATATAGTCAGGTTTTTTCTTCAAACTAAAATACCTCCAACATTAACTTTTTCAGTAATAAATATTTAATGTTGTGTATTATGTTGTCGCCCACTCAAGGGTTAAATGCATTTCTTGTCTCAATTTTTTACTTTTGTCTTCTATCAATATAACTCTTATGGATGACGAAGAGATGGTGGCCAGTTGATATTGCACCTTTGTATACTGGTGGTAGGGAAGGCCAGCTGTTCTATCACTACAGATGGGTCAACATATCTGAAAGAAGAATTATGAACTAGTTATCTAAGAAGTATATGCTTCACTTCTGGCAACAAGTGATGATCCTGGGATGCCTCCCTTCATGAAATGAACATGCATCTATAAATCCCCCTAACATTGTCATGAATCTGAGATAACAAACCTTATACAGTTGGGTTAACAAAGCTGATGGAAGAATAATGAACTAGTTGATGCAGAAGTAATCTCAGTTACTCAATTGAGGAAGATCTATGCTTTTGTCAGAATGACTATATGCTATCAATAGCTACTTGCTCACGGATAAAGGGATTGCTTCAACATCATCACTTTCAACTTCATATTGGTAGTTCTTTGGAAAGGGAGATTTTCTAGAGCTCCTACAAATCCCAGATGACTATTTTACACAATAATGCCATAGCTGGACAGTATTCTATTTCAGAGTGGACTTTGGATTTTGTTCAATCTTTAGGCATGTTGATGCTAAAGAGTTGGTAACCTCGCAGCAGTTGAGGCATGGGTCTACAGAATACTTATCACAGCAGAGATTATGGGTTGGAAAACTAAACCCCATGCTCAACCTTCTTTGTCACTTTCTACAACATGCATGGCAGGAGGTAGTACAGTGAATCCTGTTATAACAAATTGGTTGAGTCTGGTAGAATAACCGAAATTCGTTATATACGGTTATGATAATTATTAACATACTTTATTTTTATGTCCTTTTCAATTATTGTTTCCATAGTGCATTGTTTTTCAATGGCGAAATGACTGTGTGTCAATTACAAGAATGGTATATCACTGTTCTGTTACTCACCTCTCCTCCAAGTATCAGTTGTTTCTTATGAAACAGATACACAGATCGAGTCTTTCTGTCAATTACACATAATTTCACTATAATTTCATGTTTCTCTGTCAACCAACCAAGACTTAATTTAAGTCAGCGTGGCTAAAAGTCCAACAATAATCGAAAACGTAATGAACGGGGTCAAAATTAATTCCGCTAAGAAGCCTGTAATGTCAAGAGCCACAGTATGGCCTAGACTTTCAGGGAATCCATTCTTTAAAAAAAATAAGAATAGTTTGTGCTTCCCCGACACTTGGGAGTGTCAAAGCAAAGTGAACATGTGTGTTTAGTTCAGGTTAATGGAATGCAAGATCACTTGCCCACAACAACACTCTGAAAATGGGAGGCGTGAGCAGGTTACCTTGCATTTCATTCATCCAAAGTAAACACACAATGCTTACTTTGCTTGTTAAAACGCTGGTGTTGGGAAACAACAATAAGCATGTTGGAAAAAAATCTTTCTACAATGGCTTCAGTACTGTTAAGTATTTATCTCTCGAAACTAAAGTAATGTTAATTGAGACAGTGGATGAAAAAAAATTGAAATCATGAGCAGAAATATGTAGAGAACAGGATATGTGAAATATCACAATACATAAATAATAAGCACACAACAAACAATCTTGAAGGGCAGAAAACATTATGTTGGCATTTACAAGCAGCAATTATCAGCAAAAGAGAATGAAAAATAGGAAGCCCAAATACAAAGACGTTGATTGATCTTTACAATTAATGTGGTTCAAGCAAACTAAGAGCAGGAATATTCCTATTTCAGGACCCATCCTTATTGAAAAAATAAAGAGTATGCCAAAAGCCCAGGCCATAATATCCTTAAATTAAGTCTTGGCTGATTAAAAGAGGTTGAAAGAGAAACAAGAAATTATAATGAATGTAATTTTCAACAAGACTGGATCTGTTTCTATGGAGAAACATCTGATACTTGGAAGAGTTGTGAGTAACAGAAAATTGATACACCATTCATTCTCTTAGTTCACACGCAATGATTACATCATGAAAAAACAATGGACAAGGGACAGAATAATTGAAAGAGTAATACCTTATGTTAATAATTTTCATAACAGTATATAATGAAATTCAGTTATGTACATATTGTCAGTCCCGACAATTCGTTATAAAGGGGCTCTACTTCAGTAGTAGTAGTATAGTGGAGTCCCTTTATATTGCATATGTTTAAAACAAAACTTTCTATTTAACCTTTACCACCCCACAGGTGGAAACCCCCCCCCCCCCCCCCACCAATTTCCGGGAGTAACCCCTTGACCGATGTGCTAGCAAAATTGCAACCAGACTCTATGCTGTTGTGTAACTACAATGAACAGTTTAAACTCGGGAAGATAACTGTGGCCAGCAATAAATGAGCTTCCTTTTTCGACAAGGCTGTGTGTAAAAGAACCTGTAAATCAGATGAGGTAACAAATTTTCAGACATCTGTTTCAATCATTGCAAATGGAGATGAAATGGAAGCCATTTATAGCAAATTTCTTATGGATTATGTTTCTAATGATGATAAATTGTTGGTACTTATGTTTGTTCTCAAAAAAGATATTATTAATATACTAATTTTGTTATGAAATGACATTTGGAACAATAGAACCAGATATTTATCAGCCGCATTGAATATATTTACGTTGTGTGTGGTACTAATATTCTTAGGCATAGTGAAGAAAGGATCAATAAGGTTAGGGACATCTATGTGTTTTATTTATTTTCATAGACGATATTATGAGCACATTAGTGTGGTTATGAAATAAATTTATAAATATGATAGACATAGGCATTTAGAACCCTTTGCTTTGGATTCCATAGATCGGACAAGAGCACATGAGTATATATTTAAAAAATTTTTTTGCACCGTCACCATTTTCTCACTTATCACGTATCATACACATGACAAAGAAACTTACATCATTAGATTCAGTATTCAATTATTTATTTCCAATAAAAAATATATACACAAATCTTAATAAACAAACAAATTATTGTATTTTCCAAACACCTACCAAAAATAATGCAAATTGTCAAAAAAGAATTGGTTGCACTGGGAATATATAGTGTTATAAATATATAAATATATAAATAATACACATACTGAAAGACAAAGTTTTCTCACTATTTTGTAAACACAAAATTCATTCACCATTAGATTATATGATCTTTACTATGCAAATCAATCCATTAAAAACAAAAGTTATGGACTTTACCGGTTCACCAAACACAATTAATTTAAATGGACAACAACTTGAAAAGGCACACACATTTTTCTATCTAGGAAGCAAATTAACTCTTGACGACGATGTTATGGCAGATATTATAACTTGCACTGCATTAGTATCAAGTGCCATTAATAAACTGTCAAATATCTGGAGGTCAAAGTCAATCAGCACACTCATGAAAATGAGCTTATTTAATTCCTGCGTCATTCTACTGCTGTCATATGGATGTGCGAGCTGGAAAAGTTCTTTATCTTCTGAAAAGGAGCTCTTGAGTTTTGAAGACAAATGCCCTCGTAGGATAATTAACACCCACTGGAGCGAATTCAAATCGAAAGAACAAATAAGAGAAGAGACACATT
Organism: Meghimatium bilineatum; assembly: GCA_034231615.1. Lineage (NCBI taxonomy): Eukaryota > Metazoa > Mollusca > Gastropoda > Stylommatophora > Philomycidae > Meghimatium > Meghimatium bilineatum. The sequence goes on from CM067298.1 coordinate 51,831,158, forward strand.
AAAACTATATCACAGATGTTATTAGAAAATGCTGTTGGTCCTACATTGGACATGTCCTACGCTCAGAAAATAACAGAGCACACCACCAATCTCTTGCATGGGCAGAAGAGCCAGGGGTAGACCAAAGAAAACAAGCAGAAGAACAATATTTAGAGAAAGTAAAACAATCAATATTCATACTATTCAAGAACTGCACAGAATAGCTTTGATCAGATAGAATTGGAGAGATCTGACCTATGCCCTATGTGCTAAAGGAAAATGAATGAATGACTATGCAAATATAGATTGGTATTACTGAGTTGATATAATTTTATGTCTGAGGCACCATTAACCAGAGAAGCTATTATGTCAAGACTCTCAATCCATGTTTCAATAGATCCAAAATGGATAACAGTGTTTTGAGCTGAAAGTATGGGTAGAATTCTCTGACAATTATATAATGCATAAATCCACTATGAATTGTTGGGCAGAGATATGTGAAGGTTGCAATGTGTGTATCAATCAGAAACTACAGCGCCCACTTCTTGTTTGACCTTTCAGCTAATTTCTCTGTTAGCCATGATCTCTGCTATGGTGAAGCCTACTGTGGTCCAATTTTTCTTCCTGTACCTTGTACACTAATTTTTTCATTTATAGTTTTAAAAAAGTCAATATTCTTTATTTGATTTCTTTGCTATGACAATTAATCACAATAATAAAAGTAAACAATACAATAATTAATTATCACATAAATAATTATGTCAATTACTGTCTTATTCATCACTGTTACAAAATTATCTGTTACAAAGTTATATGTTAATCATCAAAAGCATCATCATCACTGCTATAATCATTGTCTGCATTTGGTGAATGACCACGGACACCATGACCAATCTTATTTAATAAAGTACTGTGAAGCTGGCTCCTTGCATCATTGCTGAAGACAGATGAGGTGGATGCACTCATAAGATCACTTTGACGTTCTCCATTAGCTTGATCTGTGTCCACTTTTTTAAGTGTTACACCTGAGCGAATCATGCTGAATATTTCTGCTAGAGGATCTGTAAATTTGAATGAAATGAATACTATCAATAAAATATCACAGTCCACCATCCTATGAAATTTTATTATGTTAGAAATCTCAACAGATTTTCTATTAGAGAAGTTTCAGAACTATCTGGAAGTTTGTGGACAAAGAAAATTATATATTTATAAAAATTCAATATCAACTATGTTGAAATATATTTATTTCTTTTGATGGCTTCTACTGGGATGCTGTCTAGGTCAGCTGATTTTCCATCTATTACCAGTTTTAACACATTTTCAAGTTCATCTTTACTTGGTGCTTCACAGTTAACAAGCAATTTCTCATCTGGTTTTATATCTGGTGGTGTTTGTGGTTTCTGTCTAATAAAAAGTTTCTTGAAATATTATTTCCAATTCTTCATACGTTCTTTAGTGTTGCTAAATGCTCTGCCTGTCTTTATCTTTGAAAATGTTATTGCTTATAGTTTTCTGTTTAGTATTCTTGGGATGTTGTACAAGTTTCTCATATCTTCTTTGCCAGGAGCATCTTCTGCTTCTCTTGAAATATATTTTTTGTTCATTCTATTTCTTCTCACTTCCTGGTTTACTTCTTATGGTCTTATGCGCTTCAATGTGCTTCTACCCTGCTCCTCTGGTTTAGCATTTATTTATATGTCTTGTTTGTTTTTTCCTTCTATTTTTATCTTGTTAAGGAAACCTGTTATTATCAATTCTTATATATTTAATCCCCCAAAATTTCTTTACATGTTCCTTTCGACATATCCTAAAATTGTTGTCAGTGGTTTATGTTCTCTTCTATGTGACATGTGCTTTTCAGAACATTGTCCTAACTGCCACTCTGTAAGCCTCTAGGTGCTTTGCAAGAATCTCTGCTTCTTCCAGTGTCATATTCAAAAAGTCTTTGATATCCTGTGCCCATTGAGATCTTGGGAAGTCTCTTATTCCTCCTTGGGCTTCTCCCTCAACAATTCATCTTTTTGAACACAATGTCTGCTGAAGACGGATGTGTCGGGCCATTGGTGCAAATAAAACGGCGACACAACACATTTCCATTCTCTGGACTACATGCTGCTGGAAATCTAGTAGGACATGTCCTGCTACAAGAGAATTCAGCAGGAGTTTGAGAATGTACGCTAAGGAAGAAGAAGAACACAATGTGCCTTTTCAAATGTCCAAGCTATGTTAGTTTCCAATTTTTTGATGGTTTGAGGAGCCAATCATCTTCAATGTTCAAGTCTTTGTGAATGTCTGTGTTGGTTTGAATCTCAGTCCATGATATTCTTATAACTTTTCTATAGCATTTAATTTCATATTAATTTGAATAATATAATTTAATTTCCATTTTATTTTCTATTGCGGTTGTCATTGCCTCAGTCTCACAGCCGTATGTTGCAACTAGAAAATATAGCTTTCTATGTTGCAAATCTTTATTTTCACAGCCAATCAATTTCCTCCTTTAATCCATAAAAGGAAAACAAGCAATAACAAATATTATTTTATGTTTTAACACAAGAACCAGGTCTAGCATTAATTTGCTTTCACTGAGAAATTTGTTTAAAAAGTGGCATATGCATATATGTTTAAACATGCTACTTATGATGTGAGTAGTAATCAGTTTTCTACCTGTGTCTTGTGCAACAGTTGGTTTATCTTTTCTCTCAAATGCAGGTCTTAACCTTGACCTGGATGCAAGAATGCTGCTTAGATCAATGTGGCCAGGCTGAGTAGAGGCTTTGTTGGCTGCAGGTTGCTCAACTTTTTTCAGTGTACCCAGACCTTCACTAATGTTAGTGAGATCTTTTGTAGCCCTTGGTATATTATGTGATACTGACGGGGGAGGAGGAGGTGGTGGGGGAGGTGGTGGGGGAAGTGGTGGTGGTGGAGGAGCTCTAGTAGATGATGCAGGTATGGAAGGTAGACATGAAGATAACTGAGTACTACTATCTTGAGCTGAATTTTCTCCTGCTACTTCATCTGCTTTACCAGAAACATGTATTGATACTGGTATATCATCTTTCTTTGTGATCTTCTTCTGTGATTGTGTCCATGGCTTTGGTGTATCGTTATCAAAATTACTTTTCTTCTTATTGCTACTTGTACTTGAACTCTTGGATGATGATTTTGATGATGTGGTTGTTTGTTTTGCCACTCCAATTTGCTTTTCACTTGGTTTCTGATATCTTGGAGGTTTTATTGTTGATGGACTAGTATATTTCTGTGGAATAATCAAAGCAGGTTATCAGAAACAAATTAATGACAGTTTCAGGGGATGCCCATAATTATGGCAACAATTTGGAGAAGGTAGTTCTGAAAAAGTTTGACAGCTGCTGACAAGAGTGGGAGGGGATATCAAAGATTGATATAAAAAATACTTATATACCAATAAAATTATTTGAATAATGGTCATTAACATTAAACAATTCATTTAACATGGACATTCCCTTATGGGGCATATATTAAATTCAACAAAGGAATGATGCTCAGAAGCACTGACATAATTGTGTATTTAGAATGCTGGGTTCTAAACCAAAATTTCCATCATAGAAAGACTACAGTTAAAAACAGACTTCATTTCTGCATTCTGGATTCTTTTAGTATTGCTAAATCTTCATGCCAGCTGCCAGTCTTATCCAGGTGAGAGCGACTACCTCAAAAGTTTTTAAGTAGGGGCTACTGACCCCTACCAGTGCTGCTGCTTACAAGGATGGGGCGGATGATCAGACGGCACTGATATCTGCACTGAAATACACCATATATTCATTAATATATTCATCATGCAAGTGTGAGCAGCTATAAGAGAGTGCCGGGGATTTATTTTTCCTTCCAACTGTTGCCTTGTAGTCACCATTGGGAGATGGAAAGGCTATGGGAGAGCGTGTGAACGTGACTCTTCACACCTCCAATATCTTGTGGGCAATTCTAGGATGCTCAAAAATATGTATAGGGAGACTCCATAACTTAACTTACTGAAAATGGAACATGTCAGCCTGAACAGGCATGGGTACACAGCAATAGAAATGGGACATGTATGCGCCATAGAGTTAACTACTCTTACCATGCCATTGTCAAATTCATACGACAACGGTTTTGAACAATGGCAACAGCTGTTGCCAAACTGTATATGGCCATTGCTATTCATTCATTATGCAAATCAGTGAATCCAAGACCGGAATCAGCGAATCATAGTTAGAAGTTGTATTTTACTTCCGATACTGGTATATCACTTCATTCTATAAGGATAACTAATACAGATATTATATGTTATGTTTGTTGTTACTGAGGATACTTCAATACCTGTACGGGATGTTCGCTGTTGTTGTAATAGTCCTTGTAGTTCTCAAACATTTGAGTGCACAGTTTGAATGACTTGACAAAATTTCATCTTTTTTTGGAGATGTGGTTAGTCAAGTACGGAAAATCTTGTGTATGAGAGTTGCTAGGCGATTTGGTGCAGTTGAATGTACTGGTTAAATTTCCATTAGACTCAAGAATTTTTATTATTTCATTCATTCATTCATTTTCCTTGTGCACTGAATTTAGCGCATAGGGCAGAGGTCAGATCTCTCCAATTCTATCTGTTCATAACTATTCTGTGCAGTTCTTGAATAGTATGAATATTGATTGTTTTAATTTCTCTAAGTATTATTCTTCTGAGTGCTTCTTTTGATCTACCCCTATCTTTTTTGCCTGTAGGTATCCATTCAAGAGATTGGTGGTGTATTCAATTGATGTCTGCGTGTAGGACATGCCCGATGTAGGACTAAAGGCGTTTTCTGATAACATGTGATGAAATTTTGATGTGTCTCTTCTCTGATTTTATCATTCGATTTGAATTCACTCCAATGGGTGTTAGTTATCCTATAAAGACATTTGTTCTCGAAACTCAGTAATTTATTTTTTGAAGATAACGAGCTTTTCCAGCTCTCACATCCATATGATAGCACAGAAATAACGCAGGAATTAAATAAGCATATTTTTATGCGTGTGCTGATTGACTTTGACCTCTGATATTAGACGGTCTGTTAAAGGCCCTTGATGCTAGTGCAATGCGAGTTGTAATTTCTGGCATGACATCACCGTTGAGTGTTAATTTGCTTCCTAGATAGAAAAATTTGTGTACTTTTTCTAGTTATTGTCCATTTAACCTTTAGGCCCCTATGGTCGCAACAATGCACCTTGCGTGTGCATCCCGTATTTCCTGTGGTCGCAATCACACGCCATACGATATCGCTCCATTCCCGAGTACGGAACTTCACGAAGTTAAAGCTTATATGATGTAGAATTCCCGCAACACGAAGCTAGGAATACGTCACAGTTTAAAGGTCAAATTCCTTTACTCATTACGATTGTAAGAGAGAGAAAGCCGGTTGAATTTGTCAACGCATTTCTAAAGCGACTTTAGCCATTTTCGGCCGTATTTTACTATCAAATTGAGTACAGCGTGGCATGGGTAAGTGATCGTGACTACATGTTCTAATTGTTGTTTTTTGTGTTTAATATGTTGTTATTTGATAAGAATGTTTGTGTAGTCATTCAAAAACACAAAAATAATATGTATCAGGGGTGCCACGTGTGTGCTTAGACAATATTACGCTACGTGTCGGGATAGACCTAGTGTTTACTGGACGGACGTTATATGCGATTTCTTATAAACTACATGTTTTAATTGTTGTTTTTGTGTGTTTAATATGTTGTTATTTGATAAGAATGTGTGTGTATTCATGAAAAAGCACAAAAATAATATGTATCAGGGGTGACACGCGTGTGCATGGACAATAATTACGCTGCGTGTCGGCTTAGACCTAGTGTTGACCGGACGGACGTTATATGCAATTTCTTCACGTTTTATTAGTTTTTTAGTTCATATTATATTAGTTTTGATATAAAACAATATATATATATACAATAAGTATAGGTATTTATGAGGATTTTATCAATGTTGTCACACATTTCTCATGTATTAGGGTCGTAACGAAGATATATTTGCGATTTTGAAAATGACGTTTTGCGTTTTCCGCCAGAATTTTCAACTTCAAAACTTGCTCACAACTGTCATATCACACATACAACAACAACAAAAACACGATAATATTCACTATTCACTCCTTTATTTAGATGTGCAAACATTATTTTGATATCTTTTAAAACAAAAAAGTTATGACGTTTTCAAAACACCCACCATCAATAACGCAAATTTTCCAAAAAATAAGTCAGGCCCTGGGGGAAGTTTTGTAATTTTAAGCCAGGGCTCTAAAGGTTAAAATAATTGCGTTAGGTGAATTAGTGAAGTCCATAATCTTTGTTTTTGATGAATTGATTTGGAGACCTATTTGTCCTGTGATGAGTTTTAATCTATCAGTTTTTGTTTGTGCATCCTGATGGTTTTCACTCAACAGTGCAAGATCATTGGCAAAATTCAGGTTTTCTAATGTTGTTTGATTTATCCATTTGAATTCTAAATTTGTGGTGGATGTGCTTTTTCTCATTGCCCAGTCAATTGCGATATTGAATAGTAATGGTGACATAAGGCAGCCTTGTTTAACACCAGTAATCACAGGGAACCATTCTGAATTGCCTTTTTCTGTTTTAACACAGCATTTTGAGTTAGTATAGAATGATTTTATCACATTTATATATTTAAATGAAAAAGAATTGGAATAAACTGACTTCTGTTACACAAATCGGTCTGGACTTTACGATGTTAGTTGATTAATCCAACGATCGACGGAATGACTCAGACTTGATTACAGAAACACCCTCCATCAACGGACGTCACTACCGGTATATCATAGTGTATGAAAAATGGAATGACTGACAAGAAATTCTAAACACAGAGAGTCATCTGTTCAGATTGGAATAAATTGGGTTACAATGGCCGTCAACATATATAATTGACCTAAATCATTATGGATTGTGATTCTGATGATAAGGTATTTTTGGAAATTATGTTTATTATCAAATTAGATAGGTAACATAAGTATAGACTTAATGTTTTGACAGAATCACAGACATTAGGTCTAAGTGAAGAGAACAATTTTTTCGACAAGGTAAATTATTTTTACAAGTTTTATTTATTTCCCCAGTGACATTATGTTAGTTTGGCTATGAAACTACATAAATATAAGAGACTTAGGTATGTAAATGATGTTTTCAGGGTTTTCACATCGGAAAATAAATAAAGGTGAGCAATTTAAATTAAACATTAATTTTGATTTGTTCCCCTTTTCCCATCCTTCTCACACCCTTGTATCACACATTCACAAATAAAATGTAGAAACATGTATGCAATATTCAATTCTTTATTTGCATGTACAAAAATTATAAAATCTCGAAAAGCAAAGAAATTATTGCATTTTCCAAATACCTATGTTTGGTTGTTTTTACTTTCTCACACCTCTTGTATCACACATAAAAAATAAATTACACAGATATTTGCAGTATGTAATTTTTTTTTATTTACATGTGGAAAAATTTTAAAATTTATACAAGCAAAAAAGTTATTGCATTTTCCAAACACTCACCAAAGTAACACACATTTTCAAAAAAGAATCTGGTGGCTGGGAAAATATTGTGTGATACTCTTTGTATCGACGACTCAGGAATAAACAGAATAGAGCAACCAGCCAAACCAATCAAGTAAAAAAATATTTAAAAATTATTCAGTGGAACACTGAATTTGTGGTTAAGAAAACATTCAAATACAGGGAGGAGCTCTAGCCTCCACACTCTTCATCATGTTTATAGATGACCTGCCAAACCTATTCCCATAATACATATATATGGCTCTCCATGCTGATGATCTGGCTATCTGGACCCAATCAGAATACATAGAAGTTACATCGGTGAGAATGCAGCAGGAGGTAATAAAAAAAGTTGAAGAGTGGGCACAAACTTGGAGTGTTCAAATAAAAAAAAGCAAGACCACCACCACACTCTCTACTTTCCACTCTCATAATATTTAACAGTGATGTAAATACTTTCATTTATGATGAGGAATTTTAAGACCAGTGTTTTCTACGGATAGGCCTACGGATGATCTTGAACTGGTAAGTTCTTTGTGTACGTTTGTCCACACTGTCGATGTTGGTTGTTCACAACATAACACTGACACACACAAACAAACAACATCTCCAAACCATATCCAATTATCTCCATTGTCTCAGAATTTTAAATTAATATCTCAATAAATAAAAACGTTATACCAAAAAAAAAACATGTGCAGAGAAAAAGTCATAAAAAAACAGCCTGTTGCTAGAGGAAGTTTGCATTATTTTTATCTGGGTTGCTACAAGTTAAGAGTGCATGTCTATAATTTATTACAGGAGGACTAAGGAGCATATAGCTTCAGTGGAAGCAAAAGCAGAATTACAAAATCTAACAGTCCGCAGGGATGAGAAAATAATAATAATGACTGAAACATTTAGATACCTGAAATATTACCATATGCATGAGAAAATAAACTAACAAAAAGCCAACTGACAAGACCAAGCTTCATACACCTATCAAAAAAGCTTATGAAAACCAATGAAGAAGTAACCGACAACAACCTGGAGTAATGGGAACAGCTAGAAGTATATTTCAGCATCACAAACACAATATACACTGCAAAACTTACAATCCCAGGCATTGAGAGCAGAACCATGGAAACTTCTATTGCTCTCAAGGCAAAAACACTTCATCACTAAGACACCCAATACTCAAGGTCACAAAGGATTCATGTCTTCACAGATGGATCATCATAGGTTGCAATAAAGAAATTAGGAGCTAGGATACTTCTTCCTCTTCTAATTTGTAGTTTAACATGTCTACACAGAAAGTACTGTTATAATATAAGTACATATACTTAATATGAAACACACAAAAAATAGAGTTCTCAATCTTATCATGTGATATATTCTTTCCAGAATGTAGTCTTCCTTATGAATCACCTGAAATCCATGCGGTCTCTGGTAAATGTCTCGCCTCCCCCTTGACATGTACATGCATTCTTGAATATCTCTTGTCCAGCGACGTCGTGGTCAATCTTTGCCTCTTCTGCCTTCTACTGCCCCTTTAAACAACACTTTTTCCATTCCATTGTGTCTCTTCACATGGCTGAAAAAACTCAAATTCCTTCTTAATATGGTGTTTAAGAGCTAGCCTTCCTGGTCGTTGATTTTTCTTAGCATGTCTTGGTTGGTCTTCCTTGAGCTCTCAATCACTACTGGCAAATTATCAATAAACTATAGTGCAGAGCTACAAGCAACAATGCATTTCATCCTTTGGACTACATTCTGCTGGAAAACTAGTAGGACCATTGTCTTGCTACAAGAGAGATCAAGCTGGAGTTTGAAAATGATTACTGAAGAAGAAGAAATGAGCAACCATAGTTTTCTTGTGTCAGTTCTCTAGACAATCAAAAATGAACCTAAAGATCTCCTAAAAGATAAACAAAACACTTTAGACTACAAGCACATCTCCACAAAATAAAGATTGTTCAGGCTGACCAATGTCCATGTAAAAAAGGGTCCCTTAATTCCAGAACACAATCTGCAGATATGTTTACTTTTTGGTGAATTGAGGACTAAAACCTGGCCTCAATTATCATTGACAGATATGGAAATAAAACCGTGGAAAACTGTGAGGAGCATGAACATTTCTGCTGATGACTGAATTCATGGAGTACGTTTTTATCTGTCTGCCTATATAGACTTTGGAGCATAAGAAACTAATTGCAGAAGAAAATCAATCAATATCTATATCTCATAGCTGTAAATTTTTTTAAAATAAAAATCTGTATTTTTAACAATTTATTTCTGTATGGTAATAAAAATGCCCGTATTTAAAAAAAACCCATTTTTTTGCCCATCAATATGAACGTGTGAGATAAAAACATCCACATTTGTAATAATTACTAGGAAATTTAATACCAAGTGACCTTTTAAAAAAATGTAATTTTCTAAAAATTGGGTTTTATTGGGGGTTTATTTTTGGGTTCAAAATCCATATTAATACAGAAAAGCCATTGACACCTATGATATCTTTATTCCAAAAAACTGTAAGCTGATATAAAAAGTAGCCAGATGTGATTTAGTCTAATGTGAAATATGTAACTATACATACCATTTTATATTCCTTTAATCTCTCCACTGTTTTCTTCCGCTCTTCAAACACAAAACTGTGCCTTTCTCGTTCTTCTTCTTTCAGGTTTTCCCTCTTCTGAAAACGATGTATCAACATTTTAGTAACATATAGTTCTAGGTTAAATTAAATAACAGACAACACAATACTTTACACATTTTAATTTCAACACCTTGTTTTTGCTAAGATATATTTCTTCTTCTGTGGTCAACTTATGTTGTCGTGCTAAAAATTAGGATATGGTAAGAAAATATTTCTCTCACCTTCTGTATCTGATGATGACGTAGTTGTTTCTTCTCTTCCTCTTCTTCTTGAAACTGTTTAGACCGGATAGAATTTAGAAACAATTCCTGAAAATCAATCCAAAATAGATGACAAATATTATTAAATACACATTACATTGTTATACAACACAAAAATAGCATCATGCCTCTCTTTTCTTAGTTCCTTGTTTAAGTGTGGAGAATCTTAATACTGTCCAGTCTTTCATAGTATCACTTCATACTTTCTTATGCCCACTTCTTCTTCCACCATTAACTGTTCCCTGTAGGATAGTTTTGGAAAGGGAAATCATGTCTTATAATGTGGCCAAACCACACAAGTTTGCGATGTTTCACCAATACCATGAGATGTTCTTGTTCACCTGCAAAAGTGTTATTTTATTTCTCATATAGATGTTGGTTTTATGTTTTGCATAATGGATATGCAGAACAGAGACCAGTTGCAGTCAACTTTTTCGTTGAAAATATGTATCTTGTGTATGTGTCCACATATTATGGACACCCTGCAGAATACACAGTATAAACAACTAAAAGTTTGGGCTGCTGGATCAGCAACCAACCAAACAACCGAAGGCATATTTTCTGTACTACTATTGACAAGCATACTTGATACAAAAGGATACTTACTTATAAATATATCATAAATAATTATACCTTTTTTGTTCTAATCTTTGACTGGTGTTGAGAAACTTTAATTCTCTCCTGTTTTAGTTTCAACAACTCTGCATCAGTAATAGCCACTGCATCCTCAGCTTCATCCTCTGACAACTCATCAACATCCTCCACAGCATCATGAAAGACAATACCTTCCTCCTCAGTATCTGAAAAGTGAACACATATGTCTAAGCGCAAAAAAAGCTGATCTCAAAATATAAGCATTATGCCTTTATGTTTGCTATACAGGGAGAGAGGGAGAAAATACAAAGTATGTTATAAAATGTTTTACCATTCTTTTTTCCGGGAAAAATATAATTATTGATATAGAAATCTTAAAAATTATAATTCCGGTGACAGTATTTTCCTTGAAACTGCATGCTGGTTTCCCTACTCTCCCACCATTGTTATAAGAATTTATTTCAGCAAGGCCTCCTGTGGAATGGAATACAACTGAGGCTTTATACTCCACATATCATTTTCTCTTGAATGGAATCAGTTCTGTTCAGCTAGGGAAACTACCTACATTTTTGTAAAAATAAAATAGAAGCTTCACAACTCAGAGGAATGTTGCGTTTGACAAGGAAGTCTGAATCTGTGAGCGCATTGTCATGATATAAGTTCCCATCACCAACAAGTAGTCAAACAGCGTCACATAGCATTATAAAGATGGTCTCCAGATAGTACTCTTAGGTAATGTCTTAGTCTTGTGGTGCATACTCATGATGACCACAAAGAAGTCAGAGAAAATAATTAACAAGATCATGTTGCTGTACACCTGCCTACATTTTATCAGCCCCCTGATGTTTCCATTATGATAACTGAAACTTGTTTTCCAAGAAGTACTCAATGATTCATAAATCCATGACTCATCATCAGTGATCACAGAGTTCAGGAAGTCACAGTTCCTATATGTACAGACCAGCATCTTGCAAATATTCAACATGGAGCTTCATTTGCTTCACTTTATATAGCTGAGGTATGCATTTTGAAGACAATATCTGCATAGCCAAATTCAAACTCAAAATTAAGTATTCTAAACCAATGCTTATGTCCACCACATTTATATAGCCCAGTTACCAGTTGGTTGTAGGCCTTCCACAGCATGGTCTGGTCTTTCAAATATGCTGCTATCTTTGAAGTGACTAAACCATTCTTTAATTTGTGTAATGCTCATTATATCATCCATCAACAACAACGTTTAGCAAAGTTTTATATAATACTCTTGCTGAACACATTCTATCATTACACAGCAAAAATATATCATTACATTGAATAATAGGCTGACAGATGGCAACAATATGGGGCAACTATGAAAGCTGCATATGCATTCCTTCCAGAGGTTGCAGCACACCTTGTGTGCTTAATTTGTTACCATAGTAGATATAAAGTCACATATTTTTTTAAAAAGAATTTTTAGCAACATCAATATTTGTACTTTTTATACACTTTCAAGATCACTTTGATCTTAAATGAGAAGCCAGATAACTCCATTCCATAACCTCCGTAGTCACTTCTTATGACATGCATGGCATGTAACTGTTGCTATTCTTTACTCCCCTTTTGGGCCTGGTGCACACAGGCGACAAAAGGTATTGTATTAAAATTGCAAAATATATTTTTACATGCAGAACCTATCAATTACCTGAGATCTCTCTTCTTCTGATATCCATTTTGGTGCTGATAAGTTTGTTCTTCTCCTTCAAGATATCCAATTCTATATTGTAAATTTTCTCCTGCAGCTTGTTCTTTACACTTATCAAATTCTTGGATTCATGGTTTTCCAAAATTATGCCATCCTCAGGAATCTGGTGATAGAATGTTAGAGATGTTGAGGTATGTTTTTTCAGGTCAGTCACTAGGAGTAATTATGAATTTTCTGGCAGTAAATAGAAAATTTAGAACGGAAGATTTAGAAAGATAAGTTACTGAAGACGGATGTGTCGGCATTGGCGCAAATAAAATGGAGACACAACGAATTTCCATTTTCTGGACTACCACCTGCTGGAAATTTAGGACCATTGTCCTGCTACAAGAGAGATCCAGTGGGAGTTTGAGAATGAATGCTGAAGAAGAAAGTATAACAAGTATTTCAACTTCATATTTTGCTGCCGTTTTCAAACTCCTACAGATAAGCAGGATGTAGTCTAGAGAATGGAATGAGTGTCATGGAATCAGTGTTAACAGTTGATACATGGCTAAGATTTCTGGCTGACATATCAGACTGCTGTATGACGTCTGGATCACTCTGACCCTCTTTGGGATGGGACAGCCAACTTTATGATAAGTGATAAATACTACATTAAATAATACTGTTACTGTAATCCTATACTAAATAACAAATAGAGAAATAAAAAAAATAGCAATAAACAAAGGAACAAGAACTTTTTTCATGTTATGGTCCAACTGGGACTTTTTCAAGAAACACATAACAGACAAGAAACAACAAATTTTTTAGACCATAACATGGAAAAAGTCCTTTTTCTTTTGTTTATTGCTATTTATTTATTTTTCTATTTGATATTCAGTATAGGTTTACAGTAACATTATTACTTAATATAGTATTTATCACTTATTTGTTTTGTTACTGCGACACTCCCCACTTTATCGAATATCCTCTGACATTTTGGTTATTTAAAGATGGATTTTATGACAAGTAACAGTGTCACTATTCTTTGCTTCTCCTTCAGGTCCCAGCAACAAACAGGCATTTATTTTAACAAAAAAAAAACCACTTTAACTTTTAGCACGCTGTGTGTAAAATTTGGGCGAAGCATTTCGCCGGAATTAGGCATATATTAATCGCTGAAGTCGAAATCTACTGCCCGATTCGGAAAACCCGATGCCGAACGAAAAAAACGAATTCCGAAAATTTACTTTTTGACAGAATCCGATGGCAACATTGGGTAGAAATTTTATGGCCATTTTGTTTACATTGACGGTAAGTCAATATGAAGTGATTTTGTCACAGAAATTTGAGGAATTTGTGGTTTTCTGCATCGTGTTGAAGCGACAAGACAATGAATCGTGTTTATTATACTATTTGCTAATAGTATATTCAGTGAAATCAATGATTAAACAGCTGGAAATTGGCAAATTATTAAATTATTAAAGGTAAGTTCTTCATTTGTGATTATAAAGTATTCTCTAGTGTTTCCATTATGTTAAATATATAATATTCAACAGATTTCACAGCTTACGATCAATAAAAAATACGGTAGATCTAGATCGAGATAGGTCTAAATTTGACTTGATCACTTTCTCACACGTCTCGTATCACACACACAAAACTTACACCAATATATGCAGAATTTAATTCTTTATTTATATGTGCAAATATTATTTAAATATCTGTAACAATAAAAAAGTTATCGCGATTTCAAAATAGCCACCGACGATTGAGTAACATTTGCAAAAACCAATGCCGCGGCAGAGGAAATTGTTACGTAATTGTAAACTAGCGCTAAGGGTTAACAAGTAAATAACAAAAGATACAAATTTGGTAATATACAATAATTAACACTATTTCTACACTTCCTGAAGCCCTAATGATCAAATTCAGCATCTTTTATACAAAGTACCAGTAATAAGTTATACATTTCACACAGGGATTAACCTGCACTATTTCATCTGATGAAAATAAACACACACTCAGCATCGTCCTAGCAGAATTGCGACCGTTGCTAAGCAATTTTGCAACTACAATAAAAAGTCTAAGTTTGATATAACGTTTTTGGAAAGATTATTCTTGTCTGAATGTCTTCTAAAAGTTTGAAAGCCATTATGCTATTAGTTAATTTTTAATGATTTGTTTGTTTATTTGGAATCCCTCTCTGATAGCCAAGATGAAAATTTGTGTGGTTTCTGCTGGGAAGTATGAAGTACATTGTGCTGCTGACTTACAGGGGAGCTGCGTTATTTGTGCTTTCCAGGTCAACACATTAAATTTCGGCATTTAATATGTCAAATTATCCCTTGAAAAATTCATCAGACCAACAAAATTGGCAAAGATAAAAAGACAGTGAAAGTGTTAAACTATTTAGTTTCTCCCCAAAATAAAAATGGTACCAAGAATTTCTAAGCTGGTGAAAATAAATTAAAAGAAGTAGTTGGAAAATTTTCTATTTGTTCTGATACTGTCAGAGACATCAATTCTAATTTGTTTACCATTTTTTAAATAAAATAATATATGTGTGTGTGTCATGTGATATATTCTCTCCAGAACACTGTCTTCCCAATGAACTCCTCGAACCTTTCTGTCTTTGGCGGTGCGACTTGCATTTTCCAACGACGCATTCATGTTATATTTAATGCAGTCAGTCCCTTAATTTATACACTATATCTTTTGATCTCCATAAGACTCATAAACATATCCTTGCAAATTTTAGATCCTGAGCTTCAAGTAACTTTGTTTACTCATAGTAACAATAGCTGTCCTCCATGAAGGAGGGTATATGGTTTGATGATCAAGTTTTATGTTGCACAGCTACTGAAACATATAAGCAGTATCTATCAAGCAATTGTTGAATATCCATGTCCTCTACTGGATAAGCTTCACTTATTTTATTTACTACAATAACAATAGAAAATTATTGCAGAAATAACAAACAGAAAATACAATTATACATCTAACCTGTATTTCTATTTTGTCCTTATCTTGTTGGAGTTGTTTTCTTTTGCTTTGAAGCAGTTGAACTCTGGCTGCATAAAGTTCTTTGTACAAGCTGCAGATTATAAAATTTATTAAGAAAGAAGTTACTTTACAACTTAACACAATAGCTACTGAAGTTAAAAACAAGTCATGGTAGAACTAATTTGTGTTCCATTTTCTTCCTTAATGAAGAAACTTTGTAATTTTCTTAAATCTCATAGGCATAGTGGTTAAGTCATCATTTTGTAATCAAGGTTAGGGTTAGAATCCAATTCATTGCCTCTTGTGTTTTCAAAGTGGATATTTTTGGAGATTTCTGGCTATGTAATTACATGCTTTGTGTCAACAGTGAGACCATCAGACCTTGCACATGTGAGTTTATACTGTCTATGACATATGTAACTATACCTACAGTTTCATAGAAAATTGTGGCCCAGAGAAACAACAATGGAAGAAAAACTCTATGGACATCTGTATGAGTTACAGAACACATTCAAGTTTAAAGTAGAAACAAAACTTCAGATATAGGCATGTTACAGGCAAATGAAAGAAGAGGAAAGAAAATTGTCAAAAGTTTGAAATTAAAAATTAATTTAAAAAAAATAAATAATTCCAAAACAAAAAGTTTATTTACACTAAATCTATAACTCTACTAGGCCACATTTGATGTAATATATTGTGCATGATACCAATATGAATGCTGTTATGGCATATTTATGGTCTTCTTGTGTTCCTGGGCTTGGCACCCTTTACAATCATCAATGCTTATGTTGCTACTATCAATACCACTGCTATAAAAAGTAACACCCAACACTGTGTTCAATATTTTCTCATCACTGAAAAGTATCATACAATAGTTTTAACTCGTAGTGGATCAAGCGACAACCTATTTGTTGTTTTTTCCTATTTTCTGGTTTTGTCCCTGGTACACTAAGAATTAATATAAGCATGGCATATTCATCATTATTCGAGCTGTAAAATGTATTTTTGTGATTATTTATTGGCTACAATGGTAAATAAACTTCCAACTTTTGGAAATGAACTTGGAAAGTGCATAAAGTAATTTACTTTTCCATTACCAATGTTTATCCCACTCCATATTGTTAGAAAAGTCTGTTCCTGTGATTACTTAAATTTTTAATCCATTCTAAAACATTATTACTTATCCTTTATATTCATCATTATCAGTACTATGTCAGCTGTTGTGAGCAGCTTACTGGCATATATGATGGAACCTCAAGCTGCCATGACCAAGTTTTGGCAGGCATTGTGTTAACATATTAAACTCCATGAACTACAGTGAAAAAAGTTCATCCACTGTGGCGATGACTGTTCTTAGTATTCAAATTTAGAGCATATTAACCCTTTCGATCCCAGCTAAAGAAGGAAAAACTCAGGGCTTCATTCCCAGGGCAAGGGGAATAACTTCGCAAAAATCCGAAGTGATTCATGCAAGAAAATTAATATAAAATACAATTTGCAATCAATTTTTATGATTAAAAGTCCAATTAAAAGATAAATGTAAGAGGTACTGATCTGTGAACATATCTTTGTGAATATCACGTAAGATAAGTTTACTTATGTAACATGCGAGAGGAACAAAAAATGAGCACCAGTTTCATATTAGCTTCATTTACTTGTGTCAATTTGTTTGCTGATAAATGACAAAATGAAGGCTGCAAAGCAGTCTCCCATACACAGTATGACAACTACATTCTGTAACTGTTAACAACTCCAAAAATATATGCCTAGTTCACATAAAGAAAATCCTAGATTCTGGTGAAAACGAATATCGCTTCGCTGAAAATTTTGATGCAGGCATACAAAACATTCTGCACGCACCCTAAAAGAATGACTAACGTAGAAATAGTGAAAACTAGGCCTAGTTTTGATCAAAAGTAGAGTAATCTCAATCAATGTTATTTGCAGGACCTGATTTCTCATGAAATTGATCAATATTGGCATAGATCAGCTGTGTTGAATATTCTCAATTAATAGGTCTATGGTGGGAGGGAGACACTCATATCATCAACTAGGCATACACTACAGACTGACTATCGTTGCTACTTAAAATTCTAAATACTGAACTACTACCCCATCAACATCTGATTCATTCATGTTCACTGAAATTCCATTAAAAAATGTGTGCATCAACATCATCTGAATCATAAGTAGGTCAATTTTTACGTTTTAATGAAAATTAAAGGTCATAATAAACTTTTTGCAGTTCAGAAATTACAGCTGTTAGGAACAATCGGAAAACAACATTGGAGGCAGCTATTAATGGTAATCATGTCAGGGCTAAATTTAGCATGTTTATTCGTATGGAACCGGTAACGTACATCAATCTAAATGACAGTGTGTAAATTGGACAAGAACATCTGCTGTGGTAATGAATTTATAGCGACCTATACAAGATATATGGGTCAGAGTGTACACAGATGGGTCAGCACAGAATGCTGTGAGGAATGGAGGTGCAGGTGTATATATAGAATATCCACACAAGCCTAGAGATACAATCAGAACACCGACAGGAAAATTCTGCAATAATTATGATGCAGAAATCCAGGCAATTAGTGTGGCAGCTAAAAAATTGCTGAACTCCAACTCTGGCCTACAGCCTGTGGTATTCCTGACAGATGCAAGGTCAGTGCTTCAAGCTCTCCAGTCTGGAAAACTAACAGACTTAAAAAAACTACTTAGCGAATTGTCTTACCAGTATAGGGTAACCATGCAGTGGATACCCTCTCACTGTGGAATACCAGGAAATGAAAAAGCAGACCAACTGGCTAAGGAAGGTGCTGCCGAAGACCAACCAGATATACCAATCACCTACCATCAGAAAAAACAGATGATCAAGTCAATAAGAAAGCCACAAACACCAACAAAAGATGACTATCACATTATGAACAGTTCAGAACAAGTTATAATTCTACGTCTCAGAACAGGACACAACCGACTCCGCAGTCACATGTATACAAAGTTCAAGATTGGCAACACGGCCATGTGTACATGTGGACAGGCAGCACAGAGTGCCAAACATATACTTCAAGAGTGTTCTGAGCATGAAACGCTGAGGCAGACATATTGGCCAGAGGAAACAACACTGGAATCAAAACTCTATGGGACACTGTATGAACTACAAAAGACAGTGAGTTTTATTAAGGAGACAGAATTACAGATATAGACATGTTTCAAGTGAACGAAAGAAGAAGAAGAATAGCGACCTATTTCGGCCGCTAAGGAATTAAATGGGTTATACCTGTGCGATACTGGAATATAAAAGGGAAACAAGAGTAGCAACAAGGTGATCTGCCATCTTCCATGTATGTTGTAAAAAAGTCACTAAGGAGCTTTGGGAGGAGTAGAGTTAATTATCCATCCCATAGGTTGAAGTGACCCAAAAGCCACACTGAAGTTGAATGTGTCTGGTTGGAAAGCACAGATATCACAGCAAAGCTGTAAACAATGATTTTCTGTTATGTGGGCTATATCCTGCTAACCAGAAGGAGTTTGAGAACAAATGTAGAAAGAGAAATAGTGTTACACGTTAAAGTTATTTTACAATATAATGAAACATTTCAGTATCCATTGCAAAATATAAACTGTAAAATTGAAGCTATAAAAAAAAATATATGGTTTGTCTTTGTTGAGCTTGTAAAACTGATGTTCTTTGTTGAGCTTGCAAAGCTGATGTTACGTTAATGTTTCTCAATAAGTAGCAAGATGAGGTCAAGGTGTGATGAATCAGCTTCATAGCAAACCAAATTTTACATATTAGTGTTCTTCTATCTGGCCAGTGGTTGACTTGAACCTGAGTTGCTAAGTTGGTGAGTCATTGACTTAGATATGGGGGTCATGATGTGAAAAGGTAAAAAGAATGGTGTCTTTGCTGCAGAGTGCATTCTGATGGTGACACTAGTTCAGAAAATAGTTCTGGTCAACCACTGAAATATAATGGGTAAAACCACAAATTCTGAAGCTAATTCAAACCTAAACTACTTTTACCTTTATACTTAGAGAAGATCTAATGAAGATGGTTCAGAAAATGAGTACCTAAAGTACTGAATGAATCATGAAGACATAAGATACTGATCAAGGAAATATTCATCTTTGTTTACTCTCACATCTCAAGTTGAATGTCTATGCAATAAAGCACAATTACACAAGGAGAAAGGAAACATTTTTCATATGTTGAAATCTCAAGACTATGTTTAATTGCAAAACAAAACTGTGTTTATTAAGAAAAACAAAACAATTACCGGTAATACCTGAATCCTCAAAACTAGTAACCCATGAGAGTTAAGGTATACTTCATCGGATGCATCTATAGTCTTCTATCAATGTGGATGGGTGTAAAAAATCTTAACCAGTCCACTCTTTGAGGTTGACTGTCTATTATTTCCTGTGTTACTTCTTCTTCAACTGTCCTTGCATGATTGCTTTTGAGAATAAATCATGTCAGTTACAAGTACAAACCATGCTAGTTTTCATTGTTTCACTATTGAAAGTAGTGAAATGTAACTGAATACTTACAGTAATTCTCTACCAGCAGCAACCAAGTCAAATGCACCAGCTCCAAACCTGTTTTTATCTATTTTCATTTGCTCAATCAGCTCTGAAACAAGAGGTATAATTCTGAATATGCACAATAATATTCATCATACATAATATTACATCTTAATGTTTCAACTAAGCTGACATTGCCCCACACCATCATAAACAGTTCAATGTTTCAATTAGGCCAACTGTGCCACATACCATCACACACAGTTAGATGTTTCAGTTAAGCAGATGTGTCACATACCCATCACAAACATTACTAATGTTTTAACTATGGTGCACCATAAAACATAGAATTCAGTATTTTAATTAAATACCCTAGATATACAAACATAAGAAGTCATCACACACAGGACAAACTTTTAAGATGCACCATGTATCATTCTAATCAGTTCATGCAAATGCATTATCTTTATGATAACTTTTTTCGATAAGAATACAAGAGATATGAGGTTATAGCTCTTAGATTTCAGGAGTTAAAAAATATTCAGGGAAATACTGAGGAGTGTAAAACCAGCAAGTTATGGGTGCTATCAATGCCTACACACTTCACCATCCATTATAAGAGATGCATTTTTGGTTGTGCTAAAATAAATGCCCATTAAGCAAAACATTAATCACACACTTGAGATTATGAATTTTGATCTGTTGCTAGAAATAAGTGTACTGGCAACAAACATCTGCAATAAAAGTAGGAAATTAAATTGGTCATTTTCAACAAATAAAACAAGGAGTTAGACTGGGGTGTGTACTTTCACCAGACCTGTTCTCTTTATACAGTGAAAACATAATGTGTGAAATAGCTGACATCCCAGGAATATCAGTGGGAGGACATAACATAAATAATTTGAGATATGCGGATGACACTTCTGATTGTTAAAAGTGAGGAAGACCTTCAAAATATAATTAATGTAGTAGTCATAGAAAGTAAAGAGAAAGGCCTCTTCCTAAATATAAAGAAGTCAGAAAGACAGAAGTAATAGTTTAATATGGAAACAAAATAACACACTTTGGAAGATCAAAGTGAATGATATAGTATTAAAATAACCAATTCAAATATTTAGGTACAACGATTACAGCAGATAGAAGAAGTTCAACAGAAATAAGAAGCAGAATAGGACAGACAAAATCAACATTCAGAAAAATAAAAATATATTGTGTAATATGACCTTGTTGTTAGAGGTGAGAAAGAGAATTCTTCAGTGCTATATAACTCCTATACTAACATATGGATGCGGTTCTTGGACAATAAGTAAATAGAAAAGTGGGATATTAGAGGCAATAGAGATGTGGTTCTACAGAAGAATGCTGAGAATACAATGGACTGCCAGAAAAACTAATGTGGAGATGTTGAAAGAGTCAAATGTGAAACGGACCTTAATAATATAAGAAAAAGACAATCTTCCTTTTTTTGGCCACTTTATGAGACAGGAAGGTTTCGAGAACATAGTCACAACAGGCAAAATTGAAGGCAACAGAGACAGAGGGAAACAACGTGAGAAAATATGAGACAGTTTGACAACCTAACACGGCAGGGAAACAGCAATGATATTGATACATAATACTGGAGATTGAGAGCATTGGAGAGCCATGATCGCCTATGCCAGCCGGCATGGTTGATGATGCTAGAAGTAAATGAACAACCAACCAGCATGAGGATGGAGATAGAGGGAGTTACAGCAGCCCTTAATTGGTTGATAACTGATACATCAACACACTCAGTAATATTCACAGACTTTCCAAGCATGCTGCGCAAGATAGAAAAGTTCATGCTGAGAAAAGAATGGTGGGACTTATTGAACAACTCAATTGTCTCAATGGATATACTGCCCTTGTCATGCTGGGGTCAGGGGAAATGAAAGAGCCGACTTATTGGCAGGCAATGTTGGTGATAGACGGCACATTTCTGAGAAGAGATAAAGCAGGCAATGAAGGCAGTTATAAATTCATTTCAAGATGAAGATGATGTCAATGTGGCTGAGAACGTATACATACAGAGAATTAAGAAATGGGAGTATTTAGAGGTGAGGGAAGAAAAAGGTAATTTTTGTTAAAGTCCTAAAGATCACACAATCAACACCTGACTGGGACTCTGAGTCTATATACACTGGGATGGCTGCTGGAATGGAGGGCGGAGCACTTATGGGCATGTTCCGCGTGCAGTGAAGCCAGTTACAAATCAAGAAGAACAACCAACACTGACCTGTTGATGCTATCTGATGATGTAATCATATAGAGCAGCATTGCCACCTAATAATAACTTCTGATATATTTCTTGTTACTTTCTTATCCTTTTTACTCATTCTTGACCACTTTCAGCACTAACATGTCAACAAACTTTCTAGTTTTCTCCTGATATTACATCTGTTGATATTAGTCTTCAGTGATATTTTTTGTCTGATGCATGTTAGAAGACATATCATCCGCTCCAGGTCTGGAATGGGTAAGTGTGCCTGTAGATTGTCAGACCTCTTTCTAAGTAATAGTAACTCTAAGTACATAATGCAATAAGTGGTGTCCTATCACTATAGAATTTGAGGTGCAGGCTTTGATCAGTGAGAATTCCAGGAAAATGGAAATGATTATATACACATGGTTCGGCTGCTAGGCACATGCATAGGGATTTGGCTTTCACAGCTCAGTGTGTAGGGAAGACCATCAAAGAGGAGAGTGGTGCTTTTGCTGTGACTACAAGCAGCATGATGAAGATTATGGCAGCGACCAAGGACTTGAACTGGATAATTAACAGATGGCAATTCGTGACTGCACACTCAGTGACCATCATCAGAAAAATACAAATGGGTTGTATTCATTAACAGTGGATGGTCAAAGTTGGAATGCGTCACACTCATTTTCATGCAGGTGATGTGGGTTTTCAATGCATGAGAGAGCAGATCAGCTAGCTTGCACTGCTACTGTGTCAGTAGGAGAGCAATGGATTGGGCTGACTTTTTGAACATCCTTATGAGATACAACAAGTACAAATAAAATTGTTGTGGGTGATGATTCCTTTTCCATGTCCAGAATTAAGGAACTGGGCTTGAAGTGCAACATTGCCAGAAATGAACGCTACTTTTTTTTGTCTTAGAAAAATGTTTGCCAACCAACAGAGAACTGGAACTGTCAGTCATCGTGCAATAGTTGATACACTCAAGTGGAGATCGAAGCACCTATGAATGTGCCTGGAGTGTAATGATGATAATCTAACTAACTATATGGAAAATTCCATTTAACACTGTTTAGTTGTTTGGTGAATATGGGAATATAGTGTTGGGCGTATATTTTTTTAACCAATGACACATAAGGTGTCATGGCAGCCTCATATTAGCTGCTATTACTTTTCTTACATGCTTTGATATTTATTTCTTGACCTGGCAGCTGTTTATGGTCTAATATTTCACCTCAATTGGAAATTAAACCATGGACCAGCATGTTAGGAAGTCAGAGCAGTAATGATTTTAAAACAATGTAAGTTTTAACTTTAAATAAACCAACAATCACATATTATGAACTCAATAAAAATGGTTTTGGGTATTATAGTTCAACAACACCCCTGAAATCATTTAACCATGTGGAAATTGTTGAGTGTATAACTGAGTTTGATTAAATAATACATGTTTAGATGATTAGTTTAAGGGTTTGTTAAAGTAGCCTGATGCTGTTAGGAATACCTGTTAACGTAGCTTTTAAAAAAATAAAAAGAACATCAAAACAGTTAGCCCATGACGTAAATTATAATAAAATTTTAATATATTAAGCAACGTTTCCTCTTCCCTCCTTTCCCTTTTAGAGTATCTACTACAATTTACAGCAGGATAGTTTTGATTTAGCAAAAAAATCACAAGTTAATGATATATATTTCTTACCTTGAAATATGGACACAATTTCTGCTTTATGCTCCACATAAAGTTTCTGTATGACATCCTTAGTTTCCATGAGAAGACAACCCCAGTACAAATGTTGCTCTTTACTTTCATTTTTAACACGCTCTCCAAGATCTGGATTTTTAATTTGTTCACTGTAGTGTTGGATCTTTTTACTGGCTAATATTTGGCTGTCTAAATATGGCTGTAACAGAATAGATATAAAATATTGGTTTTTAAATGCATGCCTGGTAATCTGTAAGGTTTCTCCTTTGAACTTTTTAAGGTTCAAATTTAATTTCACATGATCAGGTACCAGGTCTGATTATTTATTTTGCAAAAACCTGTAAAAGTGGATCTGGATAACTTACACTAATGTAACCAACTAATAACGGAATATGTTTTATTCCTTTTTATTACTAAGTGACATTTCAGGAATGTAAAGAAGATGCATTTCATCTATACTGTGTCAATGTATTGTGCTTGTGAAAAAAATATGCAGCCAACTACACAACAAAACCTCATTAGTTATCCCCTACGACTGCATGCAGGTAACAGTATTGCTATTCTTTACCCTTCTTTCGGATCCCAGTAACACACTGGCTTGATATGTTATGTATTTTATTACCTCACTTAACAATATGTCTGTTAGTCTTTTCGTATGTCTGTTCACATGTTTATTTATATATTCCCCCATAAATGAAAATATTTCTTACAAATTGTGTAAGTAGAATAAATATTGATAAGTTACTGGTTAGTTAATCATGTAGGATTAGACACCCCATTAGAATATTATAGCGCTTCGCTTGGCAGCTGTAATGACAGGGCTACATGTGTGCAGAAAAGCACAGCCATACTGTAAAAGCTGATATAATGCAATCCATTAACTAGACTACATCCTGCAGTTTTCAGAAGTTTGTGAATGAACAGAGTAAAAAAAAGAAAGAAAAGAGAAACACAAGTACTGAGTATAAAAGTATGATTGTTCATGCTGCATTTTTGAATCTCTCATGTGAGGGTCAGAGGCAACAAAAGAGCAGATTCATTGGAGGAAGACAATATGGAGGATAACACAGTACAGTGGAATACCTGTACTGTGCATATGTTTATAAACAAAATTTGGTATCTAAAAATACTTTTGAAAATCCTCAATTAGTTTATTCGTTATTGCAGCCTATAAAGCGAATTTTAGTTATTACATGAATATTTTGTTAGTATAGACCAATTTGTTATATACGGAGTCCAATGTACTGAAATGGAGTTGACTTAATCAGGGCATTTATAGATTTGCGAATAGATGATGAGGCTGAAGGTGATAATATACAGTCATCCCTCAGTTATCACGGTTAATAGGAACCAGAACCGGCCGCGATAATTGAAATAGCGCGAAGTAGTGTCATCCTCTCATTTTTAACACACGTACATTTTTGTGTATGTATAATATCAATAAGTGTATATGAAACCATATAAGTGCATATGTTATCATTAGAACGTTAAAGAATAGTTTCAAACATGTAAATAAAATAATAGTATAAATAACATAAATAAAATAAAGTATAAATAATATAAATATGATACGTGTGTGTGTAACATACGTAGATGTAACTAAAGTGTACATACTGTATGTTATTAGAAATCCGCGATGTACTGAGGCCGTGATAAATGAACTGCGAAGTAGCGAGGGATGGCTGTATTTGTACAGAAAATTATATTTTTTTGGGAGCGACCATGGATAAGGGGAGAAAGTGTGTCTTCTCTAGAAAGATTAGATCTCATACTGGTAATCAATATTTGACTGGGACTTTGAGTTAGAACATCTAATGGGTGACTGGTAGAATGGACAAAGAGGAGTACTTATGGGAATGTTCTGTGCTATGATACTGGTTTCTAATCATGAATAAATATACTGATCGCCTGTGTTTCTAGCACCTGTAAGGTGTGTAAATAGTAAATACACTATGCCCTGTCATGCATATTGTATGCAACTAAGAATATTTGAGGGCGGAGTTGACTGTCACACCATATAGGTTTAAGTGACTCACAAGTCATGCTGAAGTCAGGTGTGTCAGTTTGAAAGACACATATAGTGCAGTCGAGTTGTAAACAATAACACAATGTATTCCGTTATCTGGACAACATTTTGCTAACCGGCAGGAGTTTGATAACAAACTCAGAAGAAACAGAAGAAACACTTTGAAAAGTGAACATAAATTTTATATTAAAATTAAGTAATATAAATTCTACAAAACTATTTTGTAGAAACTATGCTCTATAAAAAATGCTCATACCTGAAGTTCATAATTATAATACTCTGCCAGAGCAGAGATGAGTTTTAACACTGATTCATCTTCTCTACGGTAAACATCTTCCAAGTCCTTCATGACTGTGCAATTCTCTCTTTCAAATGCAATATTTTTCAGTTCTTCCTCCCCAAAAGTAATTTTCTGAATAGAAATATGAATAAGAATTATCAGGCCGACATAATATACAAGAAAAATTAATATTTTCTCTCCAGTGTACATGGCATTTATAATGACAGAGCCCCGATGGAGTACGAAGCAGTTGAGTTTTACCTTCAGTCAATATTTGTGTTTCTCATGCATTATTTTTTATTCAAAATTTTCCCAGAGCTTTTGCAAGTCCCAGATGACTCACTTGATGCAACTGTCAAGTGAAATTTCTTGAATTGGAAGTCTTCTACTCTGAAGAAGAGGGCATTGCTGCAAATTTCTTACACTCTTGAAGCAGATAAAGCAGAGTAATTTCCTTTTAGGGAGGGTTGATTATGTGGTACTAGTATGTTAAATATAGATAATTAGAAATGTTTACTACAAGTCAGAGATATTGCATAATGTTAGCCACCTGCATAATTATAACATTATTTCTTGTTTCATGAGAAATTCACCCCTGAATATCAAGTCCCTACCGAAGACGGATGTGTCGGGCTGTTGGCGCAAACAAAACGGCAACAACGCATTTCCATTCTCTGTACTACATCCTGCTGGAAATCTAGTAGGACAGTTGTCCTGCTGCAAGGGAGATCCAGCGGGAGTTTGAGAATGAACGCTGAAGAAGAATATCAAGTCAGAGGTGGACATATTTCATAGCTTACTTGACCTAAATTTTCTATGGAACGCATCTATCTTGGAAGATCTTTTCAGTTTCTACATTTTTTCTATACAATATATATATATACATTCTTATATTAACTTATAATTCACTAATTCTCCTTTCCCCCATACCTCTTTTGATTATATGTGAACATTTTGAATTGATGTAAACTGTAAAATTGATCTTCCTAAAATGAATATTGCAAATATGCACACACAATGTAATTTGGTAGATGTTTTCTGTATGACTATTACATGGGAAATATAGGTTGTTACCTGAGAAGTATACCCTGTATTTCCTATCAAAAATATATGAAAGAAAGGAAAAAAAAGTATACATAAATGAATGTGCCTGTCTTACCTGGGACAAATTATTTCTCTGTACCTCAGACATTTGCTCATAATAGTCATCTGCTTTGTGGGCTGCTGCCTCAAACATTACCTAAAATATATATAACAAAATTGATTCTTGCATTGTTTCAAGTTAAACTCTTAGAGTTACCTGGTCAAGATTATTTGTCACAATACATATACTTTTACCTCCATTTCTAACAGAGTATTTGTAAGTCTGTCTCTTCATCAACCACATTACATATGCAGAACTGCATCATTGCACATAAATATATACATACATATTTTGGCTGCACATATCATTATTTAGTATAAATATTTGCAAAACATTTTCTTCTTCGTTCTCCCATTGGTCATACACTGATGGGGATCTCTTCTGTATTCATTCTCAAACTCCTATAAATTAGCAAGATGTAGTTCGACGAACAGAATACAATGCACCATAGTTTACAGCTTTGCTTCGATATCTGCCCCTATTGGCCTGACACATCCAATTTCAACACTGCTTCTGTGTCTTATATATGGGATGGGACAGGACAGCCAACTCCACCCTATAACCTCCTTAGTCACCTCTTACAACATGCATTGAAAGCAAACAGTGTTGCTATTATTTGCTTTCCTTTCGGGCCCCAGCATCACATGAGGAATTTCTTCAATAACTATACTGTCGTCTCCACCACTTAGACAGGGCTGTCAGACTTATCCCTGAGAGATGTTTACGATTGCAACAATTCTCTTCTTAGAGCAGTGGTACAGTGGGAAGTTGTGTAGAATATGTTCTGTGTTTTCAGTAGATTGTCACTGTCACCAACACCAGATCTCCAATACATGTTATTTGAATCTATTGTGACTTGTTTACAGTCTAACATTCATTTTTTGCTTTGTTCCCAGCTTATGAATAACATCAACATTTGAGCTGCATATGTGTATTGAATTCTTCGTCACATCCATGGATTTTGCATAGCTATCAACTCATTTTTACATAAATCCTTATTTTTAACAATTTATTTCCATATTTCAATAACAACGTCAGTATTTATCACTCAAAAGGACAACAATTTTGGGAGGGGGGGGGGGGGGGGCTCATCAATACGTACAGAACATCTGCATAGGTATTAATTACTGAAGATGTAACACCAAATGACCTCTTTTTAAAACAAAACCAAAAAACCAAAAAAGTGTGAGTTTTTTTTTAATATTTGAAATCCGTATCAATACAGAAAATCTGTACTAGTTGACACCTTCATGATGTACTTAATTTCTGAAAATGATACTGAGCATCCTGTGATTTTTCAAGTTTAGCTAGGAGATCTGTGATAATATTTTTTATTGATTTATGAATGATCTGAATCCATTAAAGAAATACCTCTTTTTCTTGATTACTTAGCTGGGACAAGATTGTGACAATGTTAAATTTAAGCTTACTATCACCAGTGTGTTGGGTGCAAAGGATCTCGCATTGGTCTCGTGCGGACCCAGGGTTTGCAGATAACCAAGATCCTAAAAGTACCTCCTCGTGGTGCACCTTGGAAACAGAAATAAAACTGTTCTTGCTGTATTCTTGGCTAACACTTTTAGGGTCATGGCCCAACACTGCTCATACAGAAGAAATTAGTTCTGGGACCTAGGGATACAAAGGGTGGTAATGGAATGGTCTTCCTACATGAGGAACAGTTCACTGGCTGCAAAGCACCTCATCAGACGATAGACAAACAATGGGTGACCAAAGCAACTATCAGCTCGCCTAGTCTCATGTACTCCACATGAGTAGAAGGCACCTTCCATAGGCATTGCACAAAGCCGAAAGGTGAACTCTACTGGGTATGAAAGAAAGATCTCAAACCTCCCCATTGCACATAGGAAGTAAGAGATAATTGCTTGTAATTCCTGGAGTTCTCAAAGAAACAAACACCAGTGAGTTGCCAGACCCAAAGGGGGAAAAAATAGCTGGAAAAATCTACATGGGTGAGAGGCTATAAGTTTGTCCAAAATGCAATAACTCTGGCTCATAACCAATATATATATATATATAGGCCCTATATATATGTATGTGTGTATGTATATATATATATATATATATATATATATATATATATATATATATATATATATATATATATATATATATATATATATATATATATATATATAAAATATATCTAATGTACTCTTTACCTCGTGTAGAACTCTTGATCCCACTTTCTGAGCAGCATTGGTAAAATAGGTTTCTAGATCTCTACACAGTCTTGTCTTGTTCTGAGGCATCTGCATACCAATAAATATAGCTTTCAGTCCCTTGGGCTCTTTGGGCAAATCTGATGGCAGTTTTGACACACTAGAGTTGAGACTGTGTAAAGTGTGATGTATACCATGTATAGCACTGACAGTGAAAGCTCCAGTCTCAGATTTATCTATTTCATCCCTTGCCACCCGACTACCAAACCTGCTGGTGACTGCAAACATGCAATCTACATTGTTCCACTCCACCAGAAATGTTGACACACAGTTGTCCTCTTTTACAAAAAATGCTTTATCCTTTACCCACACCCAATCTTCAAATGATGTAACTCTTTTAAAACTCATTCTGAAGTTATTTCTGCACAAAAAAGCTGCATTCACTTATTATATACAGGGGTATTCAAATAATTCTTTACTCAAAAACAGTTGTAAATCTGTAACAGAAAATATATAATGTTTAGTGATACACAATATAAAAATTTATTAGTGAGTTAAGCATGTTCACCTTCATTACACTCTGAACAAATACATAGTTTTCAGTCTCCCGTATCAAATTGTCAAGAGTATGCATTCTGGTGATCTTTGGTTCTCACTGGATAAATACACTCCCAATTCTGCTATTCTAATACCATCTTCATTGTGCACTGGTGCATTAAAAAATTCTATAAATTGCAGTATAGATAACTCATCAGTTTCAGTGTCCTCAGTGGTCACTAAGCAACTGCAGTTATGCATCATCCGCCCTATGTGGGAGATCTGAAGGTGTTATTACTGACCTATCAGACCAACCATTTTCACATCCATGAAAATTGCAAGCAGCACTTTCAGCAGACTTTATGCAAATGCATGGCTTAGAAATGGCAAAAGCCTACAGACTAAACTAAATATTTACAGATCAGTGGTACTTCCAGTGCTGTGTTGTATGCTTTCGAAGCATGGACCATATAAAGGCATAATGTGAAGAACTTCAATCACTTTCACACAGTCTCAGAAAGGTGATGAATATAAAATAGCAAGATAAGATTCAGGATATCACTGTCCTTGAACGATCTGGTGTTCCTAGCATTGATACTATTCTGATGCAGACACAAACCTCACACCTTTTGTATCACAAATACATAAACAAAACTCACATCATTAGATTAAGTATTCAATTCTTTATTTACATGTAAATATAAACAAAATATTTAAAAATCTCTAAAAGCAAGAAATTATTGTGTTT
This sequence comes from Meghimatium bilineatum, assembly GCA_034231615.1. Lineage (NCBI taxonomy): Eukaryota > Metazoa > Mollusca > Gastropoda > Stylommatophora > Philomycidae > Meghimatium > Meghimatium bilineatum. The sequence goes on from CM067298.1 coordinate 51,862,237, forward strand.
TCCAAAAAAAAAAAAAAAAACCACAAATTGTCAAAAAAAAAAAAAAAAGAATCCAGGTGACAAAAAAAAGGGGGAGGGGGGGTGGTGTGAATATTTGAGTAATTTTAATCATCATCATCAAGTGCCGTCTCCGCAACGAAGGTTGGCTGCAACGTATCTCCAACATCTCCTGTCTCTTGTCTTGGTGGTGCACTCTGCTAGACTGTAACCTGTTACTGTAATTTTAATGCACAGTGCTAAAAGTTAATAAGTTCACTTTTTTAAAGAAATATTTTTATTAATAAGAAAAGTTATTTAAATTAGCTCTCAGTATACGGCTTATCTTTCTAAAAGACGAATAAATAGTTTCCTTATTTCGGCTCGTAGTTCTAAAGGACGATTGAAGAAATTCACCAAAACTTCACCAAAAGTCTTCATAAACATTACAGTAGTATTTCATCCAATCACAATATTCTAAAAGTCTTGCCTCATGATTATGGTCAGCCATTTTGTGATATTAGTTTGGAAGCAAATGAAAAATAGCAAGTTTGTTGGTTTACCTTCGATCTGCAAAGACAGTGCTAAACATTTGTAAGAAATTCAACCATGTCAATTCAATCATATGATCTTTGCATATCTGCAGAGCAGACTTACCTGTATTTAGGCCTAAGCTTAGTCTGAACATGTCTATATAACATTGTAGGCCTGCACAACACAATAGCATGACATTCAACAGGATATAGGTCATATGCTTGGATGTAAATGTTGCTTATGCCTAATCATAACGTAAATCTTGGTGACCAAGAGAAACATATTTAAAAAAACACCTAAAATTGTGGTGGCATTCGATTCATATTACTTGTTATAGGTCTATTGTTTAGAAAGACAAATAATGGAGGGCAGAGCACCTGGGGGAGGAGGAAAAGCAGACCAAGAAGATGATGGACTGACAACATTAAAGATAACATGAATACGTCGTTGGAAAATGCAAGCCTCATGGTCAAGACAGAGAATGTTTCAGGAAGTTCATTGGGAAGAGAACATTCTGGAGAGAACAAGTTACATGACATAGGTCATCATGAGGTAGCATAGGCCTATCCTGAAGAAGATATAGCAGTCATTACAATTTGTGACCACAAAATGTAACCGAGCTGATAATTTCGGAATTATCCTAGTTATTTTTAATAATAGAAAACACAAACTATACATTTTTGTGTTCATGAAGATGCGTGGTCGTCCATCACAAGTGATGATGAGCATTTTTTGACATCCATTTTTGAAAATTCAGTTAGAATTATGTCCATGCCTAATAGTTCATAGATGGCTAATGAGCCCTATTCGAGCTGTAAATGTCTTTGGACAGTTCGGGCATGGAATTACCACTGTAGATGGATTTTGGTCTATCTGTCACTTTCTAGCTACTCTCCGCTGTTAGCTGCTGCATTTCTCTTCTTTTCACAAGATGATGCACTCTTTTTTACTGTAGAGCGCCATGTAGAAATTTCACATCACGAAGATAAGACATATCTGTTGATCACATTGCTGGAATTTTCAGATGGACTAAGAACTAATTGATACCCAAAATGGCAACTAATTAGGATAATTATAATGAAAATAAATTATATGGGCCTATCTATTAAAAAACATAATAAAATACCACATAAATTATATATTTTTGTATTCACAAAGGCAAGATGCATCTGTAAATCACATTTATGTGATTCTCAAATGCGTGTAGAACTAACTAATATTTCAAAATGGCAGCTAACTTGCATAATTATAACAAATGATGTTTTAACAAATGTAACTGCTGTTTTCATAAATGTCTAGCACTCTTAAAAGTTACATATATAAAATGAAAAATAGTTATAGAAATTAATAAATATAGTTGCAAACATGTACAATGAAGTATATAATAAATATAAACCCTGGTCACAAGAAATGGATAGCCTAATCAAAATTTTCCATACACACGAATCCCAGACATAGATTTCAACCAGTTGAGACTAAAAACCATACAAAAACCATAATTGAGCATGAAAAACCGTACACAATGTTGAGGGGGTACAAAACCGTACCCACACACCAAAAAAAAAAAAGTCCTTCGGTTTTTTTTTTTTTGCCACCCTTTTTGCCTGTATCAATTAACAGTAGCCTGCTCAAATTCATAATCTGTTTTGCTGGGAGGGTGTGTGAACATCCCTTTTACAAAAAAGGGTTTGAATGACAACACCAAGCATCACAACAAACTCCTTTAGCAGATGTTTTTATTACACACTGCCAATAAATACACAAATCTGATTTAGGCCCTAATATAAAAAATATATATTGTATTCAGGACATAGCCATCAACCCAGCCTTTTTTTTAATGTAGTGATCTTCTAGGAATATGGACTTTTCTAGACTAGGAAAATATTCTTTTCAAAGAATATGGACTGGATATAAATATCAAAAACCATGATAATCAGCAAAGACACAGAAGTACAAGAGCTAAACATAAACATACATGGAGAAAAACTACAACTAGTAAAACATTATCAATATCTTGGACACTCAGCCACAAATGACAGTAGATGTGAAACAGAAGTTAAAAGGAAAATAGGAATTGCTAAACGTACCTTCAATGACATGAGGAAAATAGTAACATCTAAAGAAATTACAGAGGTAGGAAGAGATACAAGTGGGAGAGTAACATCACAAGATGAACAGGTTACAGTCTATCAGAGCGCACCACCAAAACAAGAGGAAGGTGATGTCACAGCCGACATCGTTGTGGAGGTGGCACTTGATGATGATGATTATTTTCTAGGCAATTATAAATACGTTCAATAGTTTGCCTTTGTTATTTGTACGGTCGCTTGTTGCTGGGATCGAACTCGGTACCTCAGCCGTCAGACACAATCTGTACCAAGCTGTCACAGAGGCAGACCTAATATTATTACTTAATAAAGGATAATATATATTTTATTACAGATCTAATATATGAAAAATATAATATTTCTATATGCCGTAAATAAAGCGTAATGTTTTATTACCAGAATCATATGTGACAGAACAAACACACGGCACTCACAATGATTCTATACAAACATATATTGTATTTGTTGTTTTGTATTAGTATTTTTCAGCAGCAGATTTACAACTTTATACCATACAAATTATCAGAAAAGTATTATGCAAAGATAAAAGATCAGATTTAGGCCTACATAAACAAATAACATATTCTATTATTTAACTTTAGGCCTACCTACACTACCTAGGTCTAGGAGGCAAACAAACTTACAATATAAATTAAACAATGTATATAGTAGGCTTAGAAACAAAATACATGTGTTACTAGTATTTGTGTACAGTAGATACACTGAGTAACACTGTCAATGCACGTGGACAAAAATTCCCTAAGTTCGGTATAAAGACAACATTCCCAGCACAGAGAATAATTAAAGTACTGGTAGTGTGTTAAAAGCATTGTTTCCAACAACACTTCACCCGAGACCAGCATCAAATAAAACCCACAAACGACACTATTGTGAATAAAACCGCACAAATCACAGTTGCCACTAAAATATATACAAAAATATCAGTGTAACCACTAAATTTAGTAAAAAAAACCACAAAACGTACAGAACTGCATAAATTCACATAAAAACCCGTAAATGCAGGTGTACGCCCATACAGCTTGGTAAAAAATATGGTGATTTATGGGCAGTTGACATCTATGTCCAAGTTTATACTTTTTAGTAGTCACTAGTTAGCCTAGAATAAGGTTTATGAACAGGAACAATGGTCCTAAATTTTATTAGACATAGACCCTAGATACAAAACCATATCAAACTACTTATCTTGACTAGCCACGTGTGCCGTGAGTCGTCACAGGGAGCCGAAGATTTTTATTCTTTACCAGTTGGAAGGCTTCAGTTAAATTTAGATTATGTCTCGTTAAAATATCTTTGATGTTGTCTATCCATCTGCATCTTGGGAGAACTTTCGCTCTAAAGCCGGACACTCTCCTGTTGTACACTGCTGAAGGGAGTAAGTTGGAATTCATTCTTGTTAGATGACCGAACCATTTTATCTTTTGTCTCTTTATATAGTATATGCATGGTTCAGCACCCATCACTTTCCTTATCATGTCATTGGGGATTTTATCTCAATGTGTGATTTCCAATGTCTTTCTGAGGCATTTCATCTCACATACTGTGATCTTTCTTTTGTCAAAGTCCAAGTTTAACATTAATAACACCAAGTTGGAATAAAATTTAGTTTATCAGCGCATGTGTGGTTGTCATATTTATATGTTTGTGCGTCAGTTGGAAAAGGATTGCATTTGCCTTCTGGTATTGCATCTCTATTCCTAGACCAAATTTCCATTCCTCAGTAAATATATTTCCTATGTATCTCAACTCTTGCACTTGTTTTCGAGTGCTATCTTCCAATTTTATGTTTAATGCTTCTTTTGTCCTACTAATCCTCAGTGCTTCAGTTTTTGTGTTGTTTATTTTCACATTATAATTTTCACAGACTTTATTAAGGGTTATGATGGGATTCTGCATTCTAGTGGCATCAAAGTAGATTAATGCCTGAGTAAAGGCTATCAAACTTGTAAAAGTACAAAATCAGTGTTTAGGTGACTTCAATTATTCTGTCAAAAAATCCATTAAACAAGTAATTACAACTGAGAATGTTTCCTAACCCTATCTCATATTTTCATAACAATAAGTTATTGTGACTATAGGCCAAATATTTGGTCTCTCATATTGGCATTGCTGTTGTAACTGTAACTTACACTACTTACAGTGTAAGTTCTATTTTTAGGATCTCAAGTTGAATTTATGTTCCAACAAAACATTATAATCATTAAACAGTCTATTACAAAGAAAAGTAATATACTTTTATTTAGACATAGATACAATACCTTATCAAACTTGCAAAAGTAGAAAATCCGTGCATACAATCATTCTTTAAAAAAACACCATATAAAAACTATCATCAACTGAGAATGGTTGCTAACCCCATTTCATGTCTTCATCACAATCACAATGTTATTGTTCTCGGAAAGTGCCCGGAAGTATAGTAAATTATGGAAGTCGGTCTATTATAAATTACGAAACATATGGATACCGACTTAAACAAAAAAAAATCATCTGCAGTTTCATTTAATGCCTGTCTAAGGCTTACAAAATACAAATTATGTTCTATTTGTTAAGTCGTTGTACATTACAGGACAAAATCTGCTTAGATCAAGTGATTGATAACATAAAGTAACAAAACCAAGTTCCGAAATGAGTTCGATTCAAGAATATCTTAATTTAATTGTCTCGGGTACAACATAAATCATAAATTTATAAACATATGATATAATTTAATAACCCAAAATAAAATATAATTATAAATTATAGTTCAACATGTTGAATTGATTTTTATTACAGGTACTATGGAAAATGTTTGTTGAGACTGACAAGTGAATATTGCCCAACTCTTTCCTTGTTATGAATGGTGCTGTTTCATTGTAAAACAAATGTTATGCATTGAAAAATAGTATTCATTTTGTAGACGTCACAAATGTTTACAAACAGAATGTAGAATCAAGTAAGATATCTATTGTAACAGCATATTTATGAAATCAAATAAGCAGTATCTTCTTCTGGCTGGCAGTTTGACATGATACACAGCAACTCCGGTTTTCTTAATGTATGTTACTGTATTTGAGAGGTCATCAGTGCTCCCATACAGCTTTCTGTGTATGTCCGTCTTTGTGGACCTGTTTTTCTCGAATTAATCAGTGAATACCAAATTTTTGTGTGCTGATCCCTTGTCGATTTTTTGTTTGTTTTCAATTAACCCTGCTTAATATTGAATTGTCCTAAACATAATAACTTTAAATGTGTTTTTGACAGCTGATTCAGTGCTAATCACTTTGATGGGGATTTTTGTAGAGTGAACAATTGTAAAAAAAAAACAAAAAATGTACAATTTTTTATTCATACCTTTATTTTATAAAAAGTAGGCCTACATCTCGTGCACCGCAATTTTTATTCTCGCTGACACGGACTCTGCAAGTAAAAATCGACCCTTCGAAGTCCATATAGACCATTTTTGGGAACCTATGAACTGAGGAAAAAAATGCAGTGATTTACGGAAATTTGAAGAAGTATTGTAGCTTTGGAATTGATAACTTATTTTAGCAGCAGATGTAATTTTTACTCACTAGACGCGAGTCTATTTCAGTCAGATCAGGCCGTCTTATAAACCACGAAAAGTGTTTATTTTAAGGGATTAAAATAAAAACATTTTTTTCCGAAGTTGTATGTGTGATCCTACTATTGAAAATACAGCCATGAAAAAGGCTGACCACTACGTCAAAGACAATCTAATAATGGACGTATAAAAGTTAGAAATGTTGACGAAAATAATAAAGTAGAATAATAAAGCGTCACCGCATAGACGAGAGGTAGTTGCAGTGCTAAGTGTTTGAAAAAACTCTGCACCATATGTTTGTTTGTTTTTCGTTCGCTCCATTGTAACCATCACGGATATCCGTGCGATTTCCGCCGGGAGCGTGATTACGTTGTGCCACCGTTATGCGCCTTGTAGGCCTAGCACATCCGATTTCGGCATGCCTTGACAATTCGGGTGGGCTACCCTTAGCCTGTGACAGCCTCTATATCTGTCTCCAGGCACGCGTAGTGAAGACTCTTCGCCCAGACGATTTTCTTGCTCTCGTCTCACTCGAACGAGGTGTTCCACTGTCTATGAACTTGTCTCGTGTAATTGGACGTGCTGTGCCTGTGCCCATTGGGTACTGAACCGTTTCTCATCCGTGAGCCTGGTTCCTTAAGGGGAAGAACTCAACAGAGGAGTTGGACCTTGGCCCTTTCGCCCTCTTAGCCGAGGTGTCATTCACCGACATCGTGTACCCCTTGTCCAAGTTCGAGTCTCACACCACGCGTTTGAGAGCAAGGCGTTCTCGAGCTGAGCGTCCTTGTCCCAATAGCGCCTGAGCCCATCAGGTACTGAACCCTTTCTCTCTTCAAGTGTATTTCCGGTGTAGGAAAACCTGACAGTAGAGTTGGGCCAGGGCTAAATCGTTGTCCCTTTTGTGCCTGAGCGCATCGATTACGGAACCCTTTCTCTTCGTGAGCATATTTCCGGTTTAGGAAGGCTCGACATTAGAGTTGGATTAGGTCTTCTTGCCTTACCAAACGCCAATGAATGGGTCTGGGTCTCTGCCTGTAAGGAACACAGGTAACTAGAAACTCGTCTCGAGCTGACGGAGCTTGTAGTTCCCCTTTCCTAGGGACTTTTCACTTTCTACTTACTATTGCAGTTCGCGCTGCCCTCTAGCGCTGTTCTGCCCTTTCATTGTTTCATTGTACTCGGTATGAAATCTATGTCTCTCGCCATGCATCTACCTTTACGTGCATTTTACATTGGCCGCCCCTCCAATGTTCGGACTGGACTGACTAGCTTCACTGTATGTCGAAAGTGTCGCTATATGTGGTGATGCTGGTGGTGTCGGAGATATGTCTGTCTCTTGTGCAGGCAAATCTCTTTCCATCTGCTACCTCCACATTCTCGGACACGATCCCCAAATGATTTGGCCAGAATCAGCTCGAGCTGCTGTATTTCTGTTTCCAGGGTGCACCGCGTGGAGGTACATTTGGGATCTTGGTTATCTGCTAACCCTGGGTCCGCCTAGAGCAATGCGTTCCCTTTGCACCCCTCTGCACCATATAAAGCTGTATGCTTCAACTTTCTTTATGTCTCGAATAACTATTACACCCCCCCCCCAAATAAGCAGCGTTTTAATTCTATGAAAAAGGGTGGGGTAACGTTATATACAGGAAGGGATGGTCTATATTTTATACCACACCCCTACGAATGAAGTTTTGGCAAAGCGAGCTTACATTTCTACTTTAGGAGTAGAAACATTAGGTGATAAATCATTAGGTTTTTGTCAAAGAGTAAATCATCATTTAGTACCGTCTCCGCAACGACGTTGGCTATAACATACCTCCAATGTCTCTTGTCTTGGTGGTACACTCTGCTAGATTGTAAACTGACCATCTCGTGATGTTACGCTTCCACTTGTAGGTATATCTGCCTACCTCTTGCTAGTTTCCCCTCGACTTTACCCCCAGCACGGTTTTCAAAAAGATGTCATGTATTTTTAATATGTCCAAAATATTTTATGTGCTTGGTTCTTATTTCCTTTAATACTTCGTTTTTCATACGACGTGTAAACGAGTGCATTAGATATTTCTAAACTTGTGACCATCTTTTGTTATATATTTTATGACCAACAGGAAAGTGCTGAGAATCAGCAACAACATTTGACATCTGATATTGAGTATCGCAACGTAACATTGTTCACTAACCCTGAGTTGAGCATTTAGGGTTTCCAACAAAAAAACTGACCACATATAGATAAGATGGATTTGTGTATACAACGCATACTCCCTACCCCTCGAGATAATCGAGAGCACACTAATCCTACATGTCCCACCACAATTGACCCAATTCTAAGTGGGAGTTATGATTTAGGTATTGGATACACCAACTTGAACATGAACTCCTGGATATGGAATATAGCTTTGAATACAGTTTACCATTGCACACAGGAAAAGCCTTCTTCAGAACCTCTGTCCGAAGCAGTGTCGAGATTCGCACTTTGGACACTGTCGTCAACGTAGACGAGAAACAAGTCATTTTCTTCGAAGATATCGCAAACCTAGTTTAATTCACTGTCGCAGTTGCCCAACACTGCTCATAAACAGAGAATTGGGTTCAAGGACATAGAGGGGAATAATGCCTTTCGGTAAGTCTCGGTAAGTACTAAATCATTTTTTAAGCAGAATATTAACAATTTTCATATTTCATTCTGCAACCCGAATATAAATAGGTCTATGACTCTGCATTCCTCAAGTCTTCTTTCCCTACCAACTTGAGCATTCAGGTCACGCATTATTACTTTGACGTCATGTTTATGTGTCTTATGTATTGTCGCATGCAGTTTGTCATAAAAAGCCCCATACCTCTTGTTCCCTAACTGCGCACATTGAAGCACAATTTTGGATTGTTTTGATGTTGCGTGTATTTGTTTGAGTCTGATACTTATGATTCGGTCATTTATTGTGTTGTATCATAGAATAGACCTCATGTCTATTTGGTCAAAATGAAGCCTACTTCGCATTGTCCGGGTCACGTTTCTGCGTTTATTCAGTCATCTATTTTGTGTAGTATTGTTTAGTTTATAAGTTATTAGTCTCTAGGAAAAGGTCCCATTTGGACCGACACGTTGAGATCTGTCCTGTTTAGTTTTATTGTATGTTTTTTTATTTACTTTTATATATATTTTTATTCATAGGCACGGTAAGTTTTTTTTAGCAACCAGTTTAATTTGTTTTACTTTACCATTGGTAAGCAATATACAATACTCTGAAATAATTTTGAAGAACACCGGACTTAAGTTGCAAAGACTAGTTCCAATAGGCACTGATAATGCATTTGTCATGACAGGTGTAAACAATGGAGTGTACACAAAATTATAGTCTGAAATTCCTCATAGTTAGATGCGTGTGCCATTCTCTTCAACTAGCTGTATCACAGGCTACAGCCGAGTGCCTTTCCAGAAGTCTAGAGTTCATGATTAGAGGAACATACAACTGGTTTTCTCACTCATCATATCGTTAAACAAAGTACAGTGAGCTTTTAGCATTAATACATGATTATGTGGCACCCTACCCCCCCCCCCCCCCCCCCACATAAGCTTATTAAGCCAAGTCAAACACGAAGGATGTCTATTGAATGCCAGTGTCAGAATATTGCAGCAGTGGGTTGAGCTCAGAACTCATTTTAATAAAGCAAGAATGCGCTAGCGCTCTTGTACAGCAGAATTTCTATGTTCTATGTTTTGTGACATGAAAAACTATGTTTTGTTCCTATTTCTCAAGCATATTCTTGGAGAAGTTCAAAGCGTGAAAAAGTTTGAAGCAGAAATACAAGATTCAACAACACTACTCAACGATCTTGTTCATCTCACTGATTCTATCAGTTCAAAGATTGTTATTCCTGAAAAAAAAACATTACACAGACTGATTCTATTGAAGACTGTATAGATCTTAATCCCTATCTGGGTTATGAGTTTGAAAAAGAAATGGCAATCTACAAATTTTCGGATGAGAAAGTAATTTGTGGAAGATGTGTACAGTTTTTAGTTGAGTTATTAACACAGTTTGTGTTTACATTTGTCAGATAACGTTCACATATTGCAGTCGCTGTCATGTTTTAGTGGAAGTGAATGTCTACAGCCAATTAAGCCTTGCATATTAGATCTTGCTAAAATGTTGTTTGATGATACAGACACTCTCACCCGCATAGATTTCCAGTGGAGAAAACTTCACCGTATGCAATGGGCACATAACAATGATACACTTGTATTGTGGACAGAAATAGCTTCATACAGGAATGCAACTGGTGAAAATCCTTTCCAAAGTCTTGCAGATTTAGTTTTAATTGTGCTTACTTTACCTCATTCCAATGCTGACTTTTTTGTTTTTTCATTATTTTATGTGTGCATTCTTGGCATGAGACTAGTGCCATTTGGCAAAAACATTTTGACAACACTAAATTCAATAGGAAAAACATATAAAATTAAAAAATAAATGTTGCCTGACTGATTATGCAATTTGGAATAATATTATTTATCAGATTAACTGATATTACTAAATTATAATGTGCTATCTTGTATTATTTTAAGGAAAATATTTTGTGCTTTTTAGTGCTTCCAAAAGTTTTTTAAGTGCTTTCTGGTACTTTTTAGAGATGTTTCTAGTGCTTTTATGATGAAATGAGTTGGCAAGCTGGTTTAAGTGCGGGTATATTAAATAAATTTATGATTAAAACAAGATTGGGTTATCTTTTCAAATCACTGGTCATTCGAGTTTTCGGTGCAATGAGAAATCAAATTGATTTGCAAGCTCTGGCACTGTATACAGCGGTAGAGCAATGTATTGGACTGACATACTGAACTCTTTACAAGAAACAACGCAGAAAACCATAATTTATTAACAAGGTGATTATAGTATTAATTTTCTTGGTCCACAATAAAGAAGCTGGGCTAAACATGCAGCGTTTCCGTAAAATAATGGCATTGTGGATTCAGAAGAATGTTCGTTAACCAATAAAGAACTGGAATTGTCAATCGTTGCGTAGGGGAGATCGGGTACTTATGGCGTGTCCTGTGTGCAATGATTATGACCTGACGACTAATGCACTATAACTTATTAATCATGAAACCACTATAATAAGCACTACCTTTCTACAGAAGGAAATCATTATTTTACCGTCTCATTTACTCTTGCTAGCACAGAGTTTAGAGAAGGTTCACATATTGTTTATAGACACCATATTTACAAAAGGTAAGGCTTTAGACTTTAGTAAGAATTTTGATATGCCGTGTTTAATTTTGGTATGCCTTGTTCATACATTAACACATCATATAGTTAAATATTATTTTCATGGTGAACATACTAATTATTTGCAGTACTTTTATGTGGATGATCCACAGTACATTGTAACTGAGGCCCCAATCCAAGAGTAGTTAGTAAGTTACTACTAGTTAGCAATTTAACTTATTCCATGAATTAAAGTACTTGGACAAAATTTTCAAAATAATGCTACATAATTACAAATAATATAGTTAGATAGCCCTTAAAAATTTTAATTGAACGATACCTCAACCAAGTCTGTACGTCAATCGTGAAAAAAGTTATGAATTTTTTTCTAATGCATTTGACATCAAAATAATTTACAGGGAACATATAGGAAAATATAAATAAAACTTGTGACTACAAAATGTAGCCAAGCTGATAATTTCTGAATTATCTTTGTTATTTTCAATAATACAATACACAAACTATACATTTTTGTGTTTGCGGAGACAAGACACCTATGTTGATCACATTTCTGGAATTTTCTGATGGACACAGAACTAAATAATATTCAAAATGGCTGCCAATTTGCATAATTAAAATGAAAATAAATTATGTATCTATTAAACATAATAAAATACCACAGAAACGATATATTTTTGTATTCGCTAAGACATACCGCATCTGTTGATCACATTGCTGTGATTTTCAGATGCACGTACAACTAATTAATATTCAAAATGTTGGCTAATTTGCATAATTTAAACAAATGTTGATGTTTTAAATAATTAACTGCTGGTTTGGGCATTGTTTTACCCTCTTAAAAGTTACATATATAAAAAGAAAAATGGTTACAAAACTTAATAAATCTAGTTTCAAACACAACAATTGATGCTAACACTATTTTAAACCATGTAACAAGAAATTTATAGCCTAAGCAAAATTTCCCAAACACGATAATCCCAGATGTCCAAGTACAGTAAGGATTGATTACTCTTAGTCTTATATTTTTCAAATTGTCAATACCCAAATAACGTTTAACAGTTCTCGATACATTTGTTCGTTATAATATACGTAATTATTACTAATATATATGTATTAGATATTTTGAAAAATATCTGTCTGCTAAAACAATGTTACAGCTCAAACTGCAGAAGAATAAGAGAGAGAGAGAGAGAGAGAGCAAGAGAGAGAGATGTAACTTGTATAGCGACTCTCTAATTGAATTTTTCACATTTATGTGAAAATTATGCATTCTATTTTGAGTGTTATTATTTTGAAGGCAAACTAAGGGCGCCCGACTCCATTCTGCACTAGATAGCAATCCTTAAATCTGCACACACTCTGTATAATATCCTCAGAGCGACCCTATCCACGACTCTTAAGTCGACTGGCTTTCACTTTGAGAATTTCAGGGTGTAGAGGGTGCTCTTTATCAGCGGTAATTTGCAGGTAGTCCCTCGCGCTGCAGATTTGTATTCTTTGCTCTGCAGTTGGGCAATCAAGTAAGTATCGCATAGACCGTGCCGACGTATTTCTCGTACACCCCAAAATGATTCGCATTGCCTCTGTTTGTTTGAGTCTGACTCAGTGTCAGAATCGCCAGTACCGCCTTCACAACCAATCCTGGATACAACAGAAATAGCAGCCTCTGTTCACACTGGGCAGCAGCCATAACTTTCATCTCCGCAAGACCTTTATAAGTCTTTACAATTATGTGGTCAACATGATCTTTGAAACTCAGACTTCGGTCCAGCATAACCCCCATGTACTTCATTGTGCTGGTTCTCTCGAGGTAATGAAAGAACAGATCAACTGACATCATGCGCGATTGTGACACATGGCGATGGGGCAATGGATCGAGCTGACATTTTTAACTCCATGAGAGATATAGCACGCGAGAGTGAGATTAGTGTGAATGATTATTCATTTTCGATTGCCAGGGTTAAAGAACAGGGTTTGAAATGCGGTGTTGCTAGAAGTGAATTTTTTGGATGGCGCAGAAGAATGATGATCAACCAGCAGAGGATTGGTACTGTCAGAAGAAGTGTAATGGCGAATACACCCAGGGAGAGATCGGAGCAACAATGGACGTGTCTAGTTTGCAGTGATGATGATCCAACGACTAACTAATAATGATTTCACATTTTTTTTACAACTATTTATCAACTGGTATGTGTTCAGACTGGTTTGTTGTTTTATCAAGTACAATTTCTATATTGGAGGTTGGTTTTAATAGATCTCTATAGCATACCAATACCAGCTTTTTCTTACGTACCTATAGTGTTGTTTTATTATTGCGCACCCCCCACCTCCACTCCCATCAGGCTAACAGACAAGAAAAGGAATGCATATGACAGTATACAAAACAGATTAAGTCAATCTTTTAACTGGTAATGATGATGGTCCCCTGCGCAAGCTAAGATGAGCAAGGCATGAAAAAAATAAGCATGCGAAACGAAAAATGATGAAAAAAAACCCCTTGGTCGTTGTCTACCTTTGTTTAGGTTTGTGAGTTCGTAGATGCCCGAGGAGTCTGATTCGTGCAAGGAAAGATCTATTGAAGTGCGTGCATGTGTGCAGAGGGTCCAGAGTCATAAGAGAATTTTCAGATCTTTCATTCCGTTTCTGTTTCTCTTGTAGATTGCCTGCAGTGTTTAAAAAAAAAAAAAATTTGGTAATGCCAGCAGTTATCTAAGTGTACGAAACTGAGCGATCAAGCGCTGTAGTCTTATAAAGACTGGGATCAATGCTACAGTGTTTGAAGGAGTTCTTTAAGTAATCATTGGCGCGCTTTTTCTGCCCTCCACTTGAGCGTTTACCACGCACATTTCCACATAGAACAATCTCTTTGGATGGTGCTTGTTCCACATACGGACGAAATGACCGGTCCAGCGGAGTAGGGACCTAATACTCAGCAGGACATGGATACTTTGCATATGAAACTTTTGAAGATTTCCGTTTCTGGTATTTGATCATGCCAACGTAGTTCTATGAGATTTCTTAGGCACCGAAAGTGGAAAGAGTTAAGCTGTCGAGCGTGTCTCGCGAAGACAGTCCAGGATGACGCAGCATAAGGCAGTGTTGGTAGAACCACTGCGCGGTAGACGTACAACTTAGTTGTCAAATTGAGACTACGCCTGATTCAGACTTTAGCATAAAGGCTAACGAAGGCCGCCATGGTGCGAGCAATACACATCGCAACATTCTCGTCAATTGTCGAAATTTGCGATAGGGTGCTGCCGAGATCTTCTTCTAATCTCGACTGAACAATCTCCAGAACTATTTATAGTTACATTCCAGATATTCGAGTTTGTTTACACATTCTAGTTCTATATTGTCTATGTTGATTATCTGTTTGATCTTTGTTTTTTCTGTTTGCATAAGTTTTGTTTTCTGTGCGTTTAGATATAGAGTTTGGATCTCACTGTATTTCATTGTTGCTGTGATTAGCTGTTTCAGTTCCGTTCCTCATGATGTGTAGTAAGGAGGACTGTGTCGTCCGCGTATCTTATTTTTGTATACTGTCATCTATATTCCTTTTCTTGTCCGTTAGTCTGATAGTATGTTTGTGAACGGTAAAACTCACTACATTGTGTTCTCCGCATGTACCTTATTGGTTACACAGTTTTACTGTATCGTCACTTATTATCTATTGTTCACAGAACGACAATCTGACACACATGAACTTCATTGCAAAGCAGGTTGGAGAGGACTTAGATAACCGAAAACAACCCGCTCTATACATGATCAATATAGAACTGGATGTTTAACGTAGAAGACGATCTATTGCCCTTTTTTCATGTATTCTTGAAATTAAAAACCGGGATTGTCCTAAGTAACCTTAGACCCCTACTTAAGAAATTAAAAACCGGGAATGTCCTAAGTAACCTCAGACCCCCTACTTAAGAAAGTAAAAACTGGGATTATCCTAAGTAACCTCAGACCCCTACTTGAGAAATTAAAAACCGGGATTGTCCTAAGTAACCTCAGACCCCCTACTTGAGAAATTAAAAACCGGGATTGTCCTAAGTAACCTCGACCCCTACTTAAGCATAAAGGGTGTTATAATCTGGTAATAATGATATACTATTCCATCGATCCTTAGAGTATATGTTTCATCTTTTGCGGTTGAGATATCTGTAATCCCGACTCTGTGGCGGTGTTGAGCGCATCTCGGATGACCAAGGCACCAAGTTCAAACCCCGCTAAAGGCAACTGTGTATCCTGACCTTTCAGAAAGCAATGGCAACCTACTGATCGTATTGATATTGCCTAGAAAATATTTACATTAAAAAAAATTACGCGGTTGATCGCTGCCTCCTGAATATGATATAATGTAATATATATGATGTTGGTCACCCTGATTGAAAAACTCAAAACATATTTAACATATATTTCCATTTTTAGAAACATTTGAGAAAATGTCAAAGGGATGAAAATATTTGCTAAAGCAATGTTACAGCTCAAAATTGCTGAAGAATAAGAGAGAGAGAGAGAGAGAGAGAGAGAGAGAGAGAGAGATGTAATTTGTATAGCGACTCTCTCATTCAATTTTTCACATTTATTCGTGGCAAAATTAACATCCATAAACTAACTTATCCTATAACTAGAGTCACACTGTTTGATTCATGACTTGGACGTATCAATTTAACATTTGAGGTCTACGTTTGAGCGTATCTGCGTTTTCTTTGTACTTGGTAATTATCTTGCCGTGTTTTCGGTGTTTAAGCTCTGGCTCATTACTCCGCACGCCTGATCTGGAGGTCGTTATCGCTTTCAAGTTGTTTTTGGTGTTTAATTTCCATGATAAAATGCTGATATTAGCAATCTATATTCAGAATTTGTATCATCCCTTTTCTTGCCATTGTATTCCCGGAGCAAAAATGGGAGCAAATAATGTTAATGCTGCGACGTTTCACGCATGTCGTAAGAGGCGACAAAGGTAGTTTTAGGATGGAATTTACTTTCTTATTTCGAAGATCAAAGTGACTCAGCAGACATATTGAAACGGATTTGTTAGGCTGAAAGGTACAGATATCACAGTCAAGCTGTAATAATTGACAACGCATTCCGTTCCCTGAACTACATCCTCACCACAAGTTTCATAGCTAACACTGAAGAAGAATTGGCATTTGATTTGATATTTAGTAGCTTTCATTGATTAAAAAATAAGTAATTACATTATTCAGATGTACATTAATGATCCTGTCTCTGGCTGTGAATCGAAATTGCAAATTATAAAATGAAAAGCAACCCACACTGCGGAACTGAAAGTTTAGATTAAATAAAACAGATTTTCACGATATAATATGTCATTATTAAATTGCTGTCATTCTCCCTACGTCGTTATGCATTATTTTTTTTTCTCTCCTTCAAATGTCTGTTGGCGTGTCATGGAATTTATATCAAATGTTTTTTAATTCATTGAAAATGCTTCCAAATTTTCATAAAAATACAACAATTGATGCCATACAGTTTGGAATTTTGTTTTGACACAAGGAACGTATGGTTTGGTTTGAAAGAATTGATTGGATTAAAAAAAAAAACTGTTGCAGTTTTGAAGAGATTCTCCATTTTCAAAGAATTTTTCCAGGAAAGGTATTACGGTAATTTATAATTTATAACATATAATAGCATAATTTATAACAATTAATACATTATTGTTGGCAGCATATCATATTCATACGCAGAGATCAACCCATCATTTCTTTTAGATATAGTGAATTTGTAGGCAAAATATACATTTAGTAGTTTCCATTGCTTTCTGAACTTTCCGAATTCATAACTGCCAGCGGATGATACTTAACCAGATGCATTGGAGTCTGAGACAGCCACAGAACCGCATTAATAAATATACCTGTATAATTCCTCAGTATAAAAAAAAATGAGTTTTTAAAGTATTAAATACAAATCATCATGACTGAATTTTTAAACGAAATGGTAGAATATTCTATTCATGATGTTGTCAACAACCCAGTAATTTTTAGCTGTAGAGATTTTCGTAGCAGTGTTTATGTTTAGCAGTTTGCCATTGGTTTCTGAACGGTTCGGATGCACAATTGTCTGCGGCGGGATTCGAACCCGATATTTTGGCCGTCACAAACTCGCCCTGTGCTCATCGCGACAAAGCCGGAACATGACTAGATGGTGTGGACAAATGAAGATTTTCATTAAAATATTCTCCACTTCTATGTACTAAAATGTGGTTTTTGATGTGGCTGCTGTGGTTGGTTTGTGATTTAGCTACTGAGATGTGGTTTTTGATATGGTTTTTTTTTCGTGGCTACTGAGATGTGGTTTTTGATTTAGCCCCTGAAATGTAGCTCTAGAGAAGGATGATGAAAATACCATAGACAGCTAATGTAACCTAGTTTTATTAGAAAACTAATGTAGAAATCTTCAGAGATGCCTGAGTAAAAAGACAAATTATAGCATGGAAACAGGAAGTCAAGAAGTTTTTATAGCACGTGATGAAAAAAAGCAAAACTTGAACATTTAATAATCACAGGAAAGATCAAGAGAAAAAAAAAGACAGCGGGAAAGAATGAGTGAAGTTGTTGGATAAATTGTCATTGTAGCATGAGAGATTGTAACCAACTGTGCTTATTAACAACACACAAGACAGAGGTGTTAAGAAACATGATTATCTATGCCACTAAGCATAACACTTGATTAATTGACTTCTATCTATGGTAGAAAATAGTAAGTCATGCTTCCTCTTCTTTCTCAGCCTCCAGTCCAAGTCAGACATTGATTTCTTCTTCTTCAGCGTTCATTCTCAAACTCCCACTGGATATCTCTTTGTATCAGGACCATGGTTCTATTAGATTTCCAGAAGGATGTAGTCCAGAGAATGGAAATGTGCTGTGTCGCCGTTTTATTTGCGCCAATGGCCCGACACATCCGTCTTCGGCGGGAGACATTGATTCGAATTGTATAAATAAACTATACCGTGGTGTCACCAGCCTCAAGGCAGGGCCGTGAAGCTTATCCGGCGGGGCTGTCATGGCTATCGTGTTCTGCTTGTTGTTTGGTACAGTGGACAGTTCTGAAAAATATGTTTTGCATTCCCTGGAGACTGTCCACAGGGCACATATCGGTATCGCCAACTCTAAACACTTCATGTATATGTGGTGTTCTAGTCGGTTGTGGCCTGTTCTAAATCTAAAAGTGATTGTTCCCTTCTTCCAAACTTGAAGATAGCTTCGCCTGTGTTTAATTCCAGCAAATGCAATAGAACCAACTACAATCTCAGGTAAAATCGTCCACCTACTGTAGACGCATCGACGGCCCTGAAGACACTTCAATTATTGTTACGAATTAGTTATCTGAACGTTGTGTTTCAATATTGTAGTTTTGTCATATCTTGTTATGCATAGGCCTATCTTTTCTCAGTACTGGACAAGCTGACATGCTCTCTCGTCAAATATCTGACTATGCCTACACGGATCTGATTAAAGCTGTGATAGAACAAGATTTAGACTCTGTGACATCTTTAGTAAAGAATGGTGCAAATCTGGAAGCCAGAGACAGAATGGGACAGAGTGCTCTGTACCATGCCTTTCCTGAAGATTTCACTTCAAGTAAGTCGTTCGAATATTCTTATTCAGATTATAATTCCACCGAAGACGGATGTGTCGGGCCATTGGCGCAGATAAAATGGCGACACAACGCAATCAATTCTCTGGACTACATCTTGCTGGAAATCTAGTAGTCACTCTACAAGAGAGATCCAGCGGGAGTTTGAGAATGAACGCTGAAGAAGAAGATTATAATAATTTCCGTAGATCATTATCCATGTCATCAGAATATCATCTCCGAATCAGTCAGTTCCTATACTAAAGTCTTGCTTTTGTTCATACTGTGTTTACTTCTCTAAATAAGTGGTTCTCAATATGTTTTTGGCATGTTGCCACCACTTGAGATAATTTTCGTTTCATGGCTTTTCTGGTACCTAAAATCTAGGTTGTTGATTATCTTCACAAGTCACTTATTCTTTTTTAAGGTTCATCTACATCTACCATTGTTACCTTCCAATGTTAAATCCACCGAGTATATGGCCGCCTTGTTCAAAATTTTTCTGTGTCCATCCTGAAAGTTTGTGTGCTCCCCCCTCCCCCACCAATGGTGGAGACACATGGCCCATGCCATGCTTAAAACCACTGCTTCAAATTATTTTGCTGTTATCAACTTTATTTCTACCAATGGAGCTCGAGAACAAAGACCTCAATTTCGAAAAATTGTTTGTTCTTTATATCTCTATCATCTCTCTCCTGTGTTTCCAGGCTCTAAAAGGGAGTAAAGACTAGTAACACTACCAAATGCCATGCATGTTGTTAGAGGCAACCTTGAGGATTTCCCTGTCATAGTCATTTGTCTTGTGCTCAAAAGGTTGCTGGTTCGATCCTCGTTAGTGACGTTTTGTTTACAATGTGAATTTTTAGAATATCGCTAGGCTATTAGCTCTTGAAGCCACATTGTTACGTGCCATGACTGATAATCTTAACATGGGGCGTGACTCTCAGTTGAAGGGGACGGAGTACATTTGAGGAACCCTAGTACAACGAAGTCAACTCTGCACCCTTTGAGTCCTTTTTTAAGTTTCGATTATCCAGGGCGCAGAATTGTGAGGAAAAGGTATGTAGGTACCCATCACATAATCTCCTATTTGAATAAGCTTGAGGAAGAAATATTCCTTGACAGCTGTGAGGGAAGTGTAGGTACCACCACAGAATCTCCACTGTGATTAAGCTTACAAGAGGAATATAGGTATATGCTCGTAAAATATCCGCTATGATTAAGCTTGCGAAAGAAATATGAGTGTATGTAAGTAACGTCTTTATCTGCAGCACGAATGAGTAATCCCGGACTTGTAAAAGCTCTGGACAATTTTCGAATCAAAAGGAATGCCACAGAAACATGAATTTATAGTAGAAAATAAAACACAACAGTCTCTGATATGGAACAAGCGTAAGAACCTTGATGTCTGTCATAATAATCATCATCACCAGCACCACATCATCATCATCACTATCAATACTACCATTATCATCATCAACATAGTTGTTGACATCATCATAGCTGTCATCATAATAATGTCGTTATTTGTGTGAATCACATAATTTTAATTAATGTTGTTCGTCCATCACAAGTGATGATGATCATTTGTTACATCCACTTTTGAAAATTCAATTTTAGTTATGTCCTTGATTATGAGTTCGTAGATGGCTAATGAGCCCTATTCGAGCTGTAAATGTCCTTGGACAGTTTGGACATGGAATAACGACTGTAGACGTATCTTGGTCTATCCGTGACTTTCTAGCTGCTCTCCGCTGTTGAGCTGCTGCATTTCTCTTCTTTTCACAAGATGATGCGCTCTTTTTATTTTAGAACGCCATGTAGATCTATTATGTGCATGTTCTTCCCATGTATCGTGGTCTATTTCAAAGGCTTTCAGTGATTCCTTTAACGAGTCCTTGTAGCGCTTCCTTTGGCCACCTTGAGATCGTATACCCTTCTCTAGCTCACCATAGAGAAGTATCTTTGGCAGACGATGGTCTGGCATACGCACCAAATGACCTGCCCAACGAATCTGTGTCTGCATCAGGATCTTGTCGATGCCTGGGATACCAGCTCTATCAAGGACAGTGCTATCTGGAATCTTGTCTTGCCATCTGATGTTCATAACTTTTCTGAGACAATTTGAATGAAAATGATAGTTTTTTCACATGACGTCTATACACAGTCCATGTTTCACTAGCGTATAGCAGCACTGGAAGTACCACTGCTCTGTAAACTTTCAGCTTAATCTGATGGTTAATGCCATTTCTACGCCAAACATTTGCGTACAATCTGCCGAAAGTACTGCTTGCTTTGGCGATCCTTGTATACACTTCATCATCAACGTTGGCATTTTGTGATAACGTACTGCCTAGATATGTGAATCTATTCACAACTTTCAGTGCTACACCATTTACCTTTATGCAGGGCTTGAGATAGCTTTTGCCAAGTGCTGGTTGTAACATGACTTCTGTTTTCTCTGTGTTAATGGTAAGCCCAAAGTTGGTACAGGCTTTGGAGAATCTGTCTATAATACATTGTAGATCAGCCTCAGAGTTGGCATTTAGGGTACAGTCATCAGCAAATAGATGATCCCTGATTGTGTGTGATTTAACTTTGGTTTTTGCTCGAAGCCACCGAAGGTTGAACAATTTTCCGTCTATGCGATAGTTGATGTTTACTCCCAGGTCTAGATCTCTGAAATCATCATCCAACATAGTAGAGAACATGATGCTAAATAGGGTAGGTGCTAATACACATCCTTGTTTTACTCCATTAAAATTATTGTATTTTAATCAATACAATAGTAGTCATCGTCGTCTACATGATCTGTGCTACTCGTAGATGCTATAAAAGCTCTTCTATCACAGTTTCATATTTCAACTGTACCATTGTTTTTTTCTCGATCTCACATCATAATCAATCAATCAATCAATCAATCAATCAATCAATCAATCAATCAATCAATCAATCAATCAATCAAGTGTCATGCCGACTGGCGTAGGCGATCATGTTTCTCCACGACTCTCTGTCTCTTGTGTTGTCAATAAGCTAGGTTAGTGAGCTTCTACCGTGCCACGATACAAGCCCATCTAGTAACTTTTCTCTTTGTCGACCTCTATCTCTTCTCCCTTTGATTTTTCCAGTGGTCATTAAGTGTTCAAGCTGTGTTCTTGTCAGCACATGCCCTAGAAACCTTGACTGTCTGCCTCTAATGTTTGATATGATTGATCTTTTTACGCCAGCATCAATGAGAACCTCTGCAGTAGTTTTCTTGGCTGTCCGTGAAATTTTCATCATTCTTCTCAGAAACCACATTTCTGTAGCCTCAAATTCACTTAGAATTTTCTTGTTTATAGTCCATGCCTCACATCCATAAAAAAGAATCGGTTCGATATAACATCTCAGCACCCGAATTCGGGTCTGCATTGATAGACTTCCATTGCAAAAAATTGTTCTCATTTTTGAAATGCTGATTTGGCTTTTTATCTCACTTGAGCATCTACCTTCTGATGTTAACAGGGTGCCAAGATATTTCACTTTTTCAACTTGTGCCAATTTTGTGTTATTAATTATTATGTTGTATCTTGGTGGTGTATGTCTCTTTGATACAACCATTATTTCTGTTTTCTTCTTGTTTAAACTGAGGCCTTTGTTTTCACTTTCCTTCACTACTTTATCTAATAGGGCTTGCAGTTCTTGTTCGCTTCCTGCGAACAAGAATAATAAATCGCCAAGACAATACTATCACGTCTGGTGAGAATTTTGACGTACAATATCTTAAAATATATTGATAAATCACTATCTGTACTGTCTTTCAGAGTGAGCCACATGGGAAAGAAACATATATTGCTAGAGCCAACTTTTGTTGCAAAGATGGCACTTTATGATAAACAAACAATTACAAACTGGAAAAAGTCTCTAGTATGAAAATATACAACATGTTTTTCAATAATTCTCTTTTCAGATTCCATGGATATATTGAAAGTTCTCGTTGTTCATGGCATTAACATTAGCGCTAGCCTTGATGCAGATGGCTGCTCAGCTTTGGTTACGGCTGTGATGATGAACCTCCCTGATGTGGTCCAGCTACTGTTAGACAATAACGTGGATGTTAATGAAGCTGCGGCGTACAAATTTTCTGGGTACCTCTGTAGTGATCCTATGTTTCGAAGAGACAACGTGATGTACTGCACATCTACAACGTATTTCACATTCTCCAAAGGTTCGTTGCTCTTGTTTATAATAATGTGTGCACTTGACAATTATTATCATCTTTATCAGATTTTGAACGAAACTTGAGGCTGTCTATACATTACATTAACAATTTTTACCCCAATTTTTGCCTTTTGCTTTCTCATGTCAGAAGGTAGGGGACTCCCTGATTAAGTTATATCAATATTTTTGTAACCCCCCCCTCCAACTGTTTTAGCAGAAAAATTAAAAAAAAACACACAAAAAACAACAAACCATCACGTTCTGATTTATAGAGAAATATTCCACATTAAAAATGTAATTGGTGCATATATAAAAACAGTATTATAAGCTTCAACTTTTGTCAGCCACCTTCTGTGTCAACAACTATACAACTTTTCCAAACCCCCTCCCCCCACCCTCATATTGTCATAGTTTATGGAACCTCCCCCCTTGTGGAGAGCTGATCTTTAATGATTTAATTCTTCCATTTTCTTTCATGTATTTCCTATGTCTGTACAGCCCATTTATCTATTTTCTCTATACATTTATTGATATTCCTCTTTCCTTATGGGGTTTAGAATAATTATCATTTTCATTATAGTTTATGGCTGAAGTCGGATGTGTCAGGTCGAAAAGATATCGCATCAAAGCCGTAAACCAAGACCAAGACACAATGCATTCCGTGAGTACGGAATACTCATTACGGACTATATCCTGCTAACCGGCAGAAGTGTGAGAACGAACGCAGAAGAAAATGATAATCGTCTGGTACAACATTTTACTTGTCTACTTTATGTATGTTCTATCCCTTCTTACTGTCGCTGGATGGGTTAGTAATGTGGGCTGTTATGTTGAGTTGTGAATCAATTGACGGTCTAATAATGTGGGCTGGTAGGTTGAGTTATGAATCGGTTGACAGGCTAGTAGTGTGGGTTGATATAATGAGTTATGAATCAGTTGATAGGAGGCTAGTAATGTGTATTAGTATGTTGAGTTATAAATCCGCTGACAGGCTAGTAATGCGTATTGGTATGTTGAGTTATAAATCCGTTGACAGGCTAGTAATGTGTATTGGTATGTTGAGTTATAAATCCGTTGACAGGCTAGTAATGTGTATTGGTATGTTGAGTTATAAATCCGTTGACAGGCTAGTAATGTGTATTGGTATGTTGAGTTATAAATCCGTTGACAGGCTAGTAATGTGTATTGGTATGTTGAGTTATAAATCTGTTGAGATAATAGTAATGTAGTTTGATATGTTGAGTTATAAATTCGTTGATATGCTAGTAGTGTGGGTTGGTAGGCTGAGTTATGAATCAGTTGACAGGCTAGTAATGTGTATTGGTATGTTGAGTTATAAATCCGTTGACAGGCTAGTAATGTGTATTGGTATGTTGAGTTATAAATCTGTTGACATAATAGTAATGTAGTTTGATATGTTGAGTTATAAATTCGTTGATATGCTAGTAGTGTGGGTTGGTAGGCTGAGTTATGAATCAGTTGGCAGGTTAGTAACGTGCATTGACATATTGAGCTATAAATCAGTTGCGCCCGTGTGTTGCCGGGGCCCGAAAGGGGAGCAAAGAATAGCAACACTGTTTACCTTCCACGCATGTCGTAAAAGGCGACTAAGAAGGTTATGGGATGGAGTTGGCTGTTCCATCCCATATACGGTCAGTTACCCAAAGCTGAAGTCATGCTGAAGTCGGATGTTTCAGGTCGAAAGGCGCAGATATCGCAGCAATGCTTTAAACCATAACACAACGCATTCCGTTCTCCGGACTACATCCTGCTAATCTGCAGGAGTTTGAGAACCAATGCAGAAGAAGAAGAAGAGCAAATCAGTTGACAGGTTAATCATGTGTGTTGGTATGTTGAGCTGTGAATCAGTTGGCAGGTTAATAATGTGAGGTAGTATGTAGTGTTAGAATCAGTTACAGACTAGTAATGTGGGTTAGTATGAATCAGTTGACAGACTAGTAATGTGGGTTAGTATGAATCAGTTGACAGACTAGTAATGTGGGTTAGTATGAATCAGTTGACAGACTAGTAATGTGGGTTAGTATGAATCAGTCGACAGACTAGTAATGTGGGTTAGTATGAATCAGTTGACAGACTAGTAATGTGGGTTAGTATGAATCAGTTGACAGACTAGTAATGTGGGTTACTATGAATCAGTTGACAGACTAGTAATGTGGGTTAGTATGAATCAGTTGACAGACTAGTAATGTTGGTTAGTATGAATCAGTTGACAGGCTAGTAATGTGGGTTAGTATGAATCAGTTGACAGGCTAGTAATGTGGGTTATTATGAATCAGTTGACAGGTTAGTAGTGTGAGTGGCTATGGATCAGCAGATAGGTTAGTAGTGTGAGTGGGTATGAATCAGTTGACAGGTTAGTAATGTAGGTTGGTATGATCAGTTGACAGGCTAGTAATGTGGGTTGGTATGAATCAGTTGACAGGCTAGTAATGTGGGTTGGTATGAATCAGTTGACAGGTTAGTAGTGTGAGTGGGTATGAATCAGCTTATAGGCTAGAAAATCTGTTAGTTTGTTGAGTTATGAATCAGCTACATAGCACGAGGTTTTTCCATGTTCATATGAATACTTAGTCTGGTGAAGAAGGATGTTTCGGGCCATTGGCGCAAATAGATCGGTGGCACAACGCATTTCCATTCTCTGGACTACATCCTGCTGGAAATCTAGTAGGACTTTGATCATGCTTCAAGATAAATTCAGTGGGAGTTTCAGAATTAACGAAGAAGAATACTTAGTGACTGTACAAAAACTCCACAATAGTGTTGCCTTCAGTTATAGCCTTCTATTGCCCCGGCATGTTGCTACATGACTTATATTTATTTAGACCCTTTTAGAAAGCTCTAAGGGGGTAACGTTTCCACTCTGGTGAAGATCTTAATGACAGCGGTTGCCAAATGGTTCAATGAGTAAACGAAGCAATTCTCGGATGAAATTCACCATTACCCAAACAGTGGGATGCATGTTTGAATGCCTATGATGACTTCTTCTGACGACTCCAGGTGCATAAATGTTCCTTGCAATTTTGTTTACTTAATTATAACACAACTGCTGATGTACAGTTTATAATAACCCACCTGGATGGGTTTCATTTGAACTCGCCTCGTACAAAAGTCAAAATCTCTGTTGTTATAGAAAAAATATTGTGACCAATAATAGCCGAGATTTCACCGTACAGTTTTTACAAAGTGCTTCTGCAGAATAATACAGTGTGCTCATCTCGCATAGCGTCACGTGTTGTTCGTCCATCACAAGTGATGATGACCATTTGTTACATCCACTTTTGAAAATTCAATTTTAGTTATGTCCTTGATTATGAGTTCGTAGATGGCTAATGAGCCCTATTCGAGTAGCTGTAAATGTCATTGGACAGTTTGGACATGGAATAACGACTGTAGACGGATCTTGGTCTATCCGTGACTTTCTAGCTGCTCTCCGCTGTTGAGCTGCTGCATTTCTCTTCTTTTCACAAGATGATGCGCTCTTTTTTATTTTAGAACGCCATGTAGATCTATTTTGTGCAAGTTCTTCCCATGTATCGTGGTCTATTTCAAAGGCTTTCAGTGAGTCCTTTAACGAGTCATTGTAGCGCTTCCTTTGGCCACCGTGAGATCGTATACCCTTCTCTAGCTCACCATAGAGAATCATCTTTGGCAGACGATGGTCTGGCATACGCACCAAATGACCTGCCCAACGAATCTGTGTCTGCATCAGGATCGTGTCAATGCCTGGGATACCAGCTCTATCAAGGACAGTGGTATCTGGAATAGCGTCACGTCTTTATAATGCGATAATTTTCCCGTTCCATATATTTTATGTCAGAATAAATAAAAAGCACGAAAAAATCTAATATAGCAAGATACGTATTGCTGCATGAAATCAATACGCAAACTATAATAGAGAAGTATTTGCTTTTGTGTGAACAATTTCTATATTTATCTTCCGTATAACTCGTTAATGGGAATCTCTTTTTCTGCTATATATTTTACTATTTATGTATAATGTATGAACGTGCTTTTGCATAAAATGTGTCTAGTTTATATATACATCTACTATTATGAAAACTGCAATGCTGAAAGTATATAATCGTAACAATTGTGATTTTATAGCGTATGAAATGTAAAATAAATAATAATTTGGTATATGGTGATTAATACATTAGTTCTGATTAATACATTAATAAAATACTTGGCATCGCGTGAAAGTATTTTCAATCATCCCAATATTTGCTGCTTTCCGAGAAAGGAAGTTTCGGAGAGGGGATGGACACCACCAAGTAAAATTCTGCAAACTTAAATGCTAACTTTGAAGCATCTCCATAAAAAATATGGAGCGTGCCTTTTTGTGCGGACGTGTTCAATGTGGCAACCCTCGGCCCTGACGGGTTCTGGGCCTTATTATTATTATTATCATTATACTCTCAATAATAATTGAAAATTGAATATTCTCTATACTTTATATACGAATTTAATTTCATTACTCCTTAGGTTGTGGACAAACTGTGACTCCATTACTTTGTGCTGTAATGCAGAAGAGATGGGATATTTTCCAAAAATTATTGAAGGCAAATGCGCTTTGCGAGCGTCTCTCATTCGGTACGTTCTGGCGCGCCTCCCTATTTAGTGTGTGCTCACAATGCGAAGTCCAGGTGACACCACTTCACATGGCAGCATATTTAGGTGACCTAAACGCCGCATATGCTCTGTTAACACAGAAGGTCGATATGACAGAATATAACTTCATTGAAAACTGCAGGCAGTCTTTTAATGACATCACGCCTTTGTGGTTTGCTCTACTGAAAGGTCACAGTAGCATTGTGCAGCTATTTCTCAGTCTAGGCAAACCTATAGCCCTGGCATGCCACTTTGGTTCTGGTCTACAAGTTTGTCTGGAGGAGGGGCACATCAACATTGCGTTAATGATCCTGCGTGCTGGCTATGTTTTGGATGATGACATAGAGTGGATTCAACAGATGAAGTTTCCAACAGACTGCCTTGAAGTGATAGTGAAAATAAAGAGTCTTCTATGCCAGCCTAGGTCACTAATAGATTGCTGTTCTACCTCTCTACAGCAGAGATTTGGAATTTATCTAAATAAATATTTGGCTTTTGTTGGAACACCACAAAAAATTTATGACCTTCTGAACTTCAAAGATCTTTCGATTTCATCTTGGCAGGAAGAGCTTGAGCATCGTTGCTTAATTTAAATATATATATTTATCACATATGTTCTCCGCATAGAAAGATTATAAGGAAGATTAAAAGATTATTTTCTTCATAACTTGTATACATGTTATAATTGTCGCCCCTGGTGTAGTGGCTAAGCTGTTTGCTTTGTGATTAAGAAGTCACGATTTTGAAACCTGCTCGTGAAGTCTCATCAACAAAGTGACGGGTCCCTGGGGACTATCGTTTGATTCAATTAAGTAAAATATACCTCTTATGGTGAGGTACGCGTCTTTCAACCGCGGATGTTAGTCCAATTTGGTTATATCAGCTTCACAATCATCAAAAAATAGTGGAGTTTGCAGATCTGGTATTCTAGCCACCACGATCTCATAATGAAGATACGGAGTTACATGATATGAGTACTCTCAGAAGACAGCGTGCTGCTCCGTTGAGAGGAACGAAGTATATATGATGAAACCTGAGTACAATAAGGCAAGTCCTCTGCACCTCTTGAACCTATTTTTGAACAATTGAGGTAGTTCTGTTCCTAACGATTGTATTTGCATGAAAGGAAAGTGTATATGTTGTTGCTATTCCAAATTAATACTTTTTGAAACCAGTAGTGTGTGAGATCTCTAAATGATTAATGCACATTTCTCATTGCATTTTGAGTGTTAATTGTAATTCAACCAGACATTGTTTTTTTTATTGTATTAACAGAAGTATTGTTATTTTTTGATAATATGCACATTTCACAATCTATTTGCAACTTTCTGCTTGACTGAATTGTCTAGAGATTTACTAAAACATCTACCTAAATACTTCATTTGAAACACATTACCTCAACAAAAACCTCCTCCATGTTGTTCTATCTTATTGCTTCCAGTTCTTTCCATATTTTAACCATCATTTTTGTAAGTATCTAATTCTAATTCTTTGTTTCAAAAGCCCAGAAAAGTGTTTCAAAAGCACAGAAGAGTGTTTCAAAAGCCCAGAAAAGTGTTTCAAAAGCCCAGAAAAGTGTTTCAAAAGCACAGAAAAGTGAAATCCAGCTCTTAGATATATATATATATATATATATATATATATATATATATATATATATATATATATATATATATATATATATATATATATATATATATATATATACACACGCATACACACAAATACATATGAGCTCGTATCAGTTATGAAAAGCTAATACTTAAGTTATATGTATACATACACACACACACACACGCACGCACACACATACATATATACACACACACAGAGGGAGAGGAGGAGAGAGATATATTCGTTTTTTCAACAACACTACATTAAATGAAACTTTCAACTGTGTTACTTCTAGATATATTCTTGATATGACTTGTTTGTCAATGGCGTATCTGAACTCTATTTTCCTGTGGATTCCAGAAAATGTTTTCTGGAGATGGGCGTAATGTGTGCTGAGCATATTGTTGAGTTTGTCGCCACTTTTACTTCGGTGGTTAATCGTTTTCGTGGTCGGCCTCTAGGTCCACCTTCACTGTATCTGTGTAGCATAGCTTACTGTGGTATCCCGTCTGATGGTAGTCTGCTGATGTGTGCAAACCATTGTATCTGTTGTCTCTTAATATATTCCAAGATTGGAGTAGTACCGGTTCTTTGTCTTATATCTTCATTTCTCACTCTGTCTCTTAGCGATATGCTTAGGATTCTGTGCAAGCATGCCATTTCAGCTGTCACACGTTTATGTACTCTTCGTTCTACTACGAGCCATTGTGTTCTCACTGACGGTTTACTAATTTTGTCTCAGTGTTGTATCAGGAAATTCACAGGGCTACACTGCGATTTCTAACTAACACATACAGAAATAAACCACATCTTACATGCAAATAGTTCTGAAACACCGAACTGAACTTGCATTTGTGGTCACAGAAATAACACAGCTGTTACTTCGCGCCATTTTACCGGAAGTTGAAACAATAATTCCGTAAATTACAATTTTGGTACATGTGTATGGTTATATATATGTATGTGAATTTAAACCTCCAGAAATGTTTCTTGCTCAATACTAGTCATGTTTCTAAGTTGTTCTTTAATTTAGCAACAGTTTATATCCAATCCGAAAGTTGTTCAGTTCACTGTCAGATATAACCTTCAACATATTTAAGCAACTGGAATTAAGAAATTGCACAAATGTCAAACTCTAAAAAAAGACAAATAACTCATCAGACTCATTGCGAATGAATTGGCTGTTGGTTGTGAGCCAACATCATTGTGTCCTGGCGGCTCCATAGGTACTTTCTCTCCCAGCAGAGATTGACAATATGCAAACGTATGGTACCTATAGCCCAGTGATTATATACATTTGTAATTGTCTACAATTGTAGAAATTAATTGCTAATAGTACCACAATTGATGCTTATAGTACTGCTGCCTAATGGCACGTATTAATGATGCTTGTGATTCTCATGAAATGTACGTATCTGTGCAACGTGTGTGTTGTTGTCTATTTGCTGATTGATCTGTTCATATTCTCAGTAACGTGAGAATATACACGTTGAAAGTCTTAACTAAAATCGCATCTTTATTTTTAGAGATGTGGTGTGATCGAATTCGGAAAACTTGTTGACTCAAGGTGTGAGGCGAATAGGTGCCAGCTGAACGTGGGTCAAATCCCGTCTACTGCCTTCCGATTTTTAAAATCACATTTAATATCAATTTGTTCCCTTAATCGATGATAGAAATGTAATATACCACAGTGCCCATCTCCAGCATGCATTGATGAAGACACTTCAGGACGTCCCCTTTATTTTCTGTTAAACCTCTGCTTATATATGTAAATCAATCTGCTGTTTATTACTAAGTAGGCATGTATGTCAATAAATATATATTAGTTAGCTAGTCTTTGGAGCATCGCCATTGCACTCCTGTCACGTCCATGGGTGCTCCGATCTTCACGTGAGTCAGTCAGTTCCTCTTTTGCCAAATTTGGCACATAGGGCGGATGTCATAGTTCTCCATGCCTTTCGGTCAGTTGCCAAGGATTACAGGTCTTTTGCATTTATGCCTGTTGATTTTAGTTCATTCATAAAAGTTCTTCTGAGCGTTGTTTTTGGTCTACCCTGTTTTCTTTTCCCGTCTGGTGTCCACATGAAGGCTTGTCGTGGAATTCCATCTTCCTTCATTCTAAGTACGTGGCCGATGTATCCACCATTATGTATGACTGAAAGTTCCAGTACTGTGATGGCTGCCAAACATTATCCTAAGCCCACAATACCGTCAGAGATGACGAAGACAACTATATGCGCGCAAGTGTAGAAAAGGTCTAACGTATGTGTACTGTTGTACATTTACAAACAGAAGTTCATCACGCAGTTAACATTTGAGAAATACTCTTTCTATATGTCAGAATTCACACATGAACACACGCACTCGATAGAGCATCGATAGAGAAATAGAGATGAGATGTCTAAAGGCAAATGCAGTAACATACCAACTGTCATCACTTCTTCTTCACCCCAAGATCGAGATGGAAGTTAAGAGACAAATGATCTACAGTATATTCCTACCAATACTGTGCCAAACCTGGTCTCTCTCATATTCACATTACAGAACGATAGTGACATGCGAGATGAAATGCTTGAGGAAAGCTGCCGGGGTTTGATAGATTGCGAAATGAATATATCAGGGAAAGAATAGGTATAATATCTTGTACAGATTACATA
This sequence comes from Meghimatium bilineatum, assembly GCA_034231615.1. NCBI lineage: Eukaryota > Metazoa > Mollusca > Gastropoda > Stylommatophora > Philomycidae > Meghimatium > Meghimatium bilineatum. Next base: position 51,894,329 of record CM067298.1, read on the forward strand.
GAGAGAGAAAACAGATCAAGTGGTTTGGCCACATTATGAGAATGCGTCACGAAAAGTTACCTGTACAAGCATATAACCAAATAAGATCAGGGTACAAAGCCAGAGAAAGACCACGGAAAAGATGGATAGAAAACGTCAGCGACTTCCTTTACAGACACTGTCATAGCACAGCCGAGGTTACACATCTGGCGATAGAACGCAAGCTCGAGCTCCAATCACCCCTACGCTTAACGGCAAGAGTGGATCACAAACCACCTGGGGAAAGACAATAGACACACGCACTAGTACTGATAGTAGCATACTTTGCGCCGCATTTAATAGTTCTAAAACCGCTGCGCTAGTATCATACAGAATCATTTCTTCTGGATTCACCCCTGAAAGACAGACACACCCAGTGTGTCGAGTTTTGTGATAAAAAACTGATAAATGAAGGGAATACCATCTGAGAGAAGCTTTTGCTGAGACTATAAATAACATGGCTATGGAGGTTATGGCAATGACACAGTTTTGAACTGGATTACAGAATGCAACTCATATGTGCATTATCAGTGACTCGATGAGCATGTTCAGAAAAATAAAACCTTTCTTTGTTTCTAAAAATTGGTAGCATATTCTATTCAGGACGTGGCTATCAACCCAGCATTTTTTGGCTGTATTTATTTACGTACTATAAATCAAACAACGGGGAGGTTGAAATTTATTAAAGAAGTCATATTCTTGTCTGTTACTAGGCATAAAGGTATTCAGGGCATTGCGAGGGCAAATGATATTTCTAGTTATGCCACTGTATCGACAGATACAGCTTGAGATCGGGCTGATATGCTGTACGTCTTACGAGAAACAGAACGGACAAATGACAATTTTGAAGATGATTCCATTTTATGTCCAAAATAGAGGAGCGAGGTTTGAAATTGAGTGCCGCTACAAATAAGCATCATTATGTATAGGAGTTAAGAAGAATACTCGTGAATCCAAAAAGATCTGAAACAATCAGTCTATCATGTAATTGTAGGTATACTCATGTAACGAATGGAGTAACTATGGACAAATAGTGTATGCAATAATGCTGATCTTACGAGTATCTAACAAATTAATTCACTCACTCACTCACAACCCACTCTCTCACTCACTAATTCACTCACTCACTCGAAACCCACTAACTCCCTGAATAAATCACTCACTCACTAAATTAAATCACACAGTCACCCAATCAACACACTCACTGACTAACCCGCTCACTCACTCACCCACTCTAACTCATTCATTTACTCACTAGGCTATCAAAACCAACCTACCCATTCACTCTAACGCATTCATTTACTCACTCAGTCACTCACCACCTCCAACCACCCACTCACCCTAACTCATTCATTTTACATGCAACTATCAAACTAACCCACCCACCTACTCTAACTCACTCACATATTCCCCCACTCTATCACAAATGCAGCGATGGTATAAATCACGTTAAAACGACACTGCCACAAATGAAGCATACATTTTGTGGAAAATACATGAATATTTCAAAGGTTTACATCTATCAAACAGGCAAGACTAAATAATTTACACTGTTCCTATAGCAAATAACATGTTTTAGTACATCATCATTTACAAGCTTTATATTGAGTTAGATATTGAAGGTTTTGATAATTTCTCATCATCACCTGCGGTGACTTCAGTTACGCCCCTGGGTTGTCGGGTCCGAAAGGGGAGCAAAGAATATAACACTGTTTACTTTTCATGCGTGTCGTAATGGACAACTAATGAGGTTTTGAGGTGGAGTTGGCTGTCCTATTCCATATAAGGTCAAAGTGATCTAGAGGTCAGGATGACGTTGGATGTGTGAGGTTAAAAGGCGCAGATATCGCAGCTGGGCTGTGACGCATGACACAACGCATTCCGTTCTCCGGACTCCATCCTGCTAATCTGCAGGAGTTTGAGAACGAACGCAGAAAAGAGGGGTTAAGCTACTGGGAATTGTATTTATTATTTTAGAAAATTCTTACGTATATACATTGTTTTGCTAGTTTGCAGGTTTGTTTGTGTGTTATGTTTGTTTATTTCAATTGAGCAACATAGCTCTTATGTCCTTCTGTACAGTTTGAGTGGTTGAGAAAGTTCTCCACAGTTCTCCATCATACCTAGAAGACTCCAACTCTCAATGGTGTGTAGTGTTTTAGAAAACTTGTACTCAGAGGGCGTACAAGCGTAGTTATACAGATAAAGCGCTGTTGTGAGGGCAAGCACGCATAGTTATACAGATCAAGCGCTGTTGTGAGGGCAAGCACGCATAGTTATACAGATCAAGCGCTGTTGTGAGGACATGCACGCGTAGTTATACGGATCAAGTGCTGTTGTGAGGGCAAGCACGCGTAGTTATACAGATCAAGTGCTGTTGTGAGGCCATGAACGCGTAGTTATACATATAAAGTGCGGTTGTGCGTCCACAGATGATTCATACTCAGAGGGCATACAAACATAGTTATAGAGATCAAGTGTACTGTTTTGTGGGTCCACAGAAGGGAATTCGCACTATAGATGAGTGCCATGTATTATATGTTGTGCATGGTGGTTCATCATGTGGGCCACTGGTGAGTCATTCCGACTTTTCGCATGCGAAGTAGTTTGTAGAAAACATTTATATTTTTTTCTTTTCGCTCAACCCATTCATTTTCTGTAAGTTTTAGTTTTCACTTTCTGCTAGATGGGGTAAACGATACCCAACTCTACTTAGTTACCTTTTGCATCATGCATGGCAGTCACATTATTACTGAAAGGACACCTGCGTTTGTTACAAAGTACAATATTTTGTAAAATAAATACAATGTATTTTGGAATCATATCAATATTCCGTAGCAATACAGCAATTGCTACAGCAGTATCGTCACAGTAGTGGAATATATTTTAAAGATTAAAAAGAATATTAATATGCAGATAGACAGCCACTTCATAGAAATTAACAACACAATAAGCTCGCAAAATCTCAGTAATACACCGGAGTTAACAATGAAACCAGAAGTTGTATGGTAAAAGTGGACCACCCACACACCATTTATAAGAAAACAAAAACCGAAATAGCTTAAGATCTTGAAACCCATGCTCATTTAAACTGTATCTCCAAAAGACTACATCCTACAAAGAGAATACTGGATAGCAACAACATAATTTGTTTTAAAACTCGAATTCAAAGATTCTTTTAAACGTTCGTGCTCAAACTCCTGCTTCTGTCGAAGATGGATGTGTCGGGCCATTGGCGCAAATAAAACGGCGACACAACGCACTTCCATTTTCTGGACTACATCCTGCTGGATATCTAGTAGGAGCCTTGTCCTGCTACCAGAGAGATCCAGCGGGAGTTTGAGAATGAATGCTGAAGAAGAAGAACTACTCGACATGTCTTTAGCAGTACAATGATTCCAACTGAATTCCAGCAGGATATAGGGATGAGGTTTTAGAAGAATATGCAGTGTCTCGCCGTCTTATTTGTGACAATGGCCCTGCATATCCGACTTCGGCGGTATGAATGGGATGTTCTGAAGGACCATGATTACCTTTGTCAGTCAGCATGATACATATAAAAACATTATCAGCAAAACACCCCAGGCATTTTGACGAGGTAGCGCGTTTGTTCAATATATGATTATTGTATTCTGATTTATAGGAGAGGAAACAGATAGAACACCAATCAATCATTTAAATGAGTATCATAGAATGATAATTACACGAATGAAGACCCCCATCAACAATGGAATTGATAATCAGAATAATTAAAACAAGTGCTGTTCACAACTAATGACAAGTACCGTAGAGACAGCTTGTGAATTTTATGAACCGTTGCAAATAAGAAATAAGAGCTGCATTAAGTTAATTCATCATTACAATAATGGGAAACCTATATATCAGAGGTGGATCAGATAACTCATACAGTGTTACAAAAAAAGTAATCAGAAAATCTGTTAAGTGAAACATTAAACGAGAATGGGTAATAACTGAGAAATTTTTTAGCATTAACAAATTGGTAATATAAGGAATATTGTTTTCACAAAAATAAATGGACAAGGTGATCAATATATAAACTAGAGAGATAATCATATCTCGTCCTTGTATATTGTTTTACAATACTCTCACGTGGTATGATATAAACAGATGGACCAGGGGACGTTCAACACAAGATGAAGATATTAGATACAAGATACGTGATTACGAACTGACATAGTTGTAGGATATCAACATAATATAATGTTACAACAATACAGAGTAAAATGTATAACTCAACTTAAGACAATTAAAAAGAAATGATACAATATGTAGAAATTAAGGGACACACAGCACCTACCTATAGAAAACAAGTTCGCAGAATAGTAAAACAAAAGCTATAATTTTCCAGATACCTCAGTAATTGAAGATATTGACCATACTTTTTAAACAACCGTATTAATTTACAATGAAAGTTAAATGAAAATAAAACTGAGTAATGTCAGCAACACTGAAAATATTAAATCAAACACACATAGACAAAAAACACCAAATCAATAATTAAGATTTTCGAAACAGTATTTCTTATGTTGTATGTAAAAAAGAAAAACGAATAAAACAGTTCATACGTGACGGACTAATAGAAATTAAAATATTTTTGAAAGGAATACCATACGTTTTATGATATTGCAAGCATGCATAATGCTAAAAAAAAGAGTGAACAAAGCAGACGGTTATAGAATAATAAAACGAAGTGGAAACGTCTCCACAGCAGTCAGAGACAATTTCATATTAAGAACACTACAATAAATACCAGACAGATTAGGTCAAATTTCAGAGAGCCAAGCTACAAGCCAAGTTGCGCAGCTGAAAATAGAAAACATAATCGTAGAACCTTGAGAAAGATACACAAAAACTGTGGAAATAAATTGGTAAAGCAACTGACTGATGAGAGTACCGGGAAAGATCAAAAGGTCACATTAACAAAAGATGGAATCATCCTCATGGGACAACAGGCAGCTACTACTTTGCAGACACATTTGCTGAAGACAACAACATCACCATTAGCCCAGAGAAACAACGGAAGTTCGTGAGAAGCGAGAAAACAATGAACAAAGTGAACGTAGTATACTATATGTGCGTGTCTGGCCCAACCTCAATTAAAAAAATGGTGGGTATACCCCCCCCCCAGAAAAAAACAACAAATTGTGGGTATACCTCCCTAGAAAAAAAATTTAAATTTTATTTTTTCTAATCAGAATTTTTTATTTCAATTTGAGGCATGTCAGCATGCACATTTAGTGTTTTTTTTTTTATTGCTTAAAAAAAATATTCCATCTGACACGTTATACTATTTTGTAAAAAAAATACCAACGGAATATTAGGAATGATGGGGTATTCCTATAAATACTAGGTAAATAATAAACTAATAAGTATTACTATATTATATACAACCCCTCTTCAAATTTTAGAATTACTGATATATTTTAAATTAAAAAAATATATTACTAAAAATGGACACCAATGAACTGCAGAAAACGTGCGTGAATGTGTTTTATTAATAAACCTATAACTTGTAATGAATGAAAAAGATAAAACAGGAAAATATGGTTTCAGATAAAGCTGTAGAGAATGTAATATACCATATCAAATGAAACACTACCAAGAAAATAAAGATAAATACAAAAAAGCATATCAAGATTTTATGATTGTTAATCCTTACTATTTTAAAAATTATAAAAGAAAAAAGGTACATTTTAAAAATGTTTCCTAACAAAATTAACTATTAAAATATCCAATGAAAAATGTAAATTTATTATAGATAATATACAAGAGAATAATATGGAAACATATTTTAAACGTATTATAATTACTGTAAGTGAAATAGCTGAACTAGCACAATTGCCGTTTAAAATTTAACTAGTCATAACATCAGAATTTAATACTCCTTTATCTTATTCTTCATCGTATTCTTCTTTCTTTCACTTGAAAAATGTCTATATCTGTAATTATGTCTCCTGATTAAAACTCACTCTTTTGTAGTTCATATAGTGTCCCATAGAGCTTTGATTCCAGTGTTGTTTCTTCTGGCCAATATGTATGCCTTAGCATTTCATACTCAGAGCACTCTTGAAGTATATGTTTGGCACTCTGTGCTGCCTGTCCACATGTACACATGGCAGTGTTGCTAATCTTGAATCTTGTGTATATGTGACTGCAGAGTCGGTTGTGACCTGTTCTGAGACGTAGAATTATAACTTGTTCTGATCTGTTCATATTGTGATAGTCATCTTGTGTTGGTGTTTGTGGCTTTCTTATTGATTTGATCATCTGTTTTTTTCTGATGGTAGGTAATTGGTATATCTGGTTGGTATTCGGCAGCAGCTTCTTTAGCCAGTTGGTCTGCTTTTTCATTTCCTGGTATTCCGCAGTGAGAGGGTATCCACTGCATGGTTACCCTATACTGGTAAGACAATTCACTAAGTAGTTTTTTCAAGTCTGTTAGTTTTCCAGACTGGAGAGCTTGAAGCACGGACATTGCATCTGTCAGGAATACCACAGGCTGTAGGTCAGAGTTGGAGTTCAGCAGTTTTTTTAGCTGCCATACTAGTTGCCTGGATTTCTGCATCATAATTATTGCAGAATTTCTCTGTTGGTGTTCTGATCGCATCTCTAGGCTTGTATTCTAAATATACACATGCACCTCCATTCCTCATTGCATTATGTGCTGACTCATCTTTGTATACTCTGACCCATATGTCTTATGTATATTCCTCGTCCAGGAAACTGAGAGTGACACTGTGCTTTTCATCCTCGCTTAGTATTCCTTTCAGGTTGGTCTGAATGTATATTGGTATGCCATGCCTTTCACTCCAAGGGGTGTGTTCTGGAACAGACCTTAAGGGGCTTTCAATTACAAGTAGGTCTGTAAGTTATCTACGGAGTCGTTTAGCTTAGTGGAAAGCTGCTTCTTTTCAGTCGTCCCATAACTAGATTTTGAAATCTTTCCTTTATGACTTGGCATACACTAAAACTTTTATGCTTGTATTAGTATCTTTGTGTCTCTGCGTTCGCCAAGTGTTTGCGTTCGCCCCATTTTCTGCATCTCTACTATGGGTGTTGATTTCATTGCTCCCAACATTATCCTAAGCGCCAATAACAATAGCTATTTTGTTTTTGGAAAGATAGAAGAGATTTAAAAAAAAGTAATTACATCCTAAACAGCCTACTGATATTATAGTATCAAACTACAAAACAAATTTTAATACTACAATTAATCAGCCATTAGAACTAGATAATGATAAACATTATGCGATTTCATTAGTTAATATTGAAACTTATTATTCTTTTCCCAACATTCATAAAGAAAATAATCTATTTGAATATTCTAAAGATAATGTAAAAACATGGAATAAAATAAATATTCAAGAAAGTGTATATGCATTAAAAAAAAATACAAAGTATGATTGATCATAGCTTGCATCCAAAATATGAAGCGCTTATTGTTGATGGTGAACATTTTCAAGAGAAAGGTACCTTTGGTAGGCCTATATATATATTTATATATATATATATATATATATATATATACAATTTCTTTTATTTTATACTTTTTTTTCCAGAGGTGGGAATAATTTGTTGAATCATTTGTTGAATGCAATTGTTGAAACACCACATAATCTCGTGTATTTTCCTATAAACATGAAAACTAAATTATTTAAAAGTTAAAATCACAGATCACAATAACAAACTTTCAAATTTAAGAGGAGAAATTGTTAGCATAAGATTTCATATTAGAGAAATTTAATCCTATAAAAATGGCGACATATGAAGAAGAGTAACGACATATTATGAAACAACAACTACTTTGATACATAATACTGTGGACAGAGAGCTGTGGAGAGCCATGACCGCCTACGCCAGCCGGCATGGCACCTGATGATGATGATGAAGAAGAAGTACAATTAAATATTTCAGACGATATTTCAGACAATCAGAAAGAAAAAAAAAGAAAAAGAGCTTTAAATAATAAAACGCCTGTTACAATTAGAATAAATGAAAGAGATAATTATGTTTTAGCATTAACAAAAAAGACTAATAAACACATTAGAAAACTCATTTGCTCAAACAGAAAGGAGCTGATATTATTTTGAGTAAAACAAATGAAACACAATATGAAAATTGAAGTCGGATTCTTAACTGGTTTGGCTGTTTTGGCTTTACTATTACTCGGAACAGTAGTTCCTGCCATTGCAAAACATTTGGGAATCGGAACATTAACAGGATTAGCTTCCAGTGATGTTTCAAAACGTATTGGAAACGGACTTCGTCCTACCATAGGGAACGGATTATATTTATTAAATAGGTTGGGGGTGGGGGTGTTTGTCAAATTGAATCAGATGGAAAATGTCTTTATTCAAGACAGATACATGGTAGCGGATTAGAATCATATGTCAAATTGAATCAGATGGAAAATGTCTTTATGTAAGACAGATACATGGTAGCGGATTAGAATCATATGTCAAATTGAATCAGATGGAAAATGTCTTTATGTAAGACAGATACACGGTAGTGGATTAGAATTATATGTCAAATTGAGTCAGAAGGAAAATGTCTTAATTTAGGGTAGATACATGGTAGTGGATTAGAATCATATGGTGATGGTTTACATTTATCTAAGAAGAAAATATATACAATGGTAATGGATTTCTAGGTGATTTAGTTAAAAACATTCCTGTATTTAATATGCTGTTTTAAGGAACATAAGTTCTAATCCTTTATTTTATTCTATAAAAATGGAAGAAATACAAGAAATTATAACCATTTATCCTTGATTATCTTTTGCACCGCCACAACAGGTTGCTATTTCAAAAATAGAAGTTAATAGTTATAAAATTCAAAATAATCTGGATATTCAAAACAGTTTTGAGAAACGGAAAAAAGACTCTTAAAAAATATACAAAAGCATTATCAGCTTTTAATGGAACTGATGTAGTTTTAACAGTTGCCGTAATCGGGGTGCGGGAGTTGCTGGTGTTGGTTTATTAACAACAATTATTGCTGCACCAATTGTTTTTGAAATGGAAATTACTGCATTAGAAATGGGAGAAGGAAGTATTTAAAAAAAAAATTTAATTTATAAATAAAAAACTACAACATAAAGAAAATAGATGAATCTACACAAAAAGCCATCTCAGAAATACCAAAACAATTAGCTTTAGAATCTCCACAAACAATATCATTAGCAACAAAAGGATCTAAAATAGGAGATACTTCATTTGGTTTATAGTTCTAGCGGGAAATTATATATAGGAAATAAAGAAGCTATATTTGAAGCTAACGGTGATATTATTATAAATGGAAATAAATATAAAGGAACCTCTGGATTACTAGAATTAATAACTAGTAAATATGCACAAAATTATACAGAAGATGACAGAAATACATATAAGGAAATACTAAATACAACAGGAGCTTTATGGACTAGAAATGATCCAAAGACAAAATAAGCAAAATCAGGTAGGCCTACGCCCGTGTGTTGCCGGGGCCCGAAAGGGGAGCAAAGAACAGCAACACTGTTTACCTTCCACGCATGTCGTAAAAGGCGACTAAGGAGGTTATGGGATGGAGTTGGCTGTCCCATCCTATATAGGGTCAGTGAACCAAAGCCATGCTGAAGTCAGATGTGTCCGACCGAAAGGCGCAGATATCGCCGCAACGCTGTAAACCATGACACAGCGCATTCCGTTCTCCGGACTACATCCTGCTAATTTGCAGGAGTGTGAGAACGAACGCAGAAGAAGAAGGTAGGCCTACAGGGGGAAAATATCATAATGTCATAAATCCAATAAAAAAAGAACAAAAAGGACAAAAACGTTCAATAGAAGTAGCACTTGACGGGGAATCAGATCCAAACGATTTATTAGCACGATAAAACTTATTAAAAGTAAGTTTAGAAACAGGACATACTAATGTAGCTACTACGATGTCTGATATAGCAGATGAGCTGTATAGACAAACAAATTATTGATAAAGACCAATATGAAACTCAAAAAAATAAATAATTAAATATAAATAATTAAAAATGTCTTTAATATAAAAAAAGAAAAAGAAATATTTTAGAGAAGGATTCTTGATTATTTAATTTCAGCCGTTATTAGTAAAGTTCTTCAAGATACTGCAAAATAAGTGGTGATTAATGTAACGAAAATAAATCATCTACAGAATTAGACACGAAGTTTACTAATAAAGCTAGTGAAAACGTTAGGCCTAGAAATAAAATATTTCCTCCAGCAAAGATCCAAAGAGACCCCCAAATAGATTACCAGAGAGAAGACAAACTTTTAGCCGAACCAATATTTCTAAGAGGAAGTGGTTTAAAATTATCAATTAGAAGAATGTGAAATTTCAGTGAATTAAAAAATGGATACAATTAAAAATATATATTTAGTAGTGGATGTGTCGACTTTCTAATAGGTAGATAACTTCAGGGGTCGATTTGTCGACTTTCTAATAGGTTGATAATTTCACTATAATTTTTAATAATTTTTCTGTAGGTTAAATTACATAATAAAATTTATTCATACTGAATATATACATTATAAAATTGTATATAATCTTTCAGTTTTGTTGAATTTCTATACAATTCTATTTTAGCATTAGCAAAAAACTCTTTTTTTTATGTTTCAAAATTTTATTTAAGAATTGTAAAATACGAACCAACAGTATAATAAAAGCGTTTATTTCTTTTCTTAGTAATATCTAACAAATTATAAAATTTTTACACACCTCAACAATTTCTTCCATTGTAAAACTTTCACATGAACGAGAAAGCATGTCGTCTGAGTAAGGAGGTAGCTGCTGATCGCCAACCAGATGTTAATAACGTTCCATCAAAAGAAACAAATGATTAAAGCAATTAGAAAGGCAAAACCTACACAAGATGACTATCCCTTTATGAACAGATCAGACCAAGTTGTCATTCTGTGTCTCAGAACATGACAAAATATACTCTGCAGCCACATGTGTACAAAGTTCTTGATTGGCAACACTGCCATGTGTTTATATGGACAGGCACCTCAGACAGAGGAGCATATTCTTCAGGAATGCCCAGAATATAAAATGCTGAGGCAAATACACTGACCCAGAGACACAACAGTGAAAGAAAAACTATACGGACCTCTGTTCGAGTTACAAAACACAGTCAAGTTTATAAAAGAGACAACACTTCAGATATAAGCACATTCCAGGCGAACGAAAGAAAAAGAAGAATAACAAAACACATTTTTTGTAAAATGGAAATTTAAGGAATAACAGAACTAATTTATGGTAAAATAGAAGTTTATGGAATAATAAAGCTAATTTGTGGTAAAATAGAAGTTTATATAATAAAAAAATAATTTGTGGTAAAATAGATGTTTACAGAATAACAAAACTAATTTGTAGGATAGCAGGAGGTTACAGACTATCGAAATTAATCACTGCAGAAAATATCGATATTATGGACTCACTGAAGCAAAACTGAAGTCCGACAGGAGAAAGCTGGAACAGGATAATGAAGTTCTAATAACTTGTAAAGTTTATAGAATAAAAGTTGAAAATGAGTAAAGGAGTCACTTCACTGAACTCGAGTTACCCCATAATGTATTCCATCCCACTCAACAAAACATCACGCTGCCTGCAGAGTAGCTTCCTCCGTAGCTTCATGCGATAGTCCTCACTATCTAAAAATATGTATTTGTACGCCAAAGGGGATGATCCTGAATCGAACCTTCTACCTCTTGAACACAAGAAAAATGCTATAAGTACTATGCCATGGAATACTATGCATGTATGTTGTTTATCAATGTGAGTTTTCGAAGAAGACTATTTCAGCTAAACTGGGATGAAAATGAAGCTGGCTGTGGGACATTTGTATGACTAATGAGTCCTATGCATGTACAGAATTTCTTCTACAAAGAGTAATTACTGCAGGTTATCATCAACACACTCCGGATAATTCCAGAGGCGTCCCGATTCCTGCCTTAATATAACACAGGACAGCTTCGGTTTGATGCTGACTTATCAATCTCTTCATATATCCATTATGTTTACCGGATGTTCCGATCTTTACATCAATTTCGCTATGTCTTGAGAGCGACGATGATTCACACTTTTGAAAATCTGAGTGGACGAGGTACCTCAACGCATTGATTATGTCAGATCGATACATTGATGTACCTATTGACACCGTGACCATGCTCGTCCGTGTATCGGCTTGCGCATTATCACCAACACCCGCATGTTCTGACACGAATATAAAGGTAATCTTTCTGGTTATCGATTGCATCAAAAAATTCATCCATTGACGGCGGACAACTTCCGGTTCAACTTTGCGGATCATGTTAACTAAGTCACTAAATATGCATGAATTGGAATAGTTGTGTGACATCAGCCATGACAGTGCCTCCGGCATAGCTACATTGTAAGACTGCCCGTGCTTGTAGGCAACGTTGTATCCTTTGACAGTTTTCTCCCTGGGCCGTGAGCAAAAAGCCCAATGACAGCGTTGGTGACGAATGGCTGACCCACCAGTGTAGATTATTACATCATCCTCTGCAGTGTTGTCGTCAATAAACGCCCCGACTTCTGCATCCACCGGATTTAATCTCTACAACGTCTGTCACGTGTGATGGTCATATAAAAGGTACCACGTAATGCAGGCGGGGTGGGTATCCATTTCTCTCCAGGGTCAATGTAAATAGGTGTACACATTTGTACGATGATTAATTTTGCCCGTCCCAACCATGATCAGCCTCGTTTAAGCCTGGAGCTTTTCACCTTATTGTGATCGGATGTAATGGGTGAAGTGTATAGGAACTGATTTTGAGATATACCCGAGCTCGCTACATCTTGATTCTGTCAGCAACTGTCGGAAAATAAAGTCACAATCTCATAGCGCACAGGGTGTATTCTTAGTATATCCCAAGATGATACGCCTCGTCCTGAATCTTGTCCAGTCTGGCATTCTGTGTAGCTCTAACCGTAAATTTTTCACACGTGTAGCCATACTAGATACAATAAGTCTGGTATAGGAGTGCGAGTAGATGTTATGGAATGTCGCAAGACACGATTACTCTCAATGTCGCTTGACCTTTGCGGGTTTGATTAACACAGTAAACATGTTCTTTTAAAAGAAAATAAACTTAGAAAGAATGTCTCTCCTAAATAACAATATTTTGCAGGGATTCTAGAAATGTAGATATTACATTTCACTGGGGTTTATGCAACTGGTGATGTGGTTATTTAGTTAGAACCAAATTGTATGTCTTTTTCTAGTTGAGCTTCGCGGCAGACTTCGAACACCAGGATTCCAATCGGCCTAGCTCGTTTTGTAATTCTTTTGTAATCGCATGCAAGTTCTTTCCCTGCCTGTACACCAGAATATCAGTGACATAGAATAATGTCCTGCCATAACAGGGCAATTGCTATTTCGTTATTATTACTGCGTAGACATTGAACATCAGTGGGGAAAGAAGTGAACCATGTAGAAGTCCTGGATAAATTGTAATTAGCTCGAGGACGAAATACTATACAATAGTATCAATTTTCTGTCGTACAGTGCTGATGATGTACATCGACCGATAAATTGATTCTCTTGTAGTAGTATGAGAACATTACTGAGATTGTGACACGGAAACGTATTATATGCATCATCAAGATCAATCACCGCAGCACATGTCTTCAGACCAGCCTGGAATCCGTCAAAAATGTCATATGCAAAACAGCAGCATTACACCACAGTTCTTTATTATGCATGTAACCACCGCATGTAGATGGAAATACCTGACGCTATCCAAATCGCAAGCTAGCCTACATACCACTATTGACCTACATGCCAAAATCCACAATCTGAAAATATGTGCACAAGTCTGTGAGACATACATTTAACAGCTCTTGCATTTCTCCCATCACGTTTTTGGTTAGCAGCAGTTTGAAGTTCTCTGCTGCAGCTGTATCAATTATGAGGCTGCAACGCTAATCTTGCCGGTATTGTACCAGACTCCAATGAATTTATAAAAAAACTGTCAAATACTGTATGTTTTCCGTTAAGGATTTGCAGGAGGGATTAAATGGCTCTGTGATGTCTTAAACAGTGGTGTATTTAAAACTCGTCAATGTCCCGGGGACTTTCCGAAGTCAGCCTAGAGTTTTCACCACACCAATAATTATGGCTAAAGGAGATCTTTCATGTGAGCCAGATAACCTACCAAACGTGTCTGTGCGTTCATAAGCATTGTGTGAATTTTCACAGAATTAGATTAAATTAGTACTTTCATTATCTGGTATTTTATCTCATCAATGGATTTTTTATCTTACAGAGACAGCTTAGGTAAAAATTGTTCAAAGAAGTATTACAATCATTAAACGCCGAAGAGGACTGGCTCCTAAATAACATAACATGAAATAATTTTTTGTCATCTAAAGAGACATAACAGCATGGAAAGACTAATAGCAGAATGCAGAATAAACGGCAGTAGAGGAAGTAGCCGCCCAAGACGACGATGGAAAAGCGATACATACATAACTATTTAAATATGTCACTGTAGGAGGCAGATCAACTCGCTACGGATCACCATATGTTCAGAAGGTCCATAAAGAGGACTACATTCTGGAAAGAATATGTCACACGATGACAAATTCCGTGAGGCATACACTTGACAGAAAACACTTTCAAAACTATATAATTTATTGTTGTTTCTGCGATTTCATGAAAGACAAACTATTGGTGACCAAGTTGACGGACTAGCGACTAAAAAGGAACAAATAGGACAACAATTATCTCGTGACATGGTAGATTAACCTTGACCAGACAAAGAAATTAGATACGAAAATGATTTGTTGTTGAGTAATTTCACTGTCTAGAAAAACAACATGGAGACAGATTCATCTAGAACTAACGGATTTGGACAACTAACTTGGAGAAAAACGTGCAGATTGAATATTTTACGGAACAATATTTAGTGTTTTTGGAAAAAATTGTTAGAACTAACAATTTGAAACTGAGTGAAATGCATTCTGTGAATTGAGGCGTCTATGAAAAGACGTCAAATAGAAAGAGTAAAAATGTAGTACACAGAACGCGCGGCGAGTTCGGAGGGACGGACACACGTCGGTCCAGAAAGGGAACAACTCTATGTATTTATGTTCGTAAATTTAATGTTGGACAGTGTATATTGTGAATTATAATTGCGTAACACAGTGTGGAATGTTAATGTCACAAAGTTGAGAACATTTCACAATAGAATCACCATCAGCATCAAACAGCTTGTGCAAACCGTCTGAGCGAATAGACAAGTAAGGAGGAGCGAATAGACAAATAATCTGTCACAATGTATACTCATAGCAACACAAGAAGCTATTACGATTGACAGTTGTATATTATATGGTGAACTAATCGCCATAATCATCAAGTTGCTCGTGCAAACTGTCTGATCAAATAGACAAGTAAGGAAGAGCTTTGTAATCTGTCACACTCTATACTCATTGAAACGCTAGAAGATATTATGATTGACAGTATTATATTATATTTTCCCCCGCTGAAGATGGATGTGTCGGACCATTGGCGCAAATAAAACGATGACACAACTACTTTCCATTCTCTGGACTACATCCTGCTGAAAATTTAGTAGGATCATAATCCTGCTACAAGAGAAATTCAGCAGGAGTTTGAGAATGTACGCTGATGAAGAAAATATTAAATTTTGAACCAATCGGAATCATCATCAAGTTGTCTGTGACGCCGTCTGAGCAAATAGGCAAGTAAGGAGGAGATTTATATTATATCTGAATCAGTCATCTTTATCGTCAAGGTATTCCTTTTGGAAGTTCTCAATCAAGAGGAATTGTACAATAATGGAGAGGACGAGGACAGAGTCGTCAATTAATGTGCTATTACTGAGTTTAAGTAGGAAAGTGGGGATGTTGAATCTCATTTCTTATGTGATATTCTCAGAGTTATTAGTGAGGCTGTGTGCTAAAGTAGACCGTGTTCTAAGTTAAGAAAAAAACGTGTATGGCAGATAAAAATCAGTTGTTTTACTATTCTTTGAAACTGATCAGCAGATTTACTTCTCTTGTCGCCATTATAGATGGTGAGAGTTACTTGAAGTTACGTCATAAGAGAACGAAATCCGACAACACTCTGGGGAAAACATAGTTCTACGATTGACTAACCTCTATGATAGTTAGGGGGGAAAGTTTAGCTGTCAGATCAACTTTAGTTTAGTTGTGATAGTTTAGGATATGTTAGATAAGGTGAAGCGGCGAAATTGTACAACGCCCATATTTTTTTAAGTTAGGCTTGGCAAAAGAGAATGATATCGGAATTGAAACAATAACTGTAAGTTATTGTTGTTGAGACATCATATTTGTCAGAGTCTGTTGTTATCTCAGTAATTACCATATGTTTGTAAATTTCAATTATTAGATGGAAACTGGTAATGTGGAATAAAGATTATACAGAAGTTGAGAGTTGTTCTTAACTCTGGGTTATGTTGATTTATAAATTAGTTAACTACATATCTATCTCCAGCTCTCCAGTGACACGACGACGGAGTAATGCAAACCATATACGAAGAAGCAAGGTTCACGAGCCACATACAAAATAGAAGAGATCAAGTGAAAGAGACAAAAGTTATGTGTTTGCTGATGACGTACCATGTAATAGTATTAATCCATGGGTACTGATGCATCCAAATGATGTGCATTACTTCATTGGTGCCATTGAAAATTGTAGCATTTGGGTAATAATGATAATTATAAGGGAAAATTGTTGCCTTGGGTCATCAAGATTGTTGCACTGGTGCCTCTGAAAGATGTTGTGGATCAAGATTATTACATTGGTGCCATATAGTTGTAAAAAACAGAATTGTTACATCGGTGTCAAAATTATTATATTGGTGCTAATAGAGATTGTTACACCAATGGTTTCTTGCAATATGTCTCCAGCGCCAATCTCCCAACCGGTAGGTACGTTGTTGGAAGACGTGGAGGCTGTTGACGAACACCCCCTTCCAACCACGTACATATAAAACAAGTAGCAAATATGGTAAATCTACACCCGACCTCCCTGTTTTTAGTAGTTTCCCCAAATTATTATTATTAACAATGAATTAAGAAGCTTTTAGGGCTCTCTGCTCCTATCAGTTGTATCTTCGGCCACGTCAAACACCATATCTTTCTCTGTATTGATGTTGCATTCTGACAAACTGTAATCCTTCCTTTTGATGTTCTCTTACCACTTGCGACTTTGTTTCCCATTTTTGCGTGATCTTTCAGCATTCAACTATAGTAATGTCGATCAGAGAGATGTCAAATGTTTCACTTTTCTAATACATTTTATTTGTAGGCTTCTAATTGCATTTATTTCTTCAAAAAATGTGTTACAAAACACAGAGTGCATACTTCTGAATATAGCTGTAGTAAAACGTCGACCTCTCATATGTTTGAAAGGTTATACGTCGTGATTTTTCCAAGGTTGACTAGCGACAATGGTTGAAAGTGACGGCAGTACCAACAAGATGTTTAAAACCACTACACCCACATAAGTGTATTTGTCGAGCCACAATAGAAAATAAATCCAAATAAAAGAATAAAGAATTTAGTATCTAGGCAGCGTGTTCTCGGAAGACGGGAGACTAGATAGAAAAGAGAAATAAAGACAACATGTCAGAAAGCAAGCGCAGTTTAATATCAATTAGCACCATTGCTGAAACACCAAAACATCGACAAAAGAACGTTAATGAACATTGTGTTTATGTCGTCACTGTGTTACCAATGCCAGATCTTGATCCTGAGAGAGAAACTAGACAAAAACTCGCCGGTGTGAAATGAAGTGCTTGAGGACAGCACTGGGGGTAACAGAGATAGAATACATAATGACCCTATAAGAAATATGATTAAAACACCACCATGCAAAGTATACATAGACACACAACAGATCAAATGCTTAGGCCACGTAATCAGAATGGAATCAGATCGCATTCTATCGATAGCCTTCGATAAAAGATTATCTGAGAAAAGAAACAGGGGAAGACCCAGACGTATGCATAAGCGTCAATTATTCGCTGTCGAAGATTACCCAGTACATGCACCGGAGTTTGATAAACAAAGGGTTTTCATATCTTCACAGAAAAGACATTTTATGGGGTTAAATCATGTTCCATTTATGGTCTGTTAAGTGGATATAATCTTTCAATTAATCTTTCTGCAAATTGTTGATGTAGTAAATACTTACTTCATTGGCATAATTTCGAGGTGCTCCATCAAGCTGAAGTGTGAATCCTCCTTGTATCCTAGGAACTGCAAAATCTTGCAGCATGTTTAGGTATGTTGCTCCTCTAATGGCTTCGGTGAAGAAGTATGGCCATATCACATAATTCGAGCTAAAGACATATCACATGTTAAGTTTAGTATGTATCGCTCGTGCGCTATTATGACATGTGGGATTTCATCTTCACATACCCTACATTTATGCCGGCAAACTTTGTCACGAATGTGAAAGTCGCTTAATTCGAGAATACCACACAATTGAAAAATTCATTGGCATCTAAGTGACATAGCGTTGCATGTCTCGATGTATCATTTGGTTGCAACTGCTACACTAGTTGTGCAATCTAAATCACAATATTTTGTGTATAATGTCGGGAACAGTAGATTTTGGAAAACCTTAATCCACTTGTCGGTCAAATTGATTTCTGGAGGCTGCGTTTAAAAGTTTCCTTAACAGCTTCAACTATATATGGAGACAATGCTTGCCTGCTTCCCTTCTTTCTAAAAAATGAATATGTTTCCAATAGTTGTGAATTTCACTATGGTATGCCATTCTGGAGGTTTCTGTCTAAACTCCTGCCTGAATCACATTGGCACAACAAAGAGAAACTTTATTAACTAGTCAGTGACGGCATTGAACTTTCTGCTGCAGTGTGCACTGCTCCACTTTAACTTTACGCGTCATCACATTCCACTGCTGCGCATCATTCTTGCGCTATCCGCGCAAATTATAGGACAATTTTAGAGTTTCTTCACTGCTTCTAAATGTTTAATGTTTTTTTTATAGAAGGTAACCATAAAAACATTCTTGTTTACATGTATGAGGGAATATTGACATTTGTTATTTGTAGTGATTCAACCAGACACACTGTACGCGCGCGCGCACACACACACACACACACACACACGCACGCACGCACGCACGCACGCACACACACACACACACACACGCACACACAACCACACACTCACGCACGCACACACAGAGATAGAGAGAGAGAGAGAGAGAGACAGACAGACAGATATATACATCGGGTCAGTGAAAGAGCAGGTAGGGAGGTGACCTGCACCGTATCAAGCGGTTGGACAATAGATCGGGCTGACATAACTAACATCCTTACACGAAACAATAGGGACAACTAATTTAATGAGGATGATGATTCCTTCTACATGTTCAGAGTAAAATTAAGGGACTTTTCTAGAAATGAACGTCATTATATACTTAAAAAATGTTTGTCTACCAATAGAACTTACGTAGAAAGTAAGTTTTGTCGTAGTTTTACGAAACCAACAGACTATCGGACTATGTGGTAAATGGACAAAATCCTACAAATAAAAATATACAAGACATTTTTAACGTTTCAACCTGAAGGTCTTTATCGAGAATATACAAAACAAACAGTGAACAAACAATAAAAACAATGGTACTATTACAGAGGCACTAGAACACAGACATAAAATAATAGGACCCATACTGACAATGACATACGTATACAACGAATGCATATAGAGAACTGCAACTGTCAGTCGTTGTGTAGTTGCAGATAGTTGTAATGGGAGATGGAGCACACGTGGACTCGTCTATACAATAATGAGTGAAAATACAAATGTACTTTTTGCGTTGAGGATTGCTTCTTTCAATAGTTAGCGAAAGCCGTATTTGGTTATATTAAAGCTGTGACCATAAAAAGGGAACCTATGCATGCAGTGATTGGACAAACTCTGAAATATGTCAAATTGTCATTTGTTAATATTTCACATATTTCATGTGATCTACCTGTTCATTCAGGAGTAAGGGCTGCCTAAGGCAACAATGGACACGAGACATCAAGAGAGATTGTTTAATGATGCCCCTGGTTGCGGCATGTCAACTTGCCCAGAATCCTGAGGAACTCAGAATATTCATAATATAGACTAAGTTCTGGAAAGATTATATGTCACCTGATATATATATATATATATATATATAACATGTATTTTATTAAAATAAACCACGTTATATCTACTAGCCTATAAAAGTAAAGTAACCCATATCATTTATTAATGCCGTAGGGGTGTGAGATGTTAGCGATCTCACACTTCAGAGGCTCTGCAAATGAGGGCGGTAGCCATCTCCTCTCCCTCGCAGTCTTTACTTCCCGGATTAATCCGGTTCCTATTTAAGGCCATTGGGGAATGAACCCAGGACCACTCATATGCGAAGCCAGTGCGCTAACGCGGCTCCCTACTAGCCTATATATGCATATATATTTTGGTGTCTTAATTAAATAGATTAGCGATAATGTACTTGGATGTTAAGTTTGTGCTTGCCGCTGAGTGTATTTTTTACAATTCAGCTGCTTTTCCCGACATCTGTATCACATCATTTATTTCTTTATGTTCAATCTACAGGTGAGAGTGTTCAGTCAGATAGGATGTATTTAGTCCTAGTCAGTTCGGACAGTTAGTCCGTTCATTTTGTTAAGATTCGTTCGGTCTGCTAGAGTGTGTTCATTATGATTAGATGTGTTGGTTGCTCCAGAGTGCGTTCAGTCAGTTAGTGTTTATTTTGTCATGTGATATCCATGATATTTGCAGTAGTTACTTTTCTATAAACTACAGTAAAATGGGGAAAAAATGTGCAAACATTATCTATCTGATCCCATCAATACTTTTGCAATTTTCTTTCCTGCACGCATGTAGATTCTGCTGCTACTAAAAAAAAACAACCATCACTTTTTAACAAACACAGTAAAGAAATTAAAAAAAGGTACAGGTAATACAAATGTAAACTTTAGTTACTGGTAATTATCTGGTCAACTTTACAAGCTTCTAAAGAATATCAGAAACATGTTAATAAAGTCAGCCACCGCGCTTTGACGCATTGCAGATGTTGCAGCAATAGTTGTTTGATAAACGAGTTATGGCGCAACAACCACACATGTTGTTGCTGGCAGTGTGTGATCTAGCTATGTAGTAGTTTCTCTTGGCTGTGTAGTAAGGAATGATGTGTCGCTGGCCATTTCTACATCTGGGGAAAAAAAAGATATTAAACGTTGAATATTGCACAGAAATACACAAGTTGTAGAAGTAAATATATTAACACAAATACAATTTATTTATGATATTAGTTTCATGAAGCGTTGCATTTTTACCGTCTGCTATTTCTGCTCTAACTTACATTGGTCAGCAAGAAGTATTCTTCGAACTAATTGCGTTGTGTGATGTGTTACTATTTAGTGCGAAATCTTCACTTTTCGCACTAACGTAACCGACGTCAGCATGAGATTTTTGGATTACTATTGGCATCTACAGCAGTAGTTCTCAACGTTTGTCATATAACCACACTGAGGGAAACATAATTTTCCTAGAGGTACGCGGAGAACATTTTGGAAACTGGTTGTAGACAATGAGTAAGACGCCATCAAAATATTGAACAGGAATGAGCAAGACACGATATTTCGACTGAGAAATGACTTGTCGCTTATAAGCACACTACTTACACTAAAGCGAATCTTTCTTATGTATATATAGTAAGACTTCGTTTAGTTGTCAGTAGTATGAATATTATAGGCTTCTAAAACCGTTTACTGATTGGAATTAAATTTTGCACAGTTTGTTACAATTTGGGAGACACTGCAGATTTAATGCTACTAAATTTTGTAATCCAATATATTTTTTTTTCTTCAGGAAAAAAGGAAACCTAATTAGAAATAAAGGACATTTATTAGCACTTTTTAGAAAATTCATGCCATTATGGTGTCATTTTTCGTGGTTTACGTAATAATAATAATAATAATAATAATAGCAATAATAATAATAGGCCTAATATTAGGGCCCATAACCACTCAGTGTTGTAGGTATGCCACACTGGATACATCAGCACAAAAAGCTTACCAAGCAGCTCTGTCCTCAGCCACTCGTAGAAATGTAGAAAGATCACGCCCAGACCATTCCTTGATGTTGTCAATACAGGACTTTCTCTATTCCACTCTTCTCCGTCTACCCTCGACTATTTCTTGCAAAATAATTTTAGAGAACGCGTCATATCTCGTTACATATCCAAACCAAACACGTTTATGCCATTTCACCACTTATAATACTTTATACGTGGTCTGTTACAGTGTGTTCGGTGTGTTCATTATGTTAGATGCGTCATCTGTTCGATCTGTTAGAGTGTTTATTATGTTAAGATGCGTTCATTATGTTCATTATGATCATAATGATCATATGTATGTGAAATGAAAGTGAAACGGAAGTGCAATGGAAGTGAAAGTATATTGTAAGTGGAAATGATAGTGTAACCACTATCATTTTCTTTACAAAAATGTTTTAATATAAATTTGTTATATTTAAAACAATGTTTTTGTTATATAGATTATATTAATTTAGATAATACCATATTATTCTATTCATTATTGTCTCAAAATATCATGAAACATGTAAAGGAAGATATGACACACACAGGTTTTCAAGCTCTAACCATCGGAGGTAAGCAGATACCAGAAAGCAGATACGCAGACGATACAGTTCTCTTAACAACACAAGAAGAAGGTCCAAGACAAATGATTCTATCAACGAAAAAACTCAGCGAAGCTCAAAATGTGTTCTAAATATGAGGTTTTAATTCTCTCCTTGTGTTGCAGTGCGCTGCCTGCAGTTTTAGTTCTTGTATGGTCTTGTAGCCTATTTTTTCCCCTTCTTTAAGTATGGTGTTTTTTTAGGGTTGCTTTAGACCTTCCTCGTTTTCTTTTGCCTCAGATATCCACATATGGGCTTGTTGGTTTATTCTGTTTTCATCTGTCCTTAAAACCTAACTAAGGTATTTACATCTGTTTTTTTTATGACGTTTGACACATTATTGGTGTGTTTTGTTTCTTAAATCCCTATTTGTGGCGAAAAGACTCCATTTTATGTTCATTAGATTCCGGAGACATTTGTTTTCGCAACTATTTAATATTTGATCTGTTACTTGAGTTGATTTCCATAGCTTAATATTGGGACAATACAGGAGTTGAGTAGCTTTAGCTTGGTGTTTCTTCCTAGATCTTTGGATTTCCAGATATTAGTTTAGTGTATGTAGTAGTTGCAACTTCTATGCGTATATATTTTATTTCATTGTCTTCATCAACAAACATTCGGCTGCCTAAATACTTAAAGTTGGAAGCTTTTCTAGTATTTGGTTGTTTACTGAGATATTGTTTGTTGAACTGATAAGTTCCATGATTTATGATTTGGATGTATTGATTTGGACGCCAAGTTGATCTGCGAGTGTACATAGTTTGTTGGTTATATCTTGTGTTTGTTGATAAGTAGAGTTTAAGATTGTGATGTCATCCGCAAAAAAATCAATGTCAGCTAAAGTGCTTTTTTTGAACCATCGGATGTCCGCATTTTTTATCTTGAATGGTTTACGCATGATCCAATCGATGGCTATTCAAAATAACATTGACGATAATATGCAGCCCTGTTTTACTACTGTGTCGACGTTGATAATACCTATAATACCTCAGGATAATACCTGAGGCAGTGGGAATAGGGATAACTTCCACTTTCTCTTCTTTGTTAGAATTTCAACAATTTTTTGACACCTTCTGTGATGAGCGTAGGCGATATCCAGTGCAATGTTCATTTGAAAATGTCTTTGTGTTTGTGTTCAATAAAAACTTAAACTTGTGGTTGAACTCATTCAATACATTTTGTGTGTGTGCATTATCTTGTAGAATTGGAGACGCGCTGAAGATATAACTTTGGCGATTGTGATTGTATGGTGCATTTCATAAGATTGTTATAGAAATGGAGTGATGCTATTACATTGGAACCGTCGCCAATTGTTATTTTTAATATAGTTGCAAGGATCGACTAAGAGACCCTAAAGGTCTGATAGCCAGAAAAAGTAATTACTAGTGTCTAAGTTTTGTGGTAGTTGCCTCTTTCCAGTTCATTACCTGAAATTTCAATCATTGGTTCCATTAGATTTGATTTTAAATATAATATCTATAATGGATTATCTAAACCTTAAACAATAACAGAAAGCCAAAATAACTTCAAATTTTCCCAAAACAAATCAAATCCAGATTATAGTTGTAATTCATTAAGTATGACTGTCCATTCTAGTAGTAGCATACCCCATGTGATAACTTATTAAACATGTCCCTCAACTTATACCACACTGTGATATATTAATGATGATGGTATCAATTTGTGCGGTCAGCTCCAATCGCACCAACTTGTGAAGCCGCTACTATTGTCTATTGTCTATTACCAGTAGAAAGCTGGTTGATGGCATCCACACGTGCCGTTAAGCGTAGGGTGGGAGCTGTAAGTTTCTGTTCAAGGAAAGATGTATGTCTGAGTCGTACTGAGTCCATGAATGTGGAGAGTAGTCGTGATGTTATCGATACATCTCCATCTCGGTCTTCCCTTTGCTCTGTATCCAACTGATCGTCTGTTATAAGCCCTCAGTGGTAATTGACTTCGGTCCATTCTAATAAAAGCGCTAAATTTACTGTTAATCACGTGCGTTTGATTGAAAAATTTGTAGCATGTGTCGAAATCATAAATCATTTATAAAACGAACAACGTCCGGTTGTCAATCAAACAGCCAGTGCATTAGGTTTTGTTATATTTCCTTCTATTGTCACACTTCAAATCAATGACAGTGGGATAACTTATTATGGATGAGACACGCATCATTTAATCTTGAATATTTATAAGGTTTAACAATTTGCCTTTGTGCTTGCATACAGCTGGTGAGCTCATACAGATCCCATACAACTGGTTTCTAAAAATCGATTTCCTGCCATATTGCATACACATGAATGCAAGGAAGCTAATATACTGTAGTAGTTTGTATTAATTCCCAGGAATTATGAGAAATGAAGCTCTTGTTTCTTATGTGCACTCTCTAGAGCTTTCTTTCAAGCCTCAAATTCTCACAGTGGAATGCAATGCTTTGAAAGAAATATTCTCTTTAGGCAAGTGTAAGTGTATATGTAGTTGGCACGTTTCACCACTTTATACTTAGGCGTCTAATCGCATGAAAACCTGCAACCAGTTGGTTAGTGTCGCTTTAATATTTGATTGCTCATTATTTCATGAAGCCAGCACACATTTTCGTGGTTTGAACCAGGAACCATTAAGTACAATGTGCAATGCCTTAATTTGCCATATATAGACGCATAACACATCCGTTTTCGGCATGTCTTTAATTTGATTAGAGTTCCGCAGCATGTGATATCATCTCGATCTATCGTCAGGCGACGAGTGTGTATCAGTTCTCAGCCATTACGGTTTATCACCCACTATGCCTTTAGACTTTACAAGTCATAACATGTCCTTTGGTATGTCATTTTCTGGCAAGATCTTCTTCAGAATATGTCTTGCGCGTTGACTTAAACAATCACGTATCTTGCATGTTTATATTTTTTAATATTGAAGATGCTTCATAATAACTACCCAAAATCTTCCTGGACAATGGTATATACAGATGCTATGCAGAGAAAAAGTGAGAAAAGTTGGTGAGGGAATCTATATATAATGGACCAAAGTAGGCACACTCCAGGAAATCATAGTCACTGGTGTTCATTTTACAAATTTCAAAACAGAGTGTGAAACAATAAAAAAGCAACTCTTTTGCTGCTGGGGTAAACTCACCTGGAGGAGGCCAAGACAATAATACTGACCGATGCCAAAGCTTCTTTGCAATTCCCCCAGATCCCAAACACATTCCACCTGAACGAACTAAAATCACTAATATTTTAACAAAACAACCACTCACAAAGAGTAGTTCTGCTATGAATTCCATGTCTTTCACAAATCAAGAGAAATGAGATAGCAGATTAGCTAGCCAAAAACTAGAACTAACTGTCAGCAACAGCAGATAGACGATACTGTAATATTTCTAGAAATTAAGTCCACCATTAAAAACTCAATGGATATGAAATTAAATTCAACTCGCGCATGCAACCAAAAAGACGATGAACGCCGCAAGCTTGGAAAAAACACACACAATCATTATTAGAGTGAGAACAGGCCACATGCGACTTAAATAACACAAGTATAGGAGATTTGGAGTTGGCAGCATCAATATGTGTACCCGTGGATAATCTGCAGAAAACATTTTACATAACTGCCCACTATATCACACTACAATAAAAGATAACTATCATCATCTAAAATAACTCTGACGGCATAGTCCTACGGCCCTGATTGCCGTAACTGTCACTGACTAGTGTCTACAGTGCAGTTCATTGAAAAAATTCATCTCAGAGTCTGACTCCAACTGGAGAACGAGGAAGAAGAAAAATAATCTTTGAAAGTTCACTGTTTCAAATAGAAAGTACAACTAGCATTTGGTATAAACACACCAGGTACTATAGTTCGTTCCATAATTCATGGTACCCAGCTGGAATTATTTTTCTCCAAAACTTGTTAGATCGAAAAGATCTTTTGGATCCAACTTGAAATTCTTCACGACCCTATTAAACCATTTTTCCCCCTTAAAAAATAACTAGATTAAAACATTTTCTCTATAAATTATACATTTATAAAGGTTTTGTGAATGCAAACAATGTGCCATTTTTTTACAGTACTGCCGAGTCTGTCGAAATTCCCTGTTGATGAGGGTAAATAAGCCTTATTTGTTTATTGATTCCCGACCCTCTCCAACTCTGCATTGGATGTGGCGCAAAGTATAAATACTGGCCAATTAAAGGTAGGATAAAAATATGAAGACTTCATCAGTGAAGGATTTTTCTCTCGATGCTGATGAACTTTAATGTTGATATAAAGTGGAACTTCTATGGTACGAAAATCACGATCAGTGTGACAAAACTTATTTTCCAAGAATTATCTACAGGTGGTAGAGACTACCACACCAAAATAAATGGAATTATTTTCAGTAATTGGTTTGTGAACTCACTTCTACCAGCGCTGGATAGACCATCATGTATTGTTATGGACAATTCTTCTTATCATAACGTAATAGCGCATGAAGACAACATTCTCACTTGATTAAGTAAAAACAAGAAATCATGACATGTCTTGCAAAGAAAAATGTATATTTTTTTCCGAAATAAATTCAAACCAGAGTTATTAGAAATTGTGAGACAAATAAGAGAAGACTTTTGTAATTAAATCATCGCTGAGCATTGTCATACTTCTCTTCGGCTACCACCTTACCATCCACATCTTAAGCAAATTGAATTTGTGTGGGATACAGTCAAAGGACAAGTTACCGCACTAAACAAGACTTTCAAACTTTGTGATGTAACAAATATAACACGCGATGCCCTCGCACAAATAGATATTGCATACTGTTGAAAGTCTGAAGAGCATCTGCTTCAAGAGTAATATACATATTGGCAACGAGATGGTTTGCATTGTACCCAGCCCTTAATAGTAGTCGATATTTTCGAGTCTTCATAATCTGAATAAAATAGTTGATATGCCAATCTCTGTTGTTCTCACATCGACCAAATATCTTACAATATCACGGACTTATAATAATATCAACTGGTACTTCATTGTTTTGCTTCCCAAAACGATTTTTTTGAAGTGACCTTTTTCTATGGAATGAGAAAATACGCACATTCCTCTTCAACACCAATGCCACAAGAAAAACATAAGACTATTTGATCATTGAAGGTAATAAATTGTTTTACATACACACTGGAAGTACCATTTTTTGTTGCTTATGCAATACTATATAGCAAAAAAAAAAACACAACAAAATAACAAAACGTTTTGTGCATTTTCCAATCTACCTATCAATTTGTAAAATATGAATTCATAAGGTTGTGCTGTGTACAAAAATAACTGCGAAATATGGTTGCTATGTCAGGTAGTTTTCGTGAAAATTGAGCCCAAGTAAGTGTAACATGAATTGTGGAACGAATTATAACTGTGATCGCACAGGGGCGGATGAAGTTGTAATGTGAACTAAAATACATGCAAGAAGATTAGCTTCTAAACGTCATAACACGAGAACTGAGGTTATTTGGTGATATAAAAAGACGTGACATCATAAAAACATTAGTAACCGAAGATACAGTTACAGATAACAGGAGAAAGAGTCGACTAAGACAGTTATAAACATTAGGCAAGCTCATAGACAGGGCCTGAATTAGACTTGATAAGACCTTAAGCTATTTGAGATATGGGGCCTTTTTATAAGTCCAGATATTATATGTGAGTGCCAAATATACAATTTTTGGGGGCCCAAGAAAGTGGGGGCCCTAAGCTATAGCTTGTTTAGCGTATACGTAAATCCTGCGCTGTTCATAGATAAGGGTGGGGGATTTTGGGATGTTAAAACCCCAAATCAGAACATAACTTTTAGTACTAGGAACTTTACCAAAAGACAAGCAAATTTAAAAATTAAAAACTCTACACGTAGCGACTTTTCACAATAAAGTTATCATATTTTTCATCAAAAAGACGATCTTTTACATGAACACGCATGAGTGACTTTTGTTTTAGGTAAACACACCCTCCTCCTTTAGGAGATCGTATCTACGGACCTGGTACACATGTAACATAGTAGGGTGTTTAAATGTGTCTTTGACGGCAGAATATCAAATCGTCCAGAACTGTAGCAAGCTCATATGATCTATGGAAGACAAGACGATACCGGAGAGAGTATATCAATTGAAGAAACATATTTCAATTTGTTGCCCTTTCCTTTGCTCATGCGATACATTAGCTTGTCTCAGGAACTAGACTTATCTTGACAATGTCACGAGAACTTATGTACCAAAGCGAGGATAACAGAAGAACTGAGGTATCGAAAGTGACAGTGTTTTAAGCTTTGAGTGGCTAATTATGTCTTTTAATGCTAGCCACAGGATAGAGACGGGTCAATTTCCTGGACACACGCTCACGCATTCAAATGAGCATTTAGTAGGATTGAAGAAAGCAATTCGATTTTTGCCATCGAACACTTTGTTGTCGTCAAGATGTAGCTTCAGTACGGAGATTACTCGGAAGTGATTTCTATTTATTATTTCCGGCACCGTCCAATATGACACAGTTGGAACTGAAAACGGTAGCCATGGGAACACTGGTAATCATGTTGATGCTACTGTTGCTCCCAATACTACTACTATTACTCTAAAACTATTGCTACTACTACTAAGTACTACTACTAACTACTACCATAGTTATCTCCCAACATTTTAAAAAGTCCCCAGTTCCGAGGACAAAAAAAGTCCATGTATCCTATACTTATATATATATATATATATATATATATATATATATATATATATGTAATGATGTCACAACTGACTATTGTTACTGCTACTGCTACAGGTACTATTACTACTACTATCACTACAACTACTACACCAACAACAATTACTACTACTACTATTACTACTGCGACTGCTGCTACTACTACTACTACTACTACTACTACTACTACTACTACTAATGCTATTATACAAGACACAACTACCAATACTAATACTAAAATTACTAATACTGCTACCGTTACTACTATTCGTGCGTGTGTTGTCGGGGCCGAGAGGGGAGCAAAGAGTAGGAACATTGTTTACCTTCCATGCATGTCGTAAGAGGCGATTAAGGAGGTTATAGGATAGAGTTGGCTGCCTCATTCCATATTTGGTCATTGACCCAAAGTCATGCTGAAGTCGGATATGTTAAACCGAAAGGCACAGATACCTCAGAAATGCTGTAAACAATGACACAGCGCATTCCGTTCCCTGGAATACATACTGCTAAATTTTCAGGAGTTTGAGAATGAACGCAGAAGAAGAAGAAGAAGAAGAAGTCTACTAATAGTACTGCTGCTGATGCTGCGGATGTTACCACTACTACTTCTGCTATTACCACTACTACTATTACTACTGCTACTGCTACTGCTGCTGCTACTACTCCTACTCCTACTACTACTACTACTACTCATACTACTACTACTATTACTACTACTACTACTGCTCCTACTACTACTTTCCATGCTCCAAATTCTACTTTTCCAACGAGTCATCCCGCTATCATCCATGCTCCAACTCCCTTTGAACTAAAACCGTGACTTTAACATCTATTATTGTTTCTCTACCCAATATAGTTGTATATTATCTCATTGGAGAGTCTTATGCTGAAAAGTGCGATGGAGTTCAATCACGTCTATGTGAACCAATAACTCTGAATGAATTTCTTAGTGTTGTGAATGCATTATGCTTTCTTATTTTTTATCATTCTTTCCCAAATTCCTGTTGAATCTCTCATGTAGCTGGACAACGACCCCCTCCCCCAATATATCTGTTTAAGAAGATGTCTATGCCACATGCGGTACACACAACCACAACGTAAAACTAAACACTGCACTGAAAATCAAACATTAACTATTAATCATTACCTCGTACAGGACTCAAGATCGAAGGTTGTAATACAGATCCTGCAATCGCGCTCTAGTGGCTGTGGACGTTTAACAACGTAGTCAAATCCTTCTTCATCGTATGTAGGAAAATCATCCATGGAATGGACACACGATACCAGGCACACAGCACACAGGAATAACTCCAGGCTTAGCTGCTGCCAGCTCCTGGAATACAACAATAACAAAATAATATTTATTACGCTGTCTTACAAACAGTACTTACAAATATTACAAACAGTAATATTTTTATTCTGTGTTCTTTCTCACAATATTCGTTCATAATGAAGGGCATATTAATGATGCTCTTATTAGAATTCTTTACATAATATATGAGATATTTACAGGGTATAGTCGAAATATAGAATACATATCATCGTGGCTTATAGCATGACTGCGATACTTGTGATGTTAGATCTGATATTCCGACTTCAGCATGACTTTTCTCGGGTAGTTTGACTTCCGTCATTTTTGTTAACTTATTATTTCGTCATTTTATTATGCCCGTGGCCTCTTCTTGTGACAATTTTCCTTTCAAATTAAAAATATATTGAGGTAAGACATGCAGCGACAATAATTATTTTACTTGTTGTCAGCCCAATCTCCCAACTTTCCTCACTCACATCCTACGACATTACCGGAAAGAAGACAGTGGCCCTATTCTTTGCATCCTGAACTAGAAGTCAAGGTCCCTGTTGTCACAGTGAAAACTATATTTGATAAGTTTTATTTTACACTGTAAAGAATATTCTTTATATGTATGGCGATTCAACGTTTATAAAATGGCTGTGCGACTCGAAAAACACTGGAAACCTATGCTGCAGAGTAAATTATCTTATAAATCACCTGACTGGAAGAACTCACATCTAGCGATTTGATCTCTCACACTTCTACAATGTTAATATTAATTATTTTAATCGGTTTTCTTCCTTTCCCCTATGTTCCTGCTTGGGCCATTGCATTGTTATTACAATTCCTGTTGTTACAGTATGGCGTTTATATTATTAATATAATTCTGAGTTCTGTTATTTTTCAAGTTGACAATGTATTGATCCATACGTTTCCTTTGCTATTTCTCGTCTCTGTCATATAAAGAATGTTTGAATATACTTTTACGTGAAAATAATTAATACTCAAGAAACTTCTTAATGTTTAATGGAATTCATTTGAAAAAAGTAATCGTTCATTTGATACCTTTGCAACATTACTCTCTCTCTCTCTCTCTCTCTGTCTATATATATAACCAATTAGTCTGAATATATATATATATATATATATATATATATATATATATATATATATATATATATATATATATATATATATATATATTCAGACTAATTGGTTATACAATAAAATATTTGTAATTTCTGGGTCATATTTAGCTATTGGACCGTAATATTTTTTGAAGGGTTTATATATATATATATATATATATATTTGCATACCCTTATATAAACTCTTTAATATACTCTATATATACCCGTGTATATATATATATATATATATATATATATATATATATATATATATATATATACCATATATACCCTATATATACCCTATATATACCCTATATATACCCTATATATATCATAGGGTATATATATATATATATGTCATATGTAACAGTTAAAATTTGTAGAGAGGTAAAGAACTTTTTCTATATTTTATGCAAAAGAAGAATATAGGCGCAACAGAATATAAAAAATAGAATATAAAAAAACAACACAAATACCCCCCCCCCCTTCCCACCGACACATCCCAAAGAGGGTCAAAGTGATCTGGAAACCATGCTGAAGTTAGATGTTTTAGAGATTGAAAGGTGCAGAGCTAAGCTATAAACATTAGCACAGTGCATTCCGTTCTTCAGACTGCATCCTGCTATTCTAACAGAGTGTGAGAACGAAAACAGAATGATAGTTCCGTATAAATCTCGCTTGACAAAAATGTTAATGCTTATACTAATGTTTAATATTGTAACTCTGTAAGGTTCATAAAATAAGTTTACAAGTGTTAATTTAATTAAATCATCATTTTCCCCATCATGTTTGTACTTTTCAATATTTTCTGTTGATATTTGAATCTGATAGAATTAAAAATAACACGAATGATTTAACAATTTGAAAAAAAAAATTAGTATATTTCATGGACATAATTCCTATGGACACATTTTTAATTCAAATACAAAAAATATCAGCTAAAAAGTGTCCTTCTTATGGACAGTTATCTGCTGCTAAAAGAGTATCAGCACTGAGCTTCTGCGAAACAGAAGGTTAACATAATGATGGTGAAAGACATGCTGCTCAAATACAGCAATATGCTTCTGAACAACACCAGTCAGACTTCAGGTAGATAGTGAAAGATATGCTGATCAAATACAGCAATAAATTTCTAAACAACACCAGTCGGACGTCAGGAAGATAGTAAAAGGGAAAAGACATGCTGCTAAAATACACGAAGAAACTATTGAATAACGGCGAGACAGACTTCAGGCAAATGGTGAAAGACATGATATGCTACATAACGGCACCGACAAGCCGGCGAGGAATGCAATTTACGACTTCACTCAAATAGTTTGATGTCAAAGACGATCTGCTATGTAGTGGATTTTAATTGCTTATAAGGATATTCTTAAAAAAAACAACCTAATGACCAATACCTGGAGGAAATGAACCAAAAGTTAAAAATATTTAAAAATGTATATTCCATAATTGAAGGCAACAGAGACAGAAGGCGGCAACGTGAGAAAATATTAGACAATTTGAGAACCTGGCACGGCAGGGAAACAACAACGATGTAAATACATAATACTGTGGGCAGAGAGATGTGGAGAGTCATGACCGCCTACGCCTGATGACGATATTCCATAACCAATGGAATTTATACTCCCAATGCAAATTATACTCCCAAACAAGTAACATTTAACGCGTGTAGCATGCGACACCAGCAGAGCTTGTGACTAGTTTTAAACTCAACAAGCATGCTGAAAAAATGCTGCGGAGACGCCAAGATGTGGGCGTTTTTAATGATCTGTGAACGAAACAAAACGTGTTAATCCAAAAACACAAAGTATGATGAATCCGGGATATTATAGTGTTGGACTTGAGCTATACTAAAAATAGGGTCTTTATAAGCAGTACCAGTGCAGCAGAACTAGTGCACAACAATATGCTTCAACGAAGAAAGCTGAGTTTTGTGGTATCTCATTCAATTATTGTCCGAATGCATTAGTACTTTGCTCAGACTCGGATCGTCGAGGAACGGCAACGCATAACTCGTCCAAGAGTCGCTACCCCTCGAGAGGATTCGGAGGAAAGCACTGCAATATATGTCAACTCTCGATATTAACCTTTGTGTTTTGCGTCCAGCCATTCGACCAGACTTGACTGCTGACCACAAAACAGCCCGTTTAGCATTCCGTACGCAGCAAATACTTTGACGACGTGTACAGTAGGCCTATGTTACGTTCACGAATGAGTCCTGATTTGTCTTGGAGCATACAGATGTAGGAATAAGAGTTCACTTGTGAAATAAATTCACTTCTCTACCTGCCTGACTACTTACGCACTTGTCCATCCATTTGACTACCTTCCTAAGTGTCTAACTACCTGACTACATACCTACTTGTCTACACTCCTTTTACCTACACACTTGTTTGTCTACCTGACTACCTACCTACTTGTCTATCCGCTTGTCTACCTACATGACTGCTTAAATACTTGGCTACCCACCTGACTCATCATCATCAAGTGCCGTCTCCGCAACGAAGGTTGGCTGCAACGTATCTCCAACATCTCCTGTCTCTTGTCTTGGTGGTGCACTCTGCTAGACTGTAACCTGTCCGTCGTGTAATGTTACTCTCCCACTTGTATCTCTGCCTACCTCTTGCTCGCTTCCCTTTGACTTTACCCTCAAGTAAGGTCTTCAATAATGTGTCATGTCTTTTAATTTGTCCAAAGTATTTTATTTGCCTGATCTTTATTTCTCTTAGTAGTTCTTTCTTCATATTAAGTGTCTTTAGCACCTCTTTATTTGTTTTCTTCTTTTTCCATGATGTTCTCCCTATTCTTCTATATACCCACATCTCAAAAGCATCAATTTTGTCTTCTAATTGTTTATTTAGTCTTTGGGGTCCAGTCATTCGACCAGACTGCTGACCACCACCTGACTACCTACTCACTTATTTGCTTACCTGGAAGTCTACCGACTTGTTTACCAAGTCACTTGTCTACTGACTTGACTACCTACCCAAGTGTCCATTTACCGACAACCTACCCACTTGTCTGCATACCTGACTATCTACATATCGTACTATCTACCTACTTTCCTGTCTATCTGACTACCCACCCGCTTGTCTACCTACCCGCTTGTCTACCTACCTGACCTACTTGCCTGCCTATCTGACTACCTACCCGCTTGTCTACCTACCTGACCTACTTGCCTGCCTATCTGACTACCCACCTGCTTGTCTACCTACCTGACCAACTTGCCTGCTTATCTGACTACCTACCCGCTTGTCTACCTACCTGACCTACTTGCCTGCCTATCTGACTACCCACCAGCTTGTCTACCTACCTGACCTACTTGCCTGCCTATCTGACTACCCACCCGCTTGTCTACCTACCTGACCCACTTGCCTGCTTATCTGACTACCCACCCGCTTGTCTACCTACCTGACCTACTTGCCTGCCTATCTGACTACCTACCCGCTTGTCTACCTACCTGACCTACTTACCTGTCTATCTGACTACCCACCCGCTTGTCTACTTACTTGACCTACTTGCCTGCCTATCTGACTACCGACCCGCTTGTCTACCTACCTGACCTACTTGCCTGCCTATCTGACTACCTACCCGCTTGTCTACCTACCTGACCTACTTGCCTGCCTATCTGACTACCCACCCGCTTGTCTACCTACCTGACCTACTTGCCTGTCTATCTGACTACATAGCCGCTTGTCTACCCACCTGACCTACTTGCTTGCCTATCTGACTACCTACCCGCTTGTCTACCTACCTGACCTACTTGCCTGTCTATCTGACTACCTAACCGCTTGTCTACCTACCTGACCTACTTGCCTGCCTATCTGACTACCTAATTTACTAACTGCGAACATAACTATCTAACTATATGACTATATAATTACTTGACTACCTACAGTAGAAATCCGGTATCCGAATTAAATAGGGATTGGGTCAATTCGGATAATTTCATATATCTCAGGAATGAAGCAAAACAGTATACATAGTCCTACATACATTGAAATTAACGGAATTTTATAGATGAAAGTACAGTAATATGTAAGCAACTATGTATTACAAATAAACTACAGTACTGTAACAATATGCAAAATTACATAAATGACACATATCTACAGTAATACATTGTGGGATAGCGACAATATCCAGTTACAGGCAGTGAGGGTCCAGAGGCTCCAGCACTCATTCGTGGTTGTAATTATGTATGCATACAACACGAGCGTTGATCTTTAGGGTTGGAAAATCCTAGGGGAGATAATGGAACAGGAAAAGCAGATCCTCTTTTGCGGTGACTTCAATGTGAAAGGTACCTCTTGGGGCAATAATGCTTCGAACAAACAGGGAAGAGAGCTTGAGGAGTCTCTGACAGATGCGGACCTGGTGTGCTTTAATGATGGCCGTATTACAAGAAGGGCAAGCAGAGATGGTGATGATGATAGCGCTATCGACCTAGCATTGGTGTCATCGGCTTCTATGGCTATTTGCAAATGTGATGTGCTGAATCATCATGGCAGTGACCACCT
The DNA here is from genome assembly GCA_034231615.1 of Meghimatium bilineatum. Taxonomy (NCBI): domain Eukaryota; kingdom Metazoa; phylum Mollusca; class Gastropoda; order Stylommatophora; family Philomycidae; genus Meghimatium; species Meghimatium bilineatum. The sequence goes on from CM067298.1 coordinate 51,930,781, forward strand.
CCCATGTGTATAAAAATGGCAAAAGTAAGCAGATTAGGCCAAAGGTCAGGTCCTTTAAGTATGACCGTAGAGGAGTGGATGTTGTGGATGAATTCATCATGGCAAACGTAAGGCTCAAGAAGTGGAAAATCAGGTGTGGGATAAGCCCCCCACCCCTGGTGGAACGAAGAGTTGCAAATGGCACGGAGCAAGAAACGGAAAGCAGTAGCACTATGGCAGAGGGCAAGGAAACGTGTTACGGATCAGCACATGAAGGTCGTACAATGGAAACGGAAGAAAGATATCTTAATCCAAACATTCAAAGAGTTTGCAAAGTCAGCAAAAGCGTCAACATGGGACGAATTTTGCCAGGAGATCGCACGCGAAAAGTCAATAAAATGGTACTGGCGTTTACACAAATCCATGAATGTTCTGACAAGAAGCGTGGCAATTTCCGATTTCCAGAGCAACGATACGGCCTGGCAGAAGACGGACGAGACAAAAAGTGCGGCGTTGTTGGCACACTACACCGCACAAATTGGTCAGAGAAATGTGGAGGCATATAAAGAAATCAGGAAAACGATTACAGACGTGTAAGAACTTGAGCATGGAAAAACATATGATAATCACAGTTGAAGTAATCAGGAAGGCGCTGAAAAGTAAAAAAAAACCCACAATATCAGACCAGATGTCATTAGATACGATGACATTAGTCGGAGAACGGATGATGAGTTGGAAGAGTTGGCGGACATGTTCAATAATACCCTTCTAAAGGGAAGAGTAAAAGAAGACTGGTTGCACAGCTATTTAGTTCCACTACACAAACATGGGAAGGACCACACCAGGATACAAGGCTACTGAATAATAACAATGCAGAATATGATAGGCAAGCTTTTGGAAAAAAAAATTGTGGCCTGGAAGGTATCATGTTATATTGAAAGAAATAAGTGTTTACCAACATTGTTAGGAGGGTATCGCCCAGGAGAGAAGACATGGCAGAATGCAGCCATATTTGCACAGGATGTTTTTGAGGGGTTCGATTCGTGCATGGAGACATGTGCTGTCCAATAGATCTTGAGGATGCGTACAATAGGGTGTTCTTTAATATCTTGATGGACCAGCTGTTAAATCTTGCAGTAAATCGTTTTGTCGTGCGGTGGGTTTGTGCTGCCCTGATGCACAGGATAGTAGTTCTTAAGTGTGGTAACTGGACATCTGCACCAACGGTTATTAGCCCTGGTCTGCCACAGGAATCGCCTCTATCTCCTGTACTTTTCAATGTATACACAGTACATATCGCTGGCAATCAAATCACATGTCCTGGCAGAACGATGTCATACGCCTATGATATCCCGGTGTATAGACGGGGCAGAAATCGAGAAGAGTGCGTCGTGGAACTACAGAAGGAGCTGGATAGACTGATAAATTGGTGTCAAGATACGGGAGCAGTGGTTAATTCTTCTAAAGCATTCGTGAGGTGGTTTTCCTTGAGCAATCACATGGTAAAGACACCCTTGCCATACGTTTCGTTGTCCGGGAACAGTTTAGAAAGAACTAGAGCAATGAGATATCTGGGGGTTTTTTGGGACAGAAGTCTGGGTTTCAGGGAACATGTTGACCACGTTATCATAAGGGCAGGCAAAGGCTTAGCAGCAATCAAGGTTATGGTTGCTGCGCAGTGTGAGCAGAGGTTGTTATTTCTTTTGTACCAGGGTTTGGTTGTGGCTGTGGTGGAATATGCACTGGCAATTCTGACTCTTAGCCAAACTCAGATCGAAAGACTGGATAGAATCCAGAATGCAGCAATGCGTATCATAATTGGGTGCACAAGAGACACATCGACAAGAGCTATGCTATACGTACTTGACTGTCCAACAGCTGAGCACAGATTACAGTATAGCCGTGCACGGGCGTACTTTCAAATACATGCAGATAAGGAAAACCCGTTGCATTCCGAAATACAGAAAGTTAAAAGCAGCAGACTCAAGAGTGGAGGATAGTGGATGGGATGTGCTGAGGGTGTTATACAAAGTGTGTGCATATTGCAGGATATGGCAGCAGGTGCGGAATGAATATGTCTACCCACAGATTTCGAAACCTGTTTGAGAGTAACAATCTCACTTAGCAGGCAATGCTGAGAATGGTATCTTGGTCTTCCTCGTGCCTTGTATTCCGGTCCTCTGCTGATGTATGCACGAAGGACTGATTGCTCAGGTTCCATTCTCATGACGTGACCAAACCACGTGGTTTGCTGCCTCTAGATATAGTCCTGACTTGAGGTAGTCTTTACTTCTTTCCTGATATCTTCATTTCTCCGTCGGTCTCTTCTTGTGACATTTATAGCTTTCCTCAAACATATCATTTTGCAAGCTGTGATCTTTTTTGCTAGTGTCTTTGTCAGGGGTAATGTTTGAAAGTGGTAACACAAAGTTGGTATAAAAATACTGTTTATCAATTGTCGTTTTGTAGCCATGTAGATTGATGGGTGTTCACGTATTGGTGACAGCTGGTAAGTCACAGCTTTGGCTTTTTGACACCTTGTTTCAATATCTTTTTGAGTCTACCATCCTTCATAAATATGCTTCCTAAATATTTAAATCCTATGACTTGCTTTAGTTTTGTACCATTAATAGATACATTTAACTGGGGCTGACGTTCTGCTTATCTTCATAGTCTCTGTTTTAGATGTGTTTAGTTGTGTTGTTCGCAGGTTGTATGGAGCAAGTATTTGTGCCGCTGTAATTCGTTTTCAGAACGTATATTAAACACTGATCATCTGCAAATAGCATTTCGTTGAGTGAACTGTGATCTTCATTTGATGCTTCTGCAGGGATGAATTTGCTTCAAGGACCTGCTTCTTTCGTTATTCTATCCATGATGTTACGAACAGAAGTGGTGATAGTACGAAGCCTTGTCTAGTGCCTGTTTTTATTTCAAATGGGTCTCTTGTGCACAACAAGAGACCCAGAGTAGTTCTAGTTGAGATCTGGCAGTTTTTGTATAAAGCTCTTATGTTGTCTAGTAATTGTCCATGTACTTCATAGTCATCCAATATTAGCCACAAGTTTTTATCTGTCAACTCTGTCAAATGCCTTTTCCAATATCAACTATTAGCCGTTATTGATCACGTGGTTTAAAACTTCTAACACCAAATTAAAAGATTAGAGAATAAGTATTAGTTCCTTTGAAGTGCCGCTGTGTGGTCTCTTGAAGTCCACAGTCCGAATTTTTGATCCTGTTCATCTGTCGAAATTCACATGTAAGTTATGGTTGTGCTACGATAACAATTCTCTATCAGACATGGCGATCAATAAATAAGAAAAAAACAAGGTAAGAACATTTGTAACAAAAGTTCGTTGTTCGGAAGGGGCTCAAGACAAAGTTCTTCCTAAGCCGTTAAGACTTCCATTTAGACTCACCAAAGTAATGGTAAGCCTCTAAATCTTCAATTTTAAAGTGATGTCTAAATACGCTACCGGCTGGACAAGAAAACATGTAACAAGATTTCCTATTCTCACAGTGTAACTTTTCTTGATGGAAAGGAAACATAAATTAATTTGTATTTCAATTGTTTACTATACATTATCTATGTACTACCAATGTTGGATGTATCGATCCATTGGGACAAATAAAAGCACATCTCCATTCTCAGAACTATGTTCCATTGTAAATCACTGTCCTTTTACAATATAGATCCATAGTTTGAGATTGAAAGCTAGTAGCAAACAAATATATTTATTGTTGTTAATCTGGATGCATTCAAACACGGCCATGTTTATATATTAGACTCGTGTAAAGTAACTTCACTGTTTTACTACTATTTTTAATTTTTCTTCTTTCTTGGATCATGTACATAGCTTCTTCTGATATGTACTTTTTCGTCTTCTTGCTCTTTCTGTGTAGCATGTTTTTTGTGTGCAGTTATTGAAGATTATTATTTTGTTTCTAAGTTCATTTGGAGTGTATTCTTATTGTATTTCAAGTAGTTTTTCGAATTTGGTTTGTATTTCGATGTTGTATTCTTTCGGTATAGAGGTCATGTCGTATCTTATCTTATCGTATGTGTGTGTGTGTGTGTGTGTGTGTGTGTGTGTGTGTGCGTGCGTACGTGTATGTCATGTGACGTATTCTCTCCAGAACGTTGTCTTCCCAATGAACTCCTGAACCCTTCTCTGTTTTGAGCGATGTGGCTTGCATTTTCCAACGACGTATTCACGTTATCTTTAATGTCGTCAAGCCATCTTCTTCTTGGTCTGCACTTTCTCCCCCCACAGGTTCTCTTCCCTCAATTATTTGTTTTTCGAAACAGTTGTGTCTCTTTGTATGACCAAAATGATGTAGTTTTCTTTTTATTATTGTAGTAAACAACAATGTAGTTTCTTCAATGTGTTTATGATATCTGAGTTTCTCTTTTTTCCCTCCATGATATTCTAAGTATCTTTCTGTAGCATTTCTTCTCAAAGGCGTTCATCTTCCTTGCAGCTGTTTTACTTAAGGCCCATGTTTCACAGCCGTATGTTGCAACCGGAAAATTAAGGTCTTCATTAGCAATTTCGTTTCTATTCTGTTGATTTTCCACATATTTTTCAAACGTGTCATTTTACAATATGCCATTGCCAATCTCTTTTAATCTCTGCCATGCACAGTTGATGTTTGCTCATAAGTATTCTAATTCATCCGCACACACTATCTCGGTATTGTCTATTCTGATTTTGGTTGTTGTTATATCTGTTGACATGATTTTTGTTTCTGTGGGCGTTTAATTATAAATTGTGTGATTCGCTGTATTTCATTGTGTTCTTGATTAGTTGTTCCAATCCCTGTATATCATTTGAAAGAAACATGTCTGAAAAAGATAATAATTTCCGCCTCATCATTTATTAGCATTGTATTTCACAGTTTGGCTAAGTTACTATGCGCTTTTACATTATTTTGAGCTTAGAGTGCATAAACAAATATAAATCAGCCTGGCAGGCCAATTAAAACTGCTCTGAGGAGCGGATATTTTGCTTATTCCTGTGATAAACCCATTCTGATTTTGATAGCTGACATAGCACATTAGACTCTTTATACGCAGAAAACATAGAGGCTGTTCTCAAGTGATCCGTACGTAGGTAAGGCATCACGTGGATGCAAGAAAAAACGTTTCACAGATTATCCGTACACATCCTTCAAGCACATCAGTATTAACTTAAGCTCATTTTAAAACGTATTTCTTGATTGTCCAGCATGACATTGCCAAATAGGTGCACCTGTTAAAGACATTGACGAATTTGTAACACTGCAAACAATTCTAAAGAGACAAAGAAGAAACGAGAAAAATGTCAGCTGTTATTTGTCTCAACAAGGTAATATCCATTCCTATTCATATTGCAACAGGTCTTTTCCGAGCTATGATTTGACTTGCCGGCCGTCTACGGACTCATAAATACGAAATCGAATGCCTTTTTTTAAACATCATGCTAATTTTTGCTTGCGAAGGAGGCACTTCATATAGACATATATGAACATATATAGACATATATATACACACACACGCAAGCACACACACACTGCGCACGCACACGCACGGACGCACGTTCACACATACACATAAAAGTAAAGTAAAGTAACCCATAGCATTTATTAATGCCGTAGGGGTGTGAGATGTTAGCAATCTCACATTTCACAGGCTCTGCAAATGAGGGCGGTAGCCATCTCCTCTCCCTCGCAGTCTTTACTTGCCGGATTAATCCGGTACCCATTTAAGGCTGGGTCGACCTGGGAGCCGTTGCGATCTGAAAACATTTCCGTCTCAAGTGGGGAATGAACCCAGGACCACTCATATGCGAAGCCAGTGCGCTAATATGTAACGCGGCTCCACCCACATACACATATATGTTATTATATACGAGTATATGGTAGTGTGGTAGTGTGGAGAATATGGAGCGAAATAAGATGAGATATAAAACTGTTGATAATGTGAAAGATTTACTGATGATAAACAAAAATATAATTTCAAGAAACCCGCAAGCATAGAATGTTTAAATCATGAGGCTTGACCAGTCGTTCAACTATTTTCGATACCAAAATGGCTTTTGTATTCAATGTACTAAAACTAATGTCAAATGAATGTCAGAAGTACTTTGTTATCGACTAACATTAACTGGATACAAAATATATGCAACAAAACATACAAGATCCTAGGACAGATGACACGTATTTTCAAGAACAAAAATGTCAACGTAGACACTAAAGTTGCATTATACAAGACTATTATTATTCCATCACTATGCTACCAGTGCCAAAGCTGGACAATGACAGCACAAGACAAAAGAAAAATAGTGACAACAGAAATGACATGTCTACGAAGAATACTCGGAGTGTCATTAAGAGATAGAATTAGAAACGATAACATCAGACAGATAACCAAAACAATACCAGTATTGGAACACATTAAAAGACAACAGATCAAGTGGCTTTCACACGCTTCCAGACTACCGACAGATAGCATGCCACAAATGGTCATGACACATAGACATGACGGTTATAAAGCTGAGGGAGACCATGTAAAAGATGGATCACATAAATCAAAGAAGCCACAGGAACAAGCTTACAAACAGCGCACAAGAAGGTCATCTCCAGAGAACTCTTCCACCACGGACGCCGCAAGGCAAACAAGGGCCACAGCGTATAGATAGATAGATAGATAGATTAACTGGATATTGCTTAATTCTATTAAGAGAGATGTGTTTGGGGAAATGACGTACTACTCGCCCGTGTGTTGCCGGGGCCCGAAAGGGAAGCAACAAATAGTAACACTTTTTACCTTCCACGCATGTCGTAAAAGACGACTAAGGAGATTATGGGATGGAGTTGACTGTCCCATCCCATATAGGGACAGTGACCCAAAGCCATGCTGAAGTCAGATGTGTCCGGCCGAAAGGCGCAGATATCGCAGCAATGCTGTAAACCATGACACAACGCATTCCGTTCTCCGGACTACATCCTGCTAATCTGCAGGAGTTTGAGAATGAACGAAGAAGAAGAAGAAGAAGACGTACTACTAGAATAATGACCTGTATTATGTTTGTTGTGGTTAAAAGCTCTGTTATAACCTAGTTAAGTTTTGAACCTAACATCGCGGTTGAAAGAACGTACCTCATAATATGAAGTTATCTCATTAGATATCCTGGACAGGATACTAGAGATCATCACATCCTTTCAGAACTTCTGCCGATGTTGAGATACTCCTCCCGCTTCTGTGAGAATCATGTTCAGGTGGTCATTGATATCTTTCGTTCAGTTACGATATAGACTGTCATGATATCTTGGCATGGTTACATTCAGTAGTATGCCGTTGCTTTTTGAATGGTTCTGACCGCTTACCAACTTAGCCCTGATGCGCCCTCTGTCCGATACGTTACGTTTAGTCCCTATCTTTGAATCTGCTGTGAAACAATTCGATCCTTCACATTTACCGCCTCTGATCCTTTGTACTGGTGGAGAAACCTCCCTCTTAGAAGGTGCACCTAGCATAGCCAGCAAGCCAAAGCTATTTCCTGAGGGTGTCGCTGCCGTAGATAAACACACACGATCAACCATACTGGAGCTCTAAGGGAATAATCTCAATATAACACAGGTAGGCATGTTCATAAGGAAAAGGGGAATATCTCATCAAAATTAAGCTTTAATTATCTAACTCCAGTTCTAAGGATACATGATTCGATAGTGGTTTTCTGTGCAGTTTCCCACTCATTTGTTTATAATAACAGTTTAGTATTCAAGAACGAGTTATCCAAAAACGCCATGTTTACATTATTGGGCACGTAAATAGAGCAATGTCATGTGACGGGGGTGGTACAAAGCGCGCCTCGGACGATTAACGTACCAGGTTCAAACCCAGCAGCCATTTGTGCACCAGGAGCGTTCACCTGTGGTGTTAACATTGTTTTTACTTTCATTGTTTTTCCCAGTTTAAAAAATATATATTCTTGAGAAAGACCTAACGATTCGAAAAGTTGAAAATGTCTTGTGTATTGCAATTTGTATGTTTTCGTGTTTACATCTCATAACCCCATAGTCTTAGTGATAGCCCGCCTGTTAGTTCAAGTGAAACATCCAAAAAACTGTGTTCTACGTAAATACTATTGTTGTTCCGTTTCACTGCAGTACTACCTTATACTGATTGTTATTTGATCATGTATTTCTTAGGATGTCTAAGTATAAGCTTTGTTGCGATTGTGAGACCTGATACAGCAAACAATAATATCAGAAGTTTTCATTGTAGCAAAAAGAACAAGATAATAGTAGGGGCAATTATTTAAATGTAGATTCAATTATAGTGAAAAGTAAAATGTATAATTATACTAAGCACAAAACATTTAAGTATTTTCATTGGGTCCATCTCTACAGAAATAGCACTATGGAAATGATAGGATAAGAATTAAATTAAGTTAGAAGTGACATATATATGTCATTGAAAAACCAATTCATGTTGATAGTTGGAGAGAGGTAATACAAGTTTATAGAATGGTAGCATTCTGGAAAATTCAGCATGTTTTTAATAGTTTATACAATATTGAAATGTTGCCATTTTTTAACAATTTTTTTAAACTAGCAATTTGACCATAAGCACATCCAACCACCTGACAACTATGGGCTTGAGTTTCATTCGTAACATTATTCCGCTTCCTCTATGCAGAACTTTGTCACTACTGTTACTCTGTAAATCTCTAGGTGCCAAGCTGCCTCGCCTACATCCAGTGTGATCTTCAAAAGGTCCTAAATATCCTGTGTCAATCAACGTCTTTGGTGGACATTTTTTGTGTGTGGAATTTTTCATTTATGGTTAATTATTCTTTGTCCCAAACATGTTAATTTTCGTTCATTTATGGTTTTAAGAAGTCAATAATCTTCTATTCTCAGAACATTACGGATGTCTGCAGGGATCGTCTCTCTGTCCATGACATTCTTAGGATCTTATTATATGATATAATTTAGTTTCCTGATATTTTCTCTTACTTGCGTTTTCCATTGCCAAAGTCTCACAACTATATGATGCCACTGGGGAAATATAAATATTTATAACTTTGTTCTCCTGCTTGCCACTTACACCAATTTTTAAAATCTCTGGTGATTTCTGTATATAGATTATTAAATATACAATGGTCCATGTAGAAAAGTATTGTATGTTGCTAATGGTTTACCTACGATTTTACAACACTACTGCCATTTTCTTATTGCTCGATTTCAATAGATTCTGCGTGCGTGAACACGCTTCTGTGTTGATATGAAATATTTTGGTCTTTGCACTGTGGGAAAGATTTGACGTCTTGTTATGACGATTTACGGTCAAAATCATGCGTTATAGAACAGTGACTGTTCGTGATGTGATAGCAGTATCATCTAAGTACCACATTTTTTAAATCTCATGACCTCGGATGCTGCAATATGGTTCTCTTCGTACGTTTCGGATGATTTAAAAAAATATATATTTAAAACAAATGTGGTGAGGGTATGCGTCCCCCTTTCTGTTGTTTTTAATTTCGTGTGTAATCGTGAGAAAGCTGTAGCACAGCATTTTGAACAACACACTAGCCTCTCTCGAAAGCCGTAGGATAAGATTTTGAACAAACTAGTCTCTCTCGAAAGCCGTAGGATAAGATTTTGAACAACAAATTAGTCAACGGTTTCTTTCTCGATGCATACAGATACATGTTGCTATTGATAAAGAATTTAGTTTTCCTGCTGGCATACGTATATAAAAAATTATATAAATGATTATATAAAAGAATAATCCGTCTTTTCATATTTTAATCATTATTAATAAAGCATACAGTAGTGGATTATGATGCAATTCACATATTTTGTTTATTATTTTTTTATCTCTTCTATTCAAACTGCTGCTGATTAGCAAGATGTAGTCCATTTAACTGAATTCGATCGACAGTGGTGTGTAAAGCGAATGTGATATCTGTATCGTGTGACCTGACATATCCAACTTCAACATATCATTTTTGGGTTACATTTACCAGCAACAGGGTGGGGTATCTAAACTCACGTCCAACCCTCCTTCATTCCTTTTTATGACATGCACGGCAAGTGTTATTGTTACTATTAATTATTTTCTCCAATGAGGCTCCCTGTATTACACGTGCGTTGTTTATCACTCAACCATTTACGTATTTTTTTCCTGACGCTATACAAAAAATGGGCATCACATTTTCTTAATTTGTATGTCTCTGTTGATCTCTCATGAAGTACACGTAATAAAGCTTCTGTACTCGTTTCTGCAATGGAGAAATTTCTCCATATCTTCATTTCATACCCAGAAGATAAAACTCTTATCAGTGTACAATGTTGTGAGAAGGGACAATCTGGGGGGGGGGGGGGGGAGGAGGAGGCCACACAATGTCTCGATAAAACGGCATAGACGTGAAAGCATTCTACACACTTACACTAAAACAAGAGCTCTGTTTTCAGACAGAAATAATAGGACCTGTATTAACTTAGCAGTTTGCGTTGAGAGCCTTTTAAATTAAGTTCATCAAGTTCTGGGCAAGACTAATCAAACACAGACAATTCCTATTGAGAGCATTATAACTCACACTACCCCAAGGGTAGTCATTCTTTACTTTCAAGTTCGTCACACATTATTGGGACACGTAAGATTACCCCGCATCCACCCGTATTTGGACTAAGATTCCGCTGACGTCCAGCAAATTTATTTCCGAGTGATAATTGTCCATTTTCATTTGTCAGCCGACAAAAACACCGGAGAGGAGGAGAGGGGGCTAATTTATAGAATGGAATAAATTGTAACTTAGTCAGAAGACTTCTGAGGAGTGACGTATGCCCTACTAATGAGGTAGACCAATGGTTCTGAACCTTGTTTCGTCCTCTGACCCATTTGGAACATAATTTCAACTTTGATCACGCAGGACCTACTAAAAGAATCTTGTGAACTTTTATCAAAACTTACTATAATATAGGTTCGTTTAAAATTGAAATAAATTCATTCATTTGAAGTATATGACATATAAATATATACGTCACAAGATATTTCCCATTTATTTGATAAAAGTTAATGTACACTTTGGTACATTTTACATCGACCAATTGCTCATACACAAAAAATAAAAAAAAAATAAATGACAAAATAAAATAACACTAATGCGTTGCTTCAATACAGAACCGTAGTTCAAAATTACACCAGCACAGAAACTATGTATTTTAGCGCCATGGACAAGCCCTGGCTCCTACTCTTCCATTTTAGCACCATGAAAATTCCTGGTTTCGATTCCCCTTATTTTACATGAACTGGTTTCATTTTGGTTGTTGAGTCTCTGGATACTGGTTTTGGTACGTGCAGCACGACTCCGTTTCTCCTGCCTAGTTTCGCTTCAGTATGACGCTGAGAAGAATCAATGAACACATTGTAGATCTACGTTGTAGATCAGCGTTGGTTTCTGCATGCATCGAATGTTATATTGCGTTAAAAAAACAACGACCCAGTTTAAAAATCTGTAACTGTGCAAGTATGTGACTAAAATTCATGAAATTTGCTTCTTAATTCCAGTGACCTAATACCCATTTTTTTCTGATAAAATGAACAATGATTTTCAAAATGTTTTATATGAGCTATACATAATAAATACAGAAATAATCTTCTTAAAGACTTTACGTTTGTCCCCCTTTCTATTGTTTTTCAGTTCGTGTGTAATCGTGAGAAACAAAACATGTTCTACATCTTGCTAAATGAACACAACGCACTATATTAAGTACCAAAGTGAACTACACTTCCTGTCCATGTATTCAATTATACACATTTATAAGGTCAATGTCACTTAATAGTTAAATTACGATAAATTTAATTCTTCAGGGATAGAATAATTATACTTGAAATAAACATATACCCTCAAGGAAATAGCAGCACATGCATAATTTTAATTACAAAATCATAAGGTCATCTAAAACGTAAAGCTGCATGCACAAATCCATGTTCCATCGATTATTGGTTATTGATACATTAAATAAATTGGGGATTAGTATTTTGGAACACACTATGGACACGAAGTACGATTATTCATTTCCGGAATCCATATTAACGCTTTTTATGTTATGTCTATACCACTTCATGCATACAATCTTCCATAAAGAACAAGCGGAAAGTTTGATGGCTGTTGACACAATGTTGTTCATTCCATATTTAATGATTACCTCTTATCAGAACAACATTGATTGTCTAAATTACAAGAGGCTGTAGCAATCTGGTGCATTTCTTTGATGCTATTTTCTTCATGTGTCAGTCCTCCTTGCACTCTAGCTTATCATGTGTTACGAGCACATCTTACATTCTACAAATACACTTCTTCTTCTTCTTCTTCTGCGTTCGTTTTCAAACTCCTGCAGATTAGCAGGATGTAGTCCGGAGAACGAAATGCGTTGTGTCATGGTTTACAGCATTTCTGCGATATCTGCGCCTTTAGGCTTGACATATCCGACTTCAGCATGGCTTTGGGTCACTGACCCTATATGGGATGGGACAGCCAACTCCATCCCATAACCTCCTTAGTCGGCTTTTACGACATGCGTCGAAGGTAAAAAGTGTTGCTATTCTTTGCTCCCCTTTCGGGCCCGGGAACATACGGGGGAAAAACACTACTGAGTTTGAAAACATGAGTTAAATAAGACAGCATGTAAAAAAGAAGACCTAAGCCAGAGTACGAACGTAGAAGAATAAAACCACCAACTGCTGAGGAGTTGGACTCTGTAAGTAAATGTATGACATCTTCTGGTCATGTAAAAACAAAATCGTTATGTTGACCACATCATCACAATGTAAGTTATTGGTTGACAAACAGTACGGATATAACATCGTCTTCCTCCTGTACAACCTTACCGATGTAGAATAAGTTATTTGTTTACTTGCTCAATTATATACAAACAAGACAAGATAACGAATGTTCTATAATTTAAAAATTTTAGTCATAAATTTGCAATAATAGTTGTCCAGTGTTTATCAGTTTATTTGTCTCAAGGAAATTTGTCTCAAGAAAATTTGTCTCGTTGTAAATAACATAATTGATTCGTTAACTTGGAATTTAAGCTTTGCTGAAGTTGTTTTGACGTGAAGGTAAGAAAACAAGAAGTGTATGTTATGACGTAAGGCATCTTGATAACCCTCACAATCCCCCACTCCTCTTTTATTTTCTTCTTCATATTTTGCTTAGTTAAAATACTTAAAAAAATTAACTTGGAAAAAAATTCCAGTTTCATTGGCGTCCTAAAGTTTGAAAAAATACCTTAACTATTAAATATCTAATATAAATCATACAAATATGCGTAAGTTTGTATTCCCTGATGATAGTGGATACACTGAATCTACATATAGTCATAAAATCAATGCGCGGACCCCCATCGATATGTAGTAAGTTAAAATAATATTGAACCATATTATATATATATATATACTGAAAATATATTTTTGATATGTTTAAATTAGAAAGTTTTCTTCTAAACATACTTCTGGGTTGCTCGTCACTTTACTTCTATAAAACAGGGTATATGTCTGTCTGTCTGCCTGCCTGTCTGTCTGTCTGTCTGCTGTGGACTTCCAACGTCGGGTGGAAGAGTTCTCTGGAGATGGCCTTATTGTCTGCTGTTTGAAAGCTTGTTCCTGTGGCTTCTTTGATTTCTGCGGTCCATCTTTTACGTGGTCTGCCTCTGGCTTTATAGCTGTGATGTCTATGTGTCATTACCATCTGTAGCATGATGTCTGTTTGTAGTCTGAACGTGTGTGAAAACCACTTGATCTGATATCTTTTGATGTGTTCCAATACTGGTATTGTTTTGGCTATCTTTCTGATGCTATAGTTTCTAATTCTATCTCTTAATGACACTCCGAGTATTCTTCGTTCACATAACATTATACGAAGCTTACTATCTACTTAACATATTAAATTAACTTATTATATTGTTGGTTTTAACCCGTGGATTTGGGCCTTCATCTCAATACTCGAAACCGGTGATGAAAAAAATACTGCATGTGGGCCAAATCCCGTAGCTAAACCATTTTTATTTTCTCATTTGAATCTCAGCTGATCTGAAAGTACTATATGCTCTCGTCCCATAGCTAAACAAATACAATTTGGAGCTCCAAATATCTCCCCCAAAAATCAAAGCTCATTGGTCACATCATCATCAAGTGCCGTCTCCACAACGAAGGTTGGCTCCAACATACCCTGTCTCTTGTTTTGGTGGTGCACTCTACTAGACTGTAATCTGTCCATCTCGTGATATTACTCTCCAACTTGTGCCTGCTTACCTCTTGCTCGCTTTCTTTTGACTTTACTTTAAGTAAGATTTTCAGCAAGGTTTCATATCTTTTAGTATGTCCAAAATATTTTATTTGCTTGATCTGTATTTCCTTTAATAGTTCTTTATTAAGTATTGTTAGAACCTCTTATTTTTCTTCTCTTTCCATGATATTCTCCTTATTCTTCTATATATCCACATCTCAAAGGCATCAATTCTGTCTTCTAATTTTTTCTTTATTGTCCATATTTCTGAACCAAATAGAATAAATGTAGCATTTTATAATTCTCATTTTTAACGTGATTTTAATTTGTTTAGATGTTACTATTTTCCTCATTTCACTGAAAGTACTTTTAGCTATTCCTATTCTCTGTTTCACATCTGTTGTCACCTGTGATTATGTTACCAAGATATTGATAGTGAAACTTTTAGTTTGTCTCCATGTATGTTTAAGTTTATCACCTGTTCTTCTGTGACTTTGCTGATTATCATGGTTTTTGTTTTTTGGATATTTATATCCAGTCCATATTCTTTACTTGATTTATAGATTTGATCTATTAGTCTTTGTAGTTAATGTTCACTGTGCCATCTGCACATCTCAAGTTATTTATTATTTTCCCATTGATCTTTAGCCCTGGCATTTCTTCTATATTTTTAAAGATATTCGCTGTGTAGATATTAAATAGGGTGGGTGATAAAATACATCCTTGTCTAATCCCTCTTCTTAATATTATATGTATGGTGAGTAGTTGTTTCACACCTTATTGATGCAGTTTGTTCCCAATATATATTTCTAATCAGTCTGATGTCTTTTTCATCTATACCTATTTTTTGAAGACATTTGATTAACTTTTCATGTTAGTACATACCACATGAAAAAAGGCTAAGACCAACCGTATCAAAAAGCTTGATCATTTTTATTCTAAACGACCTTTTTTAAAATTCAATTTCCACACTTTATTGATGTCGTCTTGCGCAGTTCCCGGAACATTTATTTTATTGTTAATTCAGAATTGTTTTGGAATTTGTGCCTAGCTGTTTGATTATTTCCCTTGGATATGTTTATCAGCTTACGTTTATCATTTATTATTTTAAATATACATATATTTAGGATTAGGGTTAGGATTAGTTATGCAAAACATAACTAACCCTAACCCCTAACCATAACCATAAAAATGAATATTCAAATTAATTATTGATTAATTATTTATATAATATTTAGATTAACTAATTAATTTCAGTCCAGAAAACTGGGAGATCTGCAAATACTACTGACTGAATTAAGTCATCAGACATCGCACTGGATACCATCGCATTACGATATACATGAAAACAAGAAAGCAGATCGTTGTGACTAGGGGAGTGCTACTAATGATAATCCAGATATGCCAATAACTTACCATCAAAAGAAAGAGATGATCAAAGCAATTAGAAAGTCAACACTGTTATCTTGTGTTGGTATTTGTTGGTGAATCCCCCACACACAGTAGTAATTCTTAGTCCCGAAATTGATAAACCGTCACCAATAACCTTCAGCCATGTCAGTAAGTCGATCGTTATTTCCTATAGCCACTTCTAAATATGTAACGACGGGACAGTGAATCCTTTGGGAGATACAGAGTTAAGCAACGGTCAATACAAGCGTTGTTCACAGACAAAAATAATTGCACAGCACCTTCCTCAGCAAATTTATTTTGGGCAAGTGTGACTATTTTCGGAAGCTTGTGACAGACAATCAGACAAAGCAAAATTGTTATGTTTGGAAAATCCCGTTTATTAGTTGAACCGCCAATAACTCACGCCAATATCCGGAGAAATTACGATAACAACTATTGTAATTATTGGAACACTCATCCATCTATTGGTTTATCGCTACTGATGAACTTCTAGATGCGATGAAGAGACAAAACTAGCATTTATATTTGCAGAATCCAGATCGAAATTATATTTCCTAAATGTATGGCTTCTGACAATTAATTAACAGTTAATGCGAACTACTTTTATTAGCACTGATTGAAACAGAATATAATTCAATATCATTGCTCTGATGCTTTGAGACATATACGCAGTGCAAGTTGAAATACACATAGTTGAAACACTGAGCTCCCGTGTGTTGTCGGGGCTAGAAAGGGCAGCAAATAATAGCACAAATAGAGGATCAAAGTGATCACGAAATCGTTTTGAAGTCATATATATCAGGCCGAAAGACACAAATCGCCGCCAATCTGCGAATCATGTCACAACGCATTCAGTTCTCCCGACTACAGGGGGAAACCAGAGATAATTAGAGTGTGTTTCACAAAATGCAAAACACATTGACGACATCAACAGAAATAAATGACGTTTCGTCTAAAAAGGTCTTCATCAGGACAAACAAATAACAAGACATGAACACTATAAAAAGAGAATCATAATGTAAGAGAGGAACACAGGAAGATGATAAGGGAGATAGGAGAAAGAAAAAAGAAGAGAAAAGTTAAAAAAACCACAAATACGGCAATAACAGAAGAGAAAGAGAGAGTTAGAGATAAAGATATATATATATATATATATATATATATATATATATATATATATATATATATATATATATATATATATATATATAGAGAGAGAGAGAGAGAGAGTAAAAGGAAAAGCATCAGAGCAAGTATAGTAAAAGAAGAAAAATCTAAATCATATCAATGGAAACACGTCTTATCAGAAATCCGGTGTAGTCGAACAGAATGGTTGAAGTAATGTCTCCCGACGTAATCCTGCGAATGTGCAGGTGTTTGAGAACGAACACAGAAGAAGAAGAAGAAACACCAAAGCCACTTGACTAAATTTTGCCAGCTTCAACAGAAAAAAAAATCATATTGGAATGCGAAGCATGTCTAACATTTCTAGAAATCTGGCTCAACAGAACATGAGGATGGATTGTTAGTTTTTACAGATGCAATTGCTGGCTTTGAAAAGAACATTTAAGATATTTTTGTTCTCAACTGGAATGAAAACTCAAAGTGTTCGCTTCCTAACTGGAGCGATATGCCTCATTTTATGGAAGGATTTGCCGTGGTAACATGGAAAGTTTAGTACAAATGTGCTGGTGTATCGTGGAATAATAATCTGCAATTGCCTGTTTTAAATGGTGATATTTCTAAAACAGTTGTGGGCAACCTTTTTGTTACTGCGAACAAGATTCTGTATTATTTTTTAGTGTTTAAGTTTATGCATTTAAAATTCTTTTAGGCATTTGATGTTCAAAAGGACGACATAATAGTTGTCACCAAGAGCTAATAATTTTCTCTGCGCAATAACTTGTCGCATGTGATAATCTCTAGTGTGAGACCAGCAACTATTTGGCTAGCAACTCTTGTTTACAGTTAGTAACATGTATGGTAGTAGTTTGACTTGATAATCTCATTGTTATCACTGTTCACTGGGTTCACTATTACAGTTTAATAACCTGGCACTGCAGGGAAACAACAACGATCCTGATACAAAATACTGGAACACTGGAGATAGAGAGCTGTGGCGAGCCAAGTACGCCAGCTGTCATGGCACCAGATGTTGATAATGATGATGATTATCTGCTGTGCTAGCCTAGGATAATACATTTTGTGAGAAAAGGAGACGGAACGGAAAGGAAGGGAATTCCCCCCCCCCCCCAAAAAAAACACAATATTTTCACTGGGATTTAGAGCACCATAGTTTGCTTGCTCGTTCTTTTTAAACACTGTTATTTCCCATTGTAACGATGTAAGATTATGTGTGTGTGAAAGGGAGTATGTGTGTTTATATTAAGTTTTCCAACAATTTCCAAGTTCTGTTATTATTTGTAAAATTATCGGTTATGCCATCTATTAATTCATGATTTTCAGCTGTTCAACACACATACACCGAATCTGAATTTGTAAAACGCTGAATGAATCCAAGTGTCAATAGATTTGTGAATAAACTTTTTACTATATAGACATATGCGATTTTCTTAGGAAATGACTTGTGCTACTGAGCTGGTAAGGGTTTAAGGCATTGCATTAAAGGAATACATCAATAGAACAGCATGACAGAATTATAAATATGAAATTATGGAGGATAAGTCGCTATTCGATTGGGTGGAGAAATTAATGCCTCTTTTTAGTGATATTTTCCTCACTTGGAAATAACAAGCTCATCATTTCTCCTATACAGTTATGTTTTATAGTCTCCAATGAGGAGTGGTCCTCTCGATGATTTGTATACAAAATTAAAGTGGGAGTCTTCTGTTTAAGAGAAGAAGAAACCCTGGTGAAACCTCCCCATTCATAAAACTATGTTAGTGCTAAAAAAGCAATGTAACGAAAATTTGGACTCGTGACCTTTCTTACAGAAACGAATGATTCATCTAAATATACTTAAATTTTCTATGTAACTAATACATATAGTGATTCTATATACTTTTACATCTATTTAAATGATTACTTATTATTTCATTTTTTATTCAAATAAATATTTCAATATTAATTTCGTTCCTTTAATCCCATATTTTCCTCCACATTCTTCTTTATGTTACAGTTTAATTGTTTCACCAGATTTTGAGTGGGATGACAAACAAAAGTGCAAAAAATATTTTCAATCGTACTAAAAATGTTATTCAGTGTATTTGCACAATCACAGCAATCTTCTTGCCCACTCAAAATCTTGCGTATCCTGTCGTTACGTGTTTTTTCCGCAATTAACTCCAAGACCACATAATTAATTTGTACAGTTTTTATGTATTTCGAGACTCCCACAGGCTACTCATCCCTATTCTAGAAATAGAACACTGGGTATTGAGGAAATATTATTTGCACTAATTACAAACAGTTGATTCATAACATTCCAAAAAAGTAATACGTTGCATAAGATAGAAAGTTGTCTTTTAAAAGAATGTCACATTTAAGAATGTCTCGCAGTCATATGTTCTCGCAATCATGAACTCTGTGAGCCACGTACTCTTGTAGCCATGTACTCTTGTAGACATGTACTCTTGTAGCCATGTACTCTTGCAGTCATGTATACTGTGTAAACTGATTTGCATGATAATAGAAACGCTAGCACACTTTAAATAAACTCATAAACCTAATTGCTTGCTTTAGTTGGAAGTTTTATTCACATTTCTTTAATATGAAACATGGTAGTCTATTGTTTATCCCCAGGTGAATGATGGTTGATCATAATCACACTTGCCGTTAAGGGTGGGAGCTTAAGCTGTCGTTCCAAGGCCAGATGTGTCGCAGTGGTTGCATTTAGTCCAAGTTTGTTCAAGGCTATCTTGATGTTTTATATCTGCCGTTTTCTTGTCCCACCTTTGGCCTTGCGCCCGGATATTCTTTTGTTTTATGCTCTTATTGGTATTTGATGTGGTTTTATTCTCATAAGGTAACCGAACCATTTTACTTGCTATCTCTCAATATTTTCAATACATGATATTATGTATCTTTTCCTAATTTCTTCATTTCTTATTTTATCTAGTTTGGTAACCATTGCAGCTTTTCTCAGACACTTCATTTCACATGTGACGACTTTCCTCTGCTGCAAAGCTGTTAAAGACTATGTTTGACAATGGTAACACAGTGTTGGTATATAAATTGTTGATATTATCTGTTTTTTTAATTTTCATCTTGATCTTTGGATGAAGAAATAATGTTGAAAATTGGCAGGTTACTGTGTTTCTTTCTGGCACCTTGTTTCTATTTCTCTGTCTAGTCTTCCATCTTCGCAAAAAAAAATGCTGCCTAGATATTTAAATTCTTTGGCTTGTTTCACTTTGGTGTTGTCAATTGTTATATCCATTGGTGTTGCAGACTTGCTAATTTTCATAACTTCTGTTTTTTTGTACATTAATTGTCATGTTGACATGCTAATAGCAATGCATTGATGTGCTTTTACACAGTTTTTTCAATATTTTATATGGACTTTGATCAACGGCAAATAATAGTTCATGTATTTCATTATTAAGTTCATCATCAGGTGCAATGTTTTTCTCTATGTTGATGTGAGCTTCTTTTACTATTCTGTTATTCTGTATATGTTGAAAAGTAGAGGTGAAAGTACGCAGCCTTGTCGTACTCCAGATCTTGTTTCAAAAGTTTCAGTCATTCCATCTGTTGTTCTTACTGAGCTTTGACATTTTTGATATATCGCTTTTATATTATCTAACAGTAGTCTTGTCCTTAAAAGTAAACGAACATGAACACTGTTCTCTAAATTTAATGACATTTTCATCTAGTTTCCTTGAGCCAGAAGATGTCTTTCAATATTCTCCCAAATGAAGATATTTTATATGTATAAGGAACCAAGGTACACTTTCAATATTCTCTCAAATGAAAATATTCTAGCTAGCTAAAGTATCGTAGGTACCAAAGCTTCTACTTTCAATATTTTCCCAAATGAAGACATTTCAATATAAGGTATCAATGTTCATACTTTTAATATTCTGCTACATAAAGATAAACTAGCTAAATAAAGTACCAAGGTCTATACTTTCCAGTGAGGAAACATAGCATTCTCCTCAATAAATGACATTAATACATATTTTTTCGGAATAAGAAAAAAATCACATCTCTGTGCTACACAATAACTAATTTCGGTAGATAATATTTGAAGGACGGAGTCTTATATGTAGCAGTTATATACAGCCAAATATCAATGGATAATATTATTTAAGCCCTCTTAAATAGGACATTTGATAAAGCAGAGCAGTACATTATTATTTTATAAAATTATTTTACAAAGCTAAATTATTTATTTATGAGATATTTCATTTTGATTGAAAAATATTTGAACACATAAACTATATAATGAAACATTTGAACTTTTATCAAATTGTTTTGAAATCCAACAAAAGTTTGTCCCACATATCACTCTGAGATTGTCTATGCTAAACCTTAATTTCTCGTTGAGTTTGTTATTGTCTGAATGAATTCTCTTAATAATGGAGAGACTCTTAATAAAAAACTTATTATTCTTGTTTTATGTATACAACTGCTTATTATATAGATGCTTATACTTTCATGATTAGATTATGCATATCTTGAAATGTAATCTCAAATGAAATCTGTGTTTTTGTTAAATTTGTATGTTCCTATAGCCAGCCATTGTCTCCTTATTTAATATAATACCATACATTAAAGTATATTCAATGAGACATATTTTTTGGATAGTAAAAATGTAACACATATTAGAGAACGTTGAAATGCAACGCACAGTGACAAAAAGAACGTGAAGCTCGTGTTGAAACTAGCATGAAACCTTAGAAGGAAATGTCTGCTTATTTGTTAAACCTAGCAGCTTACTTTCAAAAACATTGTAACGAAACTCCACTCTTAATTAATGTTTCCCTGAAGCTTCAGAAAAGCTTGCTCTTCACAACGGAAACAGTAGCTTTACATAGCAATATGTGTTGCAGACTTTCATCTGTCAATGTTCTCACGCAAGCCATACATGAATTTCTAGGAATGAAAATGCAGTATCCGCTTTAGAGTTGGTCAACTGCAATTCACAGAGGATTTAGCTGTGTCACAAGCACATAGGACGGTTACTATGTAGAAGATCATGCTGCACAAATGATACCTGGTTCGCGTAATTGGGAAAGATAAATACATAGAAGAGAAACACTGGCCTGTCACCTCAAATAAATCAGAGGTTTAGTACTGCGAAGTATAAAGAGAACTTGAGGATGAACTTTATACCCCGAGATTAAGATATCAATCAGTCAATCAATCAATCAATCAATCAAGTGCCTTGCCGAATGGCGAAGGCGATCATGTTTCTCCACGACTCTCTGTCTCTTGTGTTGCTAATTAGCTCGGTTGGTGAACTTCTACCGTGCCACGATACTAGTCCATCTAGCAATTTTTCTCTTTGTCGTCTCCTATCTCTTCTCCCATTGATATTTTCAGTGGTTATTAAGTGTCTAAGCTGTGTTCTTCTCAGCACATGCAGTAGAAATTTCGACTTTAATAGGTTGTGTTTAATATGTTGACTTCATTAGTGTTGACTTGATTATTATATGTTGTATGAATAATCCATCTGTTCAGTCCCTGACCCTATCAAGAACATATCATGTAATAGTTAAAGCATATCTTAGACATGACATTTCTAATTAAAACTACTGTTGATAATTTGAGCATCACTAATACGTCGACATCGTGTAGTCAATAAATGTGGGCGATCGACGTTCCAGTCAAGAATAAGTTTGATCGTTTGAACACTCCACCATCGAGCAAGGACACTGACGTATTCTCTCAAATGTACCCTGTCCTTTGATGTCCAGGTCTTTTCATTTAAATATCATTGATAACGTTAGGTCTCTCTTTGTAACAGGGAAGCCTAGATACAAATTTCCCATGATACAATTTTCATATATTCCACTATTTGAAAGGTTGTAATTTCAGAAGCAGTCGACATATTTACTACAGGAAAGTTAATCCGATGCCGTGGATATAGTTTCGGAAAATATAATTAATTAAATGGCAGCACGTCAACACATGAAATATATTGCGGTGTAAATGTATTAGGATTATGAAGATTAAATAACAGACGTTTGATGCACAAATGTATTAGGGCAAGTGTTGGAAAGTACTCATCAGGAAAGACAATATACAGCGAACAACAAAATTTAAGATTCACAAATGGACAACCTCGAATTGAACATCCCTCTCTCTCTCTCTCTCTCTCTCTCACACACACACATACAAACAATTTCTTTCTATCCCCACAAATGATAACAGTTGAAGCCCTTTTTTCTATGTGAAAGGGGGATGGGGTCTGCAGACTTTCTTTCGTACCCAGAAAAGCACAACTTTCAGCGGTATGCAATATTAGAACAATATCGCATAGACAGACGGATCTATGTATGTGTGAGGCATGTTCAACCATTGTGTATGCAGTCATCCAATTATATGAAAACATGTAATTAGTTGCAGATATATATATATGTCGGCTGTTTTATTTTTCACCTCAGAGACCATATGACTGCATGCCTTTAATATTATATATATATATATGAACAAGTAATAAATAATATATTTACTGAGCTTCAACAATTAGGAACGAAAGGACATGAGCACACGGACATCTAGATATATTAACACTGACTAACTACGACGCTACAGTTAGGGGCAGTTGTAAATAGACAGTGCCGAATTTTGTTCGGTATTATCCGTTTTGAACGAATTATCACCTGCATAGCTAAAAAAACAACAATGCTTTAATGAGATAATTTTGAGCCCATATTTCACTCAAAGTCACGTATCTAGGCATAATCTGACTTTTCCCCATGCTTTTCATTGTCTGGTGACACAAGGTATGCGCAAAACAACAAATTATCAGTCGCATTAATCAAGCTGAGACATTGTCCTAAGATCAGCACACAGCTCTATTCTGGAGAAGGACTTGGTAAATACTGTTCGGAAATTCTAACACTGTTGCCATCTCATACCCCCTTACTGTCTTTCTTTTTCTTTTCTTTTCGCTTTATACACCTTTATGCCTTGCAGCATCAGAGGTAGAAGAGTTCTTTGGGGGTGGTTTCTTTTTCGTGTGTTTCATATATGTTTGTTTTCGTTGACTCTTTTATTTCTGTTATCCATCTTCTGCAAGTTTTGCCCCTAGCTTTGTATCCATCGTGTCTGTATAGTAATTCTTTCTGAGGGGCAACGTCTGATGGTAGTATGGAAACATGCGAAAACCTCTTAATCTGTTGTCTTCTGATGTAATCCAGGACTGACATTGTGTTTGTTAGTCTTTTGATGTTTTCGTTCCTGATTCTGTCTCTTATTGTTACTTCGAGGATTCTACGTAAAGAGGCCATTTCAGTTGTAACAATTTTTCTTTTGGATTCTGCTGTTAGTGTTCATGTTTGGCATTGATAACATAGTGATGGTATGATGATAGTTTTATATAGTGCTGTTATATTGTCCATGCTACCATATTTGTTTTTGAAAATAGGAGAAATCTTCCCCAAGATCCGGTATGTTATGTTGCATCTACATTGGATTTCTTTGGTTTTTTCCCCGTTAGATGAATTGATGCTTTCAAGATAAGTGAATTCTTTAATTTGTTGTTGATCATCGATTATAATAGTGGTGTTTCTTTCTGTTTTTGCAATTGACATTACCTACATTTTGTGTGTTTATGTTAAAGCCCCTACATATTGTGTGGAGTCTATCTATTTATATACTATTATAGCTTTATTATTGCTTTGGTTGTTGATATTATTGCTTGATCATTGCAAAAAAGAAGTTCGCCCAGGAGGTTGTTTAGGTTGTCATCTTCATTAGTATTGGGAATTTTACATCACTGATGTTCGGCTCTGTGGCGAAGTGGTACAGTGCGCGTCTGTGATGGCCAAGGTACCGAGTTCGATTCCTGCCGCAGGCATTCGGACAGTTCAGAAAGCAATGTTACACTACTGAACGTATTTATATTGCCCCGAAAATAAGTACAGCCAAAACATGCTGGGTTGATGGCTACGCCCTGAATAAGATACCCTACCAATTAATGAAACAGACAACAAAACGACCCCCCTGAGCGAACTTCTTTTTGCAGACGATCGATAAAGCAATAATATCAACAACGATGCATGTAATTAGTACTTTTAATTAACTGGATGCCTGTAAGCAGTCTTGCTACAAAACTAAGTCGGTTGCGCATTATGCTCACTACCCTGCTATAGGCATTTGGACATGGACAGTGTACAGTATACGTGCCAGAGTCCAAATCACTTTCACATATGCTATTTTCTCAGACATCTTGGAGTAAAGTGACAAGAGGTGCAGTACCTCATACTGAAGTAAACACCAGTACCAATATCTCAAATATCCATATAATGATAATGAAGGGCTTACTGAGATGGGGTGGATGTGATTTGCGCATACTTGACAAAGGCTTCCCAAACATTTATATGTAAGCATTTTAATGAAAAACGACTGGCTGATGAAAAGAGAAACGTTTAATGACTATTTTTAAACGTTTAATCTCGAAGTGTCCATAACGAGTTTCAACATCGCAGTCACCTCATTGGAGTCCGTCAATCAAAATCGTTCAATACGACCCAGCAGCACCAGAAAAGATGTTCACACCGCCGAGAAGCATTATATTTCAAAGCACATAGAAAATGTGCTGTCCGAAATGACCGAACAACAGACACATACACGCCCAATTCTGGCTATACGTGTCACAAATATAGCAAAGAATTCTATAATAGAATTGGATGTTTGGTAATCTACACATTTGGTATTGTAGGGCAAATGACACCAATCTTCAGAAACAAAAAAGTAGATTTAAACACCAATATAACACTATTCAAAACGATTATTATGCCAACGCTGTACTACCAAAGCCAAACATGGACAACGAAAGCACAAGACAAACGTAAACTAGTGACAGCTGAAATGGCATGCGTGTGCAGAATCCTAGGAAAACGCTAAAAGACAGAGTGAGAATTGAGAACGTTAGACAAAGAACCAGCACCGCCCCAATCTTTGAGTATATTAAGAGCAAACAGATCAAATGGTTTGTACGCATCAGCAGACTACCACCAGACAGCATACCACAGCAAGCCATGCTACACAGATATGGTGATGGCAGACCTAGAGGCCGACCTCGAAAACGATGGACCACCGAAATAAAAGAAGCGACAAATTCCACAATATACTCAGCACACACATGGGCCATATCCAGAAAACTATTCTACCCCTGACGCTGAAAGGCAATAAACGTTTTAGCGAATAGATAGAAATAGATAGGTAATTTACACACACTTCAAAGAAAATACAACAGTGCAATTAAAAAAAAATGTTGTTAACATGGCTTGCGATAGACGACCACACATACCAGAGAAATGCAATAACACAAATCTAACACTGTTTCTATCACCGCTTGCGATGGACGACCACACTCACTAGAGAGATGCAACTACAGTTATCATCTCTTGCTTTAGAAGGCCACCCACACCAGAGAGATGCAACAACACAAGCATGAAACTGTTGTTAACATCGCCTCCGATGGACAACCACAAACACCAGAGAAAAGCAACTACAGAAGTTTGATACTATTGTTAGCATCGACTGTGATAGGCATCTATTATTATAACTATGGGCCACTTCAATAGATTTCAATAGGATCTCTTCGTTGTCTGTGCTCTACTGTTATATACTGTTTAAACTGTATCCGGGAATTAAAGACTGCGAGGGAGAGGAGATGGCTACCTCCCTCGTTTGCACAGCCTCTGAAATGTGAGATCGCTAATATCTCACACTCCCATGGCATCAATAAATGCTATTCCTTACTTTGCTATGCCTTACTTTGCTATGCCTTACTTTTCTATGCCTTACTAAAAAAAATAAACAAAGAACGCATTGTGGTGGTAATGTATACAAAATTGTATATTACGGAATTAATGTTTCAAAGAAGAAACATTCAAGCTTTAACAATGATGTTCATTAAATTTGATTGGGATTTTTATTCTTTGTTACTGAGGACTCCATTTCAGTAAGGTATATTGTCCAATCCTCTGGCCTAATCAGACTACGACATCTCATTGACATGGATCAGATTAACCGTTGGATATGTTGTTGTATGGCTGCATACTCTTCCCGCAGTGCAACAGACAACTGTTGGAGATTCGCTGGAGCTACGTCTTGCTGATGGAGTCTTCTGCCAAATGCTTCCCATAAGTGTTCTATGGGGTTCATAGCCCAGTAATTACGAAATGGGAATGGAGTTGGAAGGTTGAGTGAATTAATACCTTCTTTAAATACAATTGAAATCATATTTTGTATTGCATACTTTTAGGGGCCACACAAAAAATACACATCGCTATTTCCCCCACATTTTTGCCCCCAGACACGTCCAGGCCACTGTATGTAACTTGGAACATAAAAAAATGTAAATAATTGTTTAAACTCAAGCTTCTTTACATTGTCACGCAATCCAATATGGCTAGTGGCCGATTTAACACCATTAGAACTCAAGAGACATTTCTCTCCCAATTTTGTAATGTCGCGTGGGAATTGTGTATTGTCAGTATACGTCAGACATTAGTGTAGCGGATATCTGTTGTGACAGAACAGATGTTTTTTTTTGGGAATCCTATGCTTATCGCTTGATGGGAAATTTCTAACCTTTCTTCTTCTTCTGCGCTTGTCCTGAGACTCCTATATATTAGCAAGGTATAGTAAAGAGAACGGGTTCTTTGTCCTGGTTTGCAGTTGGCAACGATATATGTGCCTCTCGGCCTGATACCTCAGATTACAGAATGACGTCTGAGTCACTTTTTCTCTCTATGGGATGGAAAAGCATACCTCACCCCCACAAATCATCTCCATGTGACATGCATGACAGGTCACAATATTACTATTCTTTGCTCCGTTTTGGAGAAAACGGTTTTGGACAACACAGTTATAGACAGTTAAATTTAAAGTAAGGCGAAGTAATAGCAACAATAAAAACAATATAAGAAGATATGGAACCATACATCCTGACATCCGAAATTTAAGACGCAATTAAACATGCACCAAATAACAATGCACCAAGAATAGACGGAATACATATAGAACTAATACAAATGCTAACATTGACAGGTATAAAGCGGTTACACACACTGTTCAATGTAATATGGAAAACACAAAAGACACCACAGGAGTGGAATACAGCAGTGATTGTGAACATCTGGAAGAAAAAAGGCAGTAAGAGGGATTGCACTAAGTATAGAGGGATGTCAGTCTAAGCCAAAAAGGAAACATTTTCTACAAAATACTAGAGAGAAGGATGCACGAATATAAAGAACCACAGCTCAACAACACACAATTATGCTTTCGGAAAAATAAAAGCTGCACAGATGCAATCTTCGTCCTCAAACAACTATCAGAAAGAGCCACAGAACATAACCAAGACTTATATTTAGCTTTTGTGGACCAAGAAAATTTTTGGACAGAGTGGATAGAGCACAGCTATGGAAAACACTACAGACATATGGCGTTCCTCTGATAAAACTGTGTCAAAGCATATACGCCAATAGTGCATGAGCAGTAAGAACGAGCACAGACACATCAGATAATTTCCAAATTCGCTCGGAAGTGAGGCAGGGATGTGTACTATCCCCCTATTGTTTATAACATACATAGATCACATCTGCAAAGTAGCACAGACAACGGAAGAAAACAAAATTAAGGATAATTAATTTATACGAACTGCTATTTGCAGGCAACCAAGCACTAGTAGCATCCTCAAAAGAACAACTACACAGACAAATATATTACATAAAACATGCAAAACCTTTAACATGAAGATAAATATAGGAAAGTCTAAAGTAATGAAGATAGGAAGAACATAAATAAACACCAATATATATTGGAAACAACACTTAAACAAGTGACAAAATTCATATACCTAGGAAGCAATATAACAACAGATGGCAAGACCAGCAGTAAAGAAATACACAATACGTGTAGTAAAGCATATCAAACCCTAGGGCAAATGACATCAATATCCAGAAACAAAAATGTAGACTTAAACACCAAAATAACACTGTTCACAACGATTATTATGCCAATGCTGTGCTACAAATGCCAAACGTGGACAACGACGGTACACGACAAACGCAAACTTGTGACAGCAGAAATGTAATGTTTACGCTGAATCTTATGGATATCACTAAGAGACATAATGAGAAATGAAGATATTAGACAAAGAACAGGCACCGCCCCAATCTTGGATCATATTAAGAGATAATAGATCTGTTGTGTTGTTCGTCCATCACAAGTGATGATGACCATTTGTAACATCCACTTTTGAAAATTCAATTAGAGTTATGTCCTTGATTAGAGTTCGTAGATGGCTAATGAGCCCTATTGCTGTAAATGTCCATGGACAGTTCGGACATGGAATAACCACTGTAGACGGATCTTGGTCTATCCGTGGCTTTCTAGCTACTCTCCACTGTTGAGCTGCTGTATTTCTCCTCATTTCACAAGATGATGCGCTATTTTTGATTGTAGAACGTCATATTAGATATATTTTGTGCATGTTCTTCCCGTGTATCGTGGTCTATTTCAAAGGCTTTCAGTGAGTTTTTTAACGAGACCTTGTAGCGCTTCTTTTGGCCACCTTGAGATCGTGTGAAATTGACTTGCACTGGGGATTTTGATTTAAGTGAGGATGAGTTGTGCAAAGTTTCGCCCTCAGTCTCTTGTCGGACCTCATTCAGATAATAGATCTAATGGTTTGCACACATCAGCAAACTATCATCCGACAGCATACCACAGCAAGCTATGCTACACAGATACAATGAAGGCAGACTTAGAAGCCGTCCACAAAACGATGGACCACCGAAATAAAAGAGGCGACAAATTCCACAATATACTCAGCACACACGAGGGCCATCTCCAGAGAACTCTTTTACCCCTTACGCTAAAAGGCAAAAAGGAGTTTAAAGAATAGATAGATAGATTATTATGGACAACACCGTTTTGGACACACAGTTATGGACAACACAGTTATGGACAACACAGTTATGGACAACACAGTTATGAACAACAGAGTTTTGGACAACACCGTTTTGGACAACACAGTTATGGACAACACAGTTATGGATAAAACCGTTTTGGATAGCACAGTTTTGGACACGACACTGGGGCCATTATATACTTTCCAGATGTTATTTTCCGAAAAAAAGATTTATTATATACTGTCGCATGGTTATTAATTGTCATCTTTTTCTTGCTTTCGTTTTCTGAGCAGGTTAGATGTGAGTTTTTGTTTGTTTGTTGTGTGGACGTCCATCATGATTTTCAGTCGATGCCACATCTGCAAGAACTTACTACTCAGCCCTGCTACAGTTGTATCTGTGTCTTCTGTCACGGTCGTCCAATGTATTAGAGTATTACCTGAATAGTTTTTTTAGGAGTTTATTTCCAGTTCTAGCTGACTGTGTTTCAGTTTATTTAATAAATACACTTTTGTAAATTGGGGAGGGGCGGGGAATTTCTAAAGAAAGAATAACAAGTGTCAGACGTCGCCCCAGGTAGAAAATCAAGGCTATAATAATAATATAGGTATTAGGTCTGTTGAATTATCCTCTTCGCAAACAGGACACGTCCATAGTGCTCAGATCTCTGCTTCAGTAAATCTATCAGGGTATAATGGCTAATGGTTCCAGTTCTATGTTGGTTCACTGCTCTTTTTGAAATCTTTTCCAAGGGCTCTGTACGGGCCACGCCCATCCTCACTCCAAATTCGCGCATTCTCGATATTGACTTATGCTCATTCATCTCCAAATCCTCTGATCGCGAGGACTCACGAAGAATAATATATTTGCTCGGTCCATAGGCTGACCGTCTGTTGTGGTGGCGAGGCTAGCTAATTGGTCGGCCTGCTCGTTTCCCTCCACCCCCGCGTGTCCTATAAGCCTATGACAAAAATAAGCGTGATTTTTCGTATGTAACAATATTGGTACCGTGGAAAATTGGTGAGTTTGCGAGACATGTGAACAAACCGCGTGTACGATTACATCAATGGAAGCTCAGATGGGTAAACTGGATTATACTAGTACATTAGATGAGAAGATGCAGATCAGCTTGATTATAAGATACAGGATTGAAGCCTTAACTTGGTTCTTAGTAGAGAGTTATTTGTGGAAGGACATTAGATAGCAGGAGGAACTGTAGTTTTATTCAGAAAGGTTATGGTTGGCAATAGCTACCTGCTCAAAGCTAAAAAGATTATTTCATCATAATAATAGATGAAGGGCTCAGAGGGTACAGAGTTCTGACTTCACTATACTCGGGTTACCCCATACGTACTCTATTCCTTTCAAAGACGCCACATGTACCATTGATACTACATAACTCCGTAGCTTCAGCAATGATCCTCAGGGATCTACGAAAATGTTTCACTTTATAATCAAGAACGTCGCGAGTGAAATTTGAACCCTCGACCTCTTTAGTTCAAAGCACACGGCTTACCACTACGCCAGGAAGATCCCCGCTCATCCATTCAAAAGAGGGGAGTATTGATGTTGTGGTGACCGTTTTTTGTTTTCATATTGTAAGACATTCTGTGTT
Organism: Meghimatium bilineatum; assembly: GCA_034231615.1. Lineage (NCBI taxonomy): Eukaryota > Metazoa > Mollusca > Gastropoda > Stylommatophora > Philomycidae > Meghimatium > Meghimatium bilineatum. Next base: position 51,962,127 of record CM067298.1, read on the forward strand.
ACTCAATTAAAAAAATATGTTTGTTTCTATCCAAAGAAAATAAAAGCTGAGAAGCAGTATCAACTCTGGAAACCCGTCCTCCCGTGTCTACGATCCTGAACCCTTTAAAAACGGCAGTGACTGTCATTGGTGAGAAAAGTTAACTGCAACAAAGTGCGTGACGAAATATGGTGTAAAGTAAGCAAGACAACAGCACGCAAAAATAAGTAGTACACAACATATTTACACCCAGTGGCCGATGTCGCTATGAAGAAATACCCATGGGTCATATGAAAGCAAACGGAAATAATAAAAAAAAATAGCTAAGAATATTTCCTAACCCAAAATACGTGTGTACCCAATTATAGATGTATCCACTTGGAACCCCAAGGCTCTATAGATTGTGAAACACTTTCTCGGTTTAATAGGCAAAGTGGTTATAACCCTTTTCCCCCCGTGGCACTCTTTTGCTAACTAAATGTATCTGCGTGGTGCCCACCAGGTTATAGATAGTGCAATTTTGAATCTGAGAACGTAGATAATTTGTTTCTGTTACGTGTTAAATATGTTTGTCATCTCAGAACAAGAAGGCCTAATGGTCATTGAAGTGCGAATACCTAATGCTACGTTCTTGTTTTCATGTTTGTGGTCCTTGATGAATTTACATACCTGTACAACGTATATGTTGTTGTAGTTTTCTGTGTCTCGATCTACCGATCCACATTCATAATAACTTATGTATACGTTGGATATCTTGGCTAAAATCACATCCTTTTTTTAGGGATGCGGATTAGTCGAATTCTGAAAAAGCGTTGACTTATGTTGCAAGGCGTATTGGTGACATCTAAACATACTTGGTTCCATGCACTTCTGGTACCACTTGATGTTTGCTTGCTAACCATTTAATTGTCTCTATACATCGCAGTAGATTTTCAGTGAAGGGTTTTACAAAAAACGGCCATTTGCTATTTGTCGAATGTTGTTCTTATTTTTGATGATACGAGGCGTGTTCAAATGAAAACGGGACTTGTTACACCACGCGTGATAGAGCGCACTGATATTGATGACATTTTGCACTAGTAATGAGTATCCAATAATTTACATACGGTCACGTGTTCATCTTCCCAGCATGCATATGTGCTGCAGAAGACTGTTAACAATATGGCGGGTGTGATTCCGAACCCGTCCAAAGTGAATCAGCGTGCTGTGATCCAGTTTCTTTCATTTGAAGGATGTCAAGCAGTAGACATTCATCGGAGAATGAAGGCAGCATATGGTGACAAATGTTTGTCGAGGACCAGAGTGATGGAGTGGGTGCGTATGTTTAAAGACGGACGTGAGTTAACGGCAGATCTTGCACGGCCAGGTCAGGCGCATATTGTTGTCAGGCGCAAAAATTGTGCAGGAAACATTGGCAAAGAAGAATTGGGAAGTTCTTCATCACCCAGCGATTCAACAGCGACGCAGACGTGAAGACAGCGGTGACCACATGGTTCAGAGAACAGCCACGCAACTTTTTCTCGGACGGCATTCGACGTCTACCTAAACAGTAGGATGCTTGCCTAAGTGCATACGGAGATTTTTTCTGATGAACCCAGGTGCATTCTTATTCACAAGTGGTTGCTTTGTTCAATTCCGTTGAAAATATTAAATTGCGTATGATACTTTTTAAATAAATCCACAAGTCCCGTTTTCATTTGAACACGCCTCGTATATTTGATGACTATTTTACGAAAATTCGTTAAGTGAGGGCCCACCTTTTGGCTAAGTTCATAGTACTAAAAACTAAAAAGTATGTTCAGATTTACTAAAGGGTGGAGGAGTTTGAACAACTTCCCCGCTAAGCTATCTATTTTAAAATTGTAATATCTATTTTACAAATAATTTCATATAGTGTCATTTCTGTGGCACACATGAAAAACATTGGCCAACTTCTAATGTCAATTTTTCCTCGCTGTGGTACTTGTGATAGAATATATTTCCCCAGCTGTCAACCACTACAAAAAAGACTACGTCATACCTGTAACAATAGCACCACGTCATCGCTTACACGGCGTTGTTTAAATGTTCGTAAATTTCATATGTGTATATGTTACACATGGGTTTTTTATCGTAGGTTTAGGTTAAGTTTTAGGCTTGTTGATTATCGTATTCGCGTATCGGTTCCATAGGTAATTCATATTTCTACTTCAGTATATCACCACTGGTGTACCGGCAGATAATTCCGGATCTGTGGTGGATGGATGTTCTTTTGGAGGTTTTTCTAAAGTGTTATCTTAGTGCCACACTGATTGTCACTCCCAAATCGACACATTATCGATACCGATCTTTCACGCTCATTGAAATCAAGATCCTCTGATCATGCAGACTACCGTAGAATATTGCATATGCCTGATCTGTCTATTGGTCGAAAGCCTGTCAAAGAAACAGAACCAGTCAGCTTGTCCGCTCGTTCGTTTCCCTTCACACCCAGTCCGGGAACAAAGGTGAAAGTGATTTTCTTCCCAGTGAAACTCAATTCTTAGACCGCTCTAATGACTACATCCATCGCTTACTTATTCCACCTGCTTCGGCTATCTGGTTCTTTTTTATTGAGTCACCAAGTATGCATACATTAGGAGAGGCATGCGACTCAGCCAGTTCAGGGCCTTCGTCATAACAACCACCTCCACCGTTAGACTACTTGTTACAGTGAAGATTTCAGTGACTTCCTGAACTATTCTCTCACATAATATAACGACAAAGGCCTATAAACACCATTGGTAGCGGATGACCGACTTACCTGTGTAATCACATAACTGTGACATCGATAATCAAAGATGAAATGTAAGGTTTTTCATATTAAAATATTTTTCAACTATTTCACGTGTTGTCGGTTTCATGAACAAGTCCGTGGATACGGCAATTGGGGGGGGGGTGGGGGGGGAATTTGACGTTTCAACACCATCCCCTTAAAATATTAGAAGATGAATTTTTAGTACTAGAAATGTAACCAACAGTTGAAGCTTCCTTCTGATTTTTAACAGAACATATGTTCTCATTTGCTCTGCCCTCCAGTTTAACAATGTTCTACAAAAAGCCAAAAAGGGCGTCACATTTCTTATGAAAAATGAGGGAATTACGCACAAAAATAGGCAAATGACCAAAGTTTTATTTTAGGTAACCTTTACTGAAGACGCATCTACGGCCCTGTTCAGTATTTATAATATATAAAACAATAGGAATATTTGTATATGAATGCTTCTGTTAGTGTGTTATTTTTTTTCTCTACAGTATATAGTTTGGAGGTGAAGGTGTTTATTTGACCAGAAACTGAATATATAAGAAAGAAGAATTTAACGAATTAAAACATCAACATCTTATTAAAGGAAATAAAGGTTATATAGCGATCTAGATACATATGTGCATATTTGTATTTCACTGAATGTGGGTACATGTGTCAATTAACTATCTCCCCACCCCCCAGCTAGAGCAAGAAACAATTAGGGAATTGGAAGTAGAGTATGAAACAGATACATTTGAATTAGAATGTGAAACAGGCGCATTTAATGTAAAAGATTGACCACCACTGTAATAATTGGTTACGGAAAAATCAAGAGAAACTTAGTTCCATGGTCGTCTACAATATAAAACCTACTGGATAATCAAGTCTTTTTAATGATTCATTGGGCAATTATCGTGATTTTCATTACTCATCAGAATTATACTTTATGTGCCAGCCAATTAAAATCAAGGGAATATTCAAATGTATTTTAAAAGAGATGATCTCCTATTAGCTAGTAGGTCTTAGACGATCATGCCTAACTCGTACGAGTCTGCAATAGGTACAGTGACGTCAGTCTAGTCAATTAATTTCACCAAATTAATATAACGAATATGTTAATTTAGAAGCGCTTGTTTATAATACCTATACACGGTTCATCCAGCACTTCTTCTTCTGAGTTCGTTCTCAAACTCGTGCAGATTACCAGGATGTAGTGCAGAGAAAGGAATGCGTTGTGTCATCGTTTACAGCATTGTTGCGATATCTGTGCCTTTCGGCCTGACACATCCGACTTCATCATGGCTTTGGGTCACTGACCCTATATGGGATGGGACAGCCAACTCTATCCCATAACCTCTTTAGTCGTCTCTTACGACATGCTTGAAAGGTTAACAGTGTTGCTATTCTGCGCTCCCTCTCAGGCCTCGGTAACACACGGGCGACCCAGCACATAATTGACATTCTAACATTTGGTTATGCGGATAATCAACTATCCTCTTTGCTCCTGTAATGACGGAGCCGAAAGATGAGTAAAGAATAGTGACACTGTTACCTACCATGCATATAAAGACGCGAATAAAGCGGTGCGATGATGGAGCTGTCTGTCCCATCCCACAGAAGGTCAGAATGAACGAGAAGCCATGATGAAGTTAGATGCACCAGACCGAAAAGAACAGATCGCAAACACGCTGTAAACTATAACAACCCAATCCGTTCTCTTGACTTAATACTGCTAATCTATAGGAATTTCGGAAAGACTGCAAAAGCAAAGCTAAGCCTGTTTCATACAGAAAATTCAGATGCCGATAGCAAAGACATTTTGTCGGGGGGATTTCCTGTCAAGGAATCATACGTATTCGTTTGAGGCAGAAACACACTCCTTCCCTGTATTACCCACTCCCCCCTTTACATGAATATTCCTAATTATATATATTTATGAAACCTCGAAAAAATATTCCGGTTAATTCGTTTATTACATTTGCTAAAATTATATACACGATACAGTTTTTCATATTTATTTCTTCAAATGTATATCCCAAGTTTACATTTATTTAGTTTTTCTGACACATTTCATGTCTTTTGTTATTGTTACAATAGAAAAGAAGCTAAGATTATTCAAATATAAGAAGCATTATTCAAATAGGAAACTATAAGAAAGCGAGCGGAATTACCAGTTGGTAATTATCGTTTGCAAAATGTGATTTGTGTAAAGCAGGTATTAGGTGGGAATCCATTTATTCACATCTACATATTACGTACGCAGAAAATAAGTACAGTTCTTCCAATAAATTACTATTTGGTGAACTTTTTGAAAGGCAAAGAACCTGTGCTAGACCACTTCTGAGGTACAAATGTATATGTAAATCCCAAATGAATGATTCCTTTATCGATACTAAAAATTAGGAGGCGATGATTGATGACCTAAACTAATTATTTCCGCAGGGACTGTGTCGCCCAGGAGAATTACGGTACACAATTTAGACGCAAGCACGATTGTTCTGTGACTGTGACTTGATGCACATAATATGCAGCTACAAAAGATGCTGCTAAATTAGTTACATTTTTCCTTAATGATCATCTGCAGACGAAAAAAATGGTCATACAGAGATAAGAAACCACTACAAGAATGCATACATTTCATCATTGGTCTAAGGATCGAAATTCTACATCGCCTACCAACGATACCTCTAAATGGTGAGTTGCAGAATGGCATACAATCTCAAGGTGACGAAAAGAAGCGCTACAAGGACGCATTTAAGACATCACTGAAATCCTTTGAAATAGACCAAGATACATGGGAAGAACGTACACAATAGAGCTGCTTGGCGAACTACAGTCAAAACAAAAAAAGGCCCAGCATGTTGTGAAAAGAGAAGTGCAGCAGCTCAACAGCGGAGATTTACTATCAGCAAGCTGAGAAGGAATAATACACGAATGCATACAAGTCTCTACACACCAATGCTCCAGAGGGAATGTTACTATAATTTATGAAAATTGGGGTAGCATTTTCGTTATTAACCACTGCAGGAATTTATGAAATTCACCCCAGGCAAGAGTTGCGAAAGAAACCGCTACACGAATATGTGCAATTGTCTAAGTTTAAACAAAAATGCTTGACATTCTCCCCCCAGGCCACAAGTTCGGTAAGAAACATTACGCACATGCGTGATGCTATCTTAGCTCTCCAACGTATATTGAATAGAAGGGACGATGAGAAATGATTTTACCCACAAGGCAGCTGGAAAAATATTGACAGCACTTGAGCATTTCACAAAAATACAGTTATGATGTGTTCGCTGCAGAGTGGACAACGGGATAAGCTGGAAGAAAATAAGATATACTTGTTGCGTGCATGCTGTTATTGCAGTTGAGGGACGGAAGCAAATAATTCTACCTCTTGAAATTTGATTACACCATCTTTAGGTAGACATTCGTGTTCATTGTTAGATACGCCTTGGCTTCTAGTCTTTTTCATCATCATTTTGTGATACTTCTATTTACACTTATAATAAACAAATCCACGTATCATTTATCAATATTTTCAATTCTGAAACAACTGTTGCATTCGCTAATTTTCAACTATCTTGTCCTGAAAATTCAAATACAAATATAATTTGGTTTAATTTTTCTATTTCTACTACATTCGGCTACCCCAGCCGCCAAATACTGTATATGATTAATATAGGTTGCAGGGGATTTTACACTGGTCACAATCTCAGGATCCCAGGGCTAACGGATAACCAAGACTCTAAATGTATCTCCTAGTGCATACAGGCAAGAGGTAGTTTCGAAGCTCGTGCGAAATCAGGGTCATATATATATATATATATATATATATATATATATATATATATAGACCCTGATATATATATATAGGCATGTTACAACCACACAAAAAGAGTTTCTATTAGCAAAATATCCAGAGCTGTCTTTACAGTAAATATCAAGTCGTTTGTAGAATGGGTCTGAGTACTGATCTCATGTGGTGTTACTCATGTTGACGTTTGTGGACGTATTAGTCGCTATGTGCGTACTTTGAAAAGTACAGAAAAAGTAGAATAAGCAAAGAAAAGTGATGCAGCGTGAGATCAGCACGCAGAGCTATTCTGGTGAAAGTTTTGGTATACAAGAGGCTCGTCTATTATCTGGCTATACCCGTGAAAGCTATTTCAAGAATGGCTGCAGCCTCACGTCTCTTAACAACCGACTCTTTATATAAATCCGTAGCATGACCTTATATAATATATATGACTGCGACGAAAAACCTGTCGATATATTGGGGATAGACTTAGTATCATGTAGAATAAGATAGAATGAGAATTTATTGCACATAATAGAAACAATATATACGTCCCCATAACCAGGAAATTTGTTTCAGCCATGATGTTCTGTCCAATAACTCAAGATAGTGATATTAGTGATGATGTATCAGTCAAAGAAACAAGATACGTATATTGAGTATAATGTATACGGTGAAAACAACGCAGTGCTAGATGGTTGCACTTGACGAAAGTGATGGTACACACTTGACAATAAAATGATAACGCCATAACGAACAATATGAATAGTTCATGTCAAGAACACATTTTTATTCACATTTCAGATGCAAGCGACGATGAAAAGTAAATTTCAGATATCAAAATCTGTCCAGTCTGAAGAAACATATGTGTAGATACACGAACTTGCCCGTGTGTTGCCGGGACCCGAAAGGGGAGCAAATAATAGCAAACTATTTACCTTCCACGCATGTTGTAAAGGCGACTAAGGAGGTTATTGGATGGAGTTAGCTGTCCCATCCCATATAGGGTCAGTGACCCAAAGCCATGCTGAAGTCGAATGTGTCCGGCCGAAAGGCGCGGATATCGCAGCAATGCTGTAAACCATGACACAACTCATTCCGTTCTCCGGACTACATTCTGCTAATCTGCAGAAGTTTGAGAACGAACGCAGAAGAAGAAGAGGATACATGAACTTGATTGAGTCATGCTTGTGAATGAAATCACAGAATAATAGGGCGAAACAACAAAATTCACAAATATCGCATTTAACAGTGGCTGTCACGGACTAGGGACCAAACCCGAAATAAAGGAATGACGAAAACGGATGTGCTGGACCTCGGACGTCCTGACCACAAGTGGCCAACCGGGGTGCAAATAATCACAGTTCTACTGTGAAACTTGCAGCACAACGTACCTCACGCTCCCCGGCGGAAATCACACGAAATAATCGCTGTGGTTATTTGAGAGCGAACGCTGAAGAAGAAGACAGTGGCACAAGGCATTCAATTGTCCGAACTACAATCCTGCTGCAAGAGTTCGGAAGGATCGCTAAAGAAGAAATCCCCAGTATTAACAACAATAGGTTGTGTCTGCTTTAATCCTTATTTTGGGAATAATATAACAAGGGAGCAAGTCTTTGTCGTCTGAATAGTCAGCCTACAAGTCGACATACCATGAACATGTTACTGACATTTTTTCGAGACAAGCTGTTTCTTTCATGTGACTGTTTTTTTCCCTTTCTCGCTGTTTCCCATTAAATGAACTAATGATGTACTACTAACGATGTTGTCACACTAGAAATGACTGTTTGTCAATCTCTATTTTCTTTCAAGTGAAGCCTTTAGTGAGTCCAAGCACAGACAGAAAATCCACATTTGAACTTGTCTTGTAAGAGTGTTTTCCTCTTTAATCTATGCTCTGTGTGTCTCTGCGTTATAATCTTTTAAATCTCTATTTGTCCATTCGTGGAGTTCTCTTATTATTAGATAGTTTACTTGCATTGTTGAATATAATAACTAATTATTGAAGCATATCGTACTTTCGTCAGAAGACTCGGCATGTTGGTCAGAACGATCCTCTCCTTGTTTGTGAACCCAAGGAAAAGTTAGAATTTGCTTATTTTAAACAATTAGGTCTTTCTTATTAACTGCAAATGTTGTATATTCCGGTAAATGCTACATTCCTTGATATAAATGTAACTAAGATTCAACAAAGGAAAATATATGTGACTATTTTAATTTCAATACTATTTTTGTATGATATTGCACTTTTATGAATATGGAATGTAAATTTCAGTTTAATTTCTTTCTTTTAATGAGCATATTAATATCTAGTTTAGTAGTGTAAAAATCTTCTATAAAGAATCATATTTTAAAAGAAAATCATCACACATTTGTCTAGAAATTGGTAAGTATTAAACTATTAAAAATATAATAAAGACATATATCTGACAATTTATCCAGATCAGGAGCTTCCTTTTAATAAATCCAGATACACAGTTGCAATAATTGTATATTTTAAATATGCCATTTAACTAGTGGGACTAACCGTGTCCCTAGGCAATATTAGTAAATATATTTCGTGTTTAATTTCTAAGAAATATAAAAAAGCAAAAAAATTATTTTATAGGTAATATAACCATTTCCAGTCAATGAAGAGTGTCAATTTGGATCGCATTTTTTTCCCTACGTCTAGCAATTACATTGCACAGACATAGAAAACGATTTGCTTTTCAGTAAACAAGGAACATGTAGAGCTGGCCAGAACTGTTATAATGCCCAATATTATAAAGTCGACGGCTAACTAACGTTAGGCGATCCGTCGTAAGCAAATATATTTTCCATATGCTTTGTTTAAATTCTTCAGAATTGTGATCGTTAATAATATGCAAATTAATGTCGTTAACAAAGAGATCTTGTGAAAACATAAATCATAGATTGTAAAAATTATTTGGCAGTGATTAAAGGGGTAAAATGTGGAGGTTTGTCTGGTTTTGGATTCCATTCCCTGCTAGAAAATCAACTTTTTTCATCTCCTAAAAGTGAAAATCCTCCGTTAATCTCCTAAAAGTGAAAATATAACTTGTTCATCTTCTAAAAGTGAAAATCGTCCGTTAATCTCCTAAAATTGAAAATATAACTTGTTCATCACATAAAAGTGAAAATATAACTTGTTCATCACATAAAAGTGAAAATCGACTGTATTCTTTTCATAAAAGTGAAACTCTACTTTGTTCATCTCATAAAAGTACAAATTTAGAAGAAACTGTCTTTGTTCATCTAAAAGTGCTGGAAAGAAATTGAATAAATCATAAATATGCAGAGCAGACATATTACATAAGAGGGATACTTCATAATATATCACATACCTCAAATTTCACAATCTTCAATAAAGTAGCAAATGTTACCTTCTCACATTTGAAGCAAATGTATCAGACTCAGAGTCAACATTGTAAAGTTAGCAATGACATTAACTTGCAAAAACTGTTTACCCGTCAAAATATCGGCCCGACAGAAAGTGGTATCTGCAATCGCCATTTTCAGCTAGTACAATTTTCCAACTCTTTGGTTAACTAGAGTCAAGACACATTTCATTCAGGTTATTTGGATATGGTGGTAAATTATTATAGTGAAAAGCACATTTCTCAGCAGGAATACCCGTGATATCATTGCTAATCCTATAACTTCTGTAAATGACTAATTGCTTCTTAGTTGACGCATGTTATATGGTTGACTCAGTGGGACATTCTTTCAGTCACGGAAAAACAAAGAGAAGCAGAAACGCCCCCTCCGAGTAGAAGGCTTCTTCAACAGATATTGCAGTAAGCCGGAAGCTGAAGTCTCCTGGGTATGAAAAGAAAGCTCCGAGAAACCGTACCACTGCACATAGGAAGTCAGAGAAAGATGCTCGCAATTCGTGGGAATAACACACAAATAAACAAACATACTGCATACAGTAACTGCAATTATTCAACTGCCTAGTTATTCTGGTTTATTGCATACAATAACCTGCGATCATTCAACTGGCTAATTATTCTGGTTTATTGCATACAATAAACTGCAATCATTCAACTGGCTAATTATTCTGGTTAATTGCATACAATTAACTAACTGCAATCATTCTACTGGCTAATTATTCTGGTTAATTGCATACAATAAACTGCAATCATTCTACTGGCTAATTATTATTTTTCTTCATTTAATGTGGAATTCATACTTCTTGGGGGAACTGACAAATGATAACTTGGAAGCACAGGTTTAGTCTTCTTCTTCGTTCATTCTGAAACGTCTGCAGCTTAGCAGGGTGTAGTCCAGAAAAACGTTGTGTCATAGTTTACAGATTGGTTGAGATATCTGCGAAAATTCGACCTGAAACATCCAACTTCAACATGGTTTCTGGATCGCCGTGACTCTCTGTGGTGTGATGGGACAGCCAACATCATCGCCAAAACCGCTTTAGTCGACACTTAGGATGTTCATGGCAGGTAACAGTGCCACTATCCTTTTCTCCCCACTAGGCCCAGGTAATACACGGTGAATGGTTTAGTAAATATCGGGAAATTGTGATGTGCAAACTATCTGACATCAGTGAAACTAATTGTGATGTACAAACTATCTGACATCAGTGAAACTAATTGTGATGTACAAACTATCTGACATCAGTGAAACTAATTGTGATGTACAAACTATCTGACATCAGTGAAACTAATTGTGGTGTGCAAACTATCTGACATCAGTGAAACTAATTGTGATGTACAAACTATCTGACATCAGTTAATCTATTTGTGATGTACAAACTATCTGACAACAGTGAAACTAATTTTAGAAGCAGACAAAAAAATTACAACTCTATTTCCTAGTGTGCATAATTATATAATATTTCTATGGAAACTTCGACTTCCATTATTTATATTGTCATATGTCCTGTTATAAAACGAGATAAGGAAAGGATCTCGTCCAAGCACAGGACCTCAAATAATTAGACCCAAGAAGTATTCTTAGCACCGTGCCATGTCTTTTTTTGTGACAAGATTTTAGGGGAATAGTGGATGGGAAATTTGGGAATAATGACTATACCCGTAACATAATTTGAGACTATATTGAAGAGTGAGGAATGGATGGTAATTGAAGAAACAATACTGTGTTACTGTACGGCCAGTAATTACACGTGTCAGAGAATACAGATTGTGATGTAATGAGAACAAGAAAAAACAGAGTAAAGTTAACACATAACATTGAACTGCCGTAGGGGTGTGAAATTTTAGCGATTTCCAGCGCCTCTGCTATATGAGCATGAAAGCCATCTCCTCTCACTTGCACTCTTTGCTTCCCGAACTGATCCGGTGCCTAATTAAGGCTGGTTTGACCCGGGAGCCATTGCGGTCATGGAAAACATTTTCGTATCAGCTGGTGAATGAACCCAAAACCACTCACATGCTAATCCAGTGTGCTAACCACTGCTATACCCTGCTCATTGTAGCGGGGAAGACAACATTGGAATCAAGCAACTGGTATGTGTTGCCTTGGAGACGATCACGCAGTTGTTTTATATTCATGGGTGAGGTCGACATCGAGTTGGGGACTTCTGGGACTTCTTTTTAGAGCAGTGGTTGTTTACAACTCCACAATCCAATGTGACAATATAATTCTAAATGGTTACCACATTCATTAAATGGATATCAGAAATAGAAATCCCTGTTTGTTACTGTGTCAGAATCGCAATTAATGAATCATAGTGTACAGATTGGATGGTTGAGCAATTAATGGATGTAGTTCATCAATACTTACAGAACATTGTGTGGGTTGACTGGCCTGGTCATGCTAGGGTACACCGATGATGAGAAATATGATAAACCGACTTCAAAGGCAAATGTGGTCGATTCGGTGATTATGGATAGATGAGACATACCCTCTATCAGCACAACTCGGATAAGGATGCGAGTGAACGAAGTTTATTTGGTTACATTTTGAGAATAAGAAATTATGAAAGGTGAGAGGAGGGGTAGAGACTGAGAGGAAGTATTAAGACAATGTATAACCAACAAGTTACGAGAACTATTCGTGTGCATACGCTGAACAATTTGCTAATATACTCGTAGGTTTAGCATCTATACCCAGAGTGCTGTGATGTCGGTCCGACTAAATATTAATCTTCTTCTTCTTCGGCGATCATTACTCAGTCAGGTTGGGACTTCGGATTCTATGATATAGGCTGCTGTCTGTTTTAAAGTGTCCACTGTGCCATACAGTTTCTCTTCAACACTGATTGGGGTGGGCCATGTCTTGTTTCTCAGGTCTGCATACTGGGGACATTCTTGTAGGATATGTTCTGCTGTCATATTTGCAAGGCTGCAATGGCAGAGCCCAGTTGTCCCTATTTTGAATTTGGTGTACAAATGATGTCTCATTTTGTTGTGACCAGTTCTGAGGCGCAGCAGGATAACCTGGTCTCTTCTGGACAGTTGGTAATACCCGTCATCTGCATTATATTTGGGGTGGTCTTCTTTCCACTTTTTGTTATAGTTGCCTTTAATGATAGTCTTCACTTCTTCATAACTGACCAGATAGTCTTCTTGAGGTAACTTCCCTCCTTCCTTGGCCAGTCTATCTGCAACTTCATTCCCTTCAATGTTACAGTGTGCCGGTATCCACTGGATCACTACTCTTTGGAAATTATTGTACAAATGAACTAGCACTGCCCTCAATTCATTCAGTTCGGTGTTCTTGTGTAGCTTCAGTGCTAAAATATTAATCATCACTTTTAGGATTAACAATGGGCAGAATAAGTACATATCACTTTTCCAGCAAAGACGCCAAACACTAATCACTATTTATAAACAGTGATTTTCTGGTCGTCCCAGACCATAATATCAACAGAAGATAGAAAGTCAACATGTTCTGATAATACGCACAATAAATCCAGTCTTAAGTTAAAAAGCTGCCTCTGCTCAAAGAGGCGTTAATCCCCAATAAAACAAAGTTAAATATTTACATGAGTTAAAAACTGCTCAATGTGCATCAATGATTGGATGCCGTAAACACAATAAATTGTTTATTTCAGATTAGTATTTTCTGACAAAATGTGCTGTATGCATATATGAAGATTTATTACTAATTTGAAATTCTATTTCTTTCTCTCTTCTTCCTTCGCCTCCGTATTTCTCTCTTTTCAACTTATCCATTTATTGTTCCTAATGAAACATTACAACATTTTTTTGTGGAACAGTTGGAACATGATTTCTGTCATTATAATGATAACAATAATGAAACGGTTTTTAAAGCTTTACTTTATCTGACCACAGAGTTACCAGCACATATGACAAAGAAAAAATATCAGAAGAGCTGTAATGGCACATTGGACGAAGGAACACTTGTGGAACATTAGCAGATGTTAAAGTGGTTTGTAATAATATTTGAAATCACATAATTGTAGGGCCTAAACAAAAGCCGGAGAAAGAGAGTGTACCTACTTAGAAGTAATGGTGTTTTTTTTTCAAGTTATGCTGTCAGAGGAGATGTGTCGCCAAAACAGATCAACCTTATAATAGTATTTGAAGCGTATACTTTTGTAGCATATTGTTTAGCAAAGATAATGAAGTGAATAAGGAGTGCCTAGGCTTTTAACAACAGTTGATAAATCTAATTTAAACAGCTCGATTTACGATTGGTTTTTGGAACCTCAAATACCAATTTATTATCCTCGGGATTCTTTGATTGTCTCAGTGGCCACGCTGACTGGCTATGCCATAATTCTTATATCCACATGGTTTCATGTGATTACATATATATATATATCTAGATAGATATATAGATAACCTATAAGTAGAACGCTTCTTAGCAAAGCATTGCATAGCCCCGTTGAAGTCTTCTAGGCATGAAATCTCTGAAGAAAATCGACCCTCCAATTACACACAGAAAACCCAAGTTTAACTTTTTTTCACTTTTTGTTAATTCTTGAGGAGCGAAACATGACACAAACTGAAATAATAGTGATAGCGAGTGTAACCAGGGTTTGATACAATTGCACATGTTTGGTTATTGGAAATAGCAGAAATTCTCAGATACAGGAACGCCCTTGTGTTGCTGCGGGGAAGAAAAGGATAGTGACACTGTTACCGACAATGCATGTCGAACGAGGCGACTAACGTGGTTTTGCGGGTGGAGTTGTTTGTCCCATTTCATACGGGTCAAAGTGATACAGAGATCATGCAGAAGTCAGATGTCACAGGTCGAAAAGTGCAGACATCGCAGCCAAGCTATAAACCATACCACAGCGCATTCTTCTCTCCGGACTACATCCTGTTAATCTGCAGGAGTTTGAGAATGAACAAAAAAGACAATACAGGAAGAAATCGTAATAATTTGATCATGTATATACGTTATATGTTACATGAAACATACTAATCAACGGAAGATCTGATTTTCAACTGATTTTTATCTTCTTCTTTATCTCTGACATCAGATATATTTCTCCTCTCTAATAGTGTATCTATTGAAGAGTAAATACGTTTTGATGAGATTTATAGCGAGGCTGCAATACTTCCTCCTTGTGGCTAGCATACCGTAATTTGGTTTAGATTTCTTAGCACGGATTTAGTTTCCCTAGTCCGTGTCTACGTGGCAATTCCCACCCAGTCTGTAAGGCTGTACTTGTGATGTTCCCGTGTAGCAGGACGTAGCAATTTGATAGTTTAGCATGCAGTGTAGCCTCAAGTGCTGATCAATTTATCATGGGAAAATGCTCTGTACTGGCAAGCTTTTCCAGTCTTCTAGTACGCAGAACGTTTGAGGCTCAGAATATACGATGTGAAAGTTCCGACCAAATATATTTAATAAATGTTAACAAACTTTGGCTCAACTAAAACCATGCAGTTATATATGCTGTGTGATAAACAGTATGTCGACATTACATACAAATGATTGCACGCTTTCGTGTGTTTTAGGTATTTACACACAAAGTGATGAAACACGACTTGTATGTGAATGAATGTCTAAAAACATGAGTAGAATGTATATTTTCAAAGTATTGCATGGCGCGAAGAGTTGGAGTCTTCTTGTTTTGAAAGAGCGCTCTGGAGAAAGTCCCACATTACACAAATGAAGCAAAAGCTATTAGTTTCCGGGGTTAGAAATAAACTGCTAGGCAAACTTTGATAACAGAGTCATAAAGCAGTAATTATAATGCGAGCATTGTTTAAAAATGATATTTAATAAAACAGTATTCATGTTGTCAATGTTAGAATGTCTTCGCGTATCAAGGAGAGACAGAATCAGAAATAGAAATATAATTCCAGTTCTTGGTTACATCAGAAAAAAAAACACTACATCGATAAAATGGTTTGTATACTTCATCAGACCATCCTCGGACATCTACCCCCTCCCCAACACACACACACACTCTCTCTCACTCACACAGAAAGAGAGAGAGAGAGAGCGAGAGAAGAGAGAGATGGATTACAGAAACAAAATAAAATCTACTGTAGCAAACATAGGCACATAAAATCTACTACACACAAAACTGCCCTCTTCAGAGAACTCTTCTACGGCTGATACTGCACATCACAAAGGGATAAGCAGAAAGTAAAAAAAAAAAAAGATATGTCAGGCATGGACTCTAATTACAATGATAACAAAAATATTGCAGAAATGAATGTTAGGGAGGAATGAAAAAAGTGTAAGGAGAAGAAAGATAATAAGAAAAGGTGATGTGAGAAACCACGGAGACACAATATTGACGTCACACCATTAAGATAGCGCAGTTGGAATGATTCAACGGAGACACACCATTGGTGTCAGACAACATTAAGATAGCGTTGGAATGATTCAGAAACACACGAAGATAATAATGAGTATTCCACCGAGAGCTTTATCACTGAAAAGAAACAAAAATAAATCAATTGTGGTTACTCTCCGTAGAAATTTTAGACTAAATTTTTCATATGAAGCTCCCTGATAAAATCAAAGTGAAATCACATATATGCTTCGAAGATGATGTATTTATTTACCTGACATTCTTTCTAGAACGTTAGTCTTCTTTAAGATTGTTCTGAATGCCTCACGATTCTGGACGAGTTTACCTGCCACAAGCAAGAGCATGTTTAAACAATCTGAGGGGCCTTTTATTCATCGTCGTCTTGGGCGGCCCTTACTCCTGTTACCAATAAAGAATGGTTCTTTTTCTCCTATTTATCAACTATTGCCCATCTCATGTCTCATGCCTTTATTTGACATCTACCTGTTCTTCAATCATCACGTCCTCGCTTTTCTCCTTCTCTTCCTTCTATCATCATCATACCGTATGTGTATCTATGTAGGGTTTGTTTGTCTGATTTCTTTCGTCCCGAATACAAGTTTTTAGTGGAAGAAACGTCGTCTGTTATTGTTTCTTGTTGCTAGTATTTCGTGTTAATCATGCCTGCTATTGTTTCTTGTTGCTAGTATTTTGTGTTAATTATGCATGTTATTGTTTCTTGTTGCTAGTATTTTGTGTTAATTATGTCTGTTATTGTTTCTTGTTGCTAGTATTTCGTGTTAATCATGCCTGCTATTGTTTCTTGTTGCTAGTATTTTGTGTTAATAATTTATACTTTTCTGAACTGCATGTCTCTCAAATTTATGAGAAATCATATGAGAAAATATTGTTTTTGAAGTTGTATATGCCATATCTAGCATACTTTAAAAGTATACAGTACAATGATTATCATAGTGAATGATCTCCTGGCTTTACTTTGTTGTCTTTCATCTATCACACGTTATTGTAGCTGAGGTCAGAGATATTAAATTGATAATAATATTCACTGGCAAAAATAATTAGAACAAAAACTACACTGTCAGAATTCATTGTAATCATTTCTGTCGAGCAAAACGTGCTCATGAGAAAATGAGTTCTTGAATAGCAAAGTGAGAGATAAAAAGTGTTGTAAAACATGAACTGTCATTCTGATTGTGTTATGTTTTATGTGTATAAACACGGAGCTCTAGATAAAAGGATATTCTATGGGGTTTGCCACATGATGATAAATGTTGGAGGAAGACAAATATTACCAAGAGTTTCCTTACACCATACACCGTACACCTATTTTTGAATATTACTATAAACGTACTTCCGGAAATGGCTGTTTACAAACAACTATTATTACCCATCCATCCATCTATCCATCTATCCGTCTGTCTGTCTGTCTGTCTGTCTATCTGTCTATCTATCCGTCTGTCTGTCTGTCTATCTGCCTGTCTGTCTGTCTATCTGTCTGTCTGTCTGTACGCTGTGGCTCTTGTTTTCTTTGCAGATAGAAGAATTATTTGGAGATGACCTACTTGTGTGCTGCCTGTAAGAATGTTCCTGTGCCTCCTTTGATTTCTGTGGCTCATATTTTACATGGATATCTGTCTTTTATAGCCGCGATGTCTATGTGTCATTTATTATTATCAACAATTATTTACTCTGTAGTATATCCTTGTAACAAGCAATCTTTAGAAGAATACCTTATTGTTGTAGTGGAATCTCGTTATAACAACTTGGTATGGGATAACGAAATTTGTATGTAATAAACAGAAATTCGCTATATACAGTACAAACAATAAATGATAAATATAATTGGGGATTTTAAAAAAGTGTTATATGGGAAAATATGTTATAACAGGAAGATTTTTTGTAAAGGAATTACACTGTATCTCAAAACTTCTTTGGTATACAAGTTCATTTTTTGCATGCGGTCCTGTTGACAATAAGACGTTATAATGTGGCTATAATTGCAATAACATAATTGCAGAAACTTGATCTGCTGCCTCTCTATGTATTCTGTATAAGGTGTTATATCATTTCGTAATATGTCACGGCTGGTGACCCCTGAGGCTTTCATCAAACACTTCATCTCACATGCCACTATCTTTCTGTAATGTGAAGATAAGAGAGACCAGGTTGGGCGCTGGTAACACAGTGTTGGTAGGAATATACTTTAAACCTTTTATCTTTTAACTTCCATCTCGATCTTGGGATGAAGAAGTAGTGGTGACAGTTGGTATTTTACTGCATTTGCCTTTTGACATCTCGTCTCTATCTCTCTATCAAAGCATCCATTTAATGTGAAAATATTACCGAGATATTTGAACTCCGATACTTGTTTTACTCATTTGTTGTCTATCTGTATGTTTAGTGGGCACGATGGTCTACATATACTTTTCAGATTCTGTCTTTTGTGTATTGATGTTGTATTATCTGCATTTTACAGATAGTGAATTAACATGATTTTACAGTAGTTCTTCGCTTTCGTATATGAGGCTCTGGTTGTCTGCGGAAAGCAGTTCATTTTGTTCATTGTTTAGTTGCTCTGAGTTTTCTTGTTCTCAGTCGGTGATGTTACCCTCTAAACTTTTTGCCGATTTTATTATTCTATCTATGTATATATGGAAAAGCAAGGGTGAGAGCACGCAATCCTGACTCACTACCGTTCATGTCTCAAATGCTTATGTAATACCATCTGATGTTCCTACCACGCACTGACTGTTTTTAATCAAAGATCTTATACTTTCTAACAATTGTCCTCTGATACAATACATTTCTATAGTTTCCCATAGTACGTCTCTGTTGACTCTATCAAACGCTTTCTCCTGATCTATAAATATTGCGTTTAGTTCGTTGTTGTATTCTATTTCTCTGTCATTTGCTTCAGCGTGAATAAAGCGTTTGTACAACTAACCCCTCTTCTGAAGTAAAATTGAGAGGTGTTGAATTGTGGTTCGACAATGTATCTTGCACGTTGTTCTATTATCTTTCATATATTTTCCCGGTGTGGTTAATGGTGAGATACCTCGGTATGTTTCGCATTTTCTTTTGTTGCCCTTGTTTTTTCACAATGGCACGATTACTGACTTTTTCCAGTCCTCTAGAGCTTCCCTTTCTTTTTACGCTATTATGAATATTCTTTGCAGTAATTTCATCCCGATTTCTTTACATGTTTCGTTGGGTGTGTCAACTGTGTCGGGCGCTTTCTTGTTTTGGCTGTTCTTGGTAGCCATTTATATTGCTTGGCTTAACATTTCTGACTCCGCGTTGTCTTGGTCTTTCCTTTATACATATCTTGCGTTAAAATATTACGATTATACAGTTCTTGTAAATATTCTTTCAACCTATTCTTCTTATCGTTTCCATTAAGTAGAAGTACTCCATCTCTGCTGTTTATTATCGCAGTTGTGTTGTAGCTGTCGTTTCTCATTCTCATTGCGTTGACACTTTTGAAGAAATCTCTAGGGTTATTCTTACATTAGGCCTCTTATGTGTTCTCCATATTTGTGCCACGAATTCTCTTTGGCTTCCTTGACTATTCTTTTCGTATTTCATGTAGTTAGTCTGTACTGCGCATAACTATTTTTCTTTTTATATTTACAACAAGTTCTAAAGCATTGTTTCTTTATTAGTGTATCTTGTAATTCTTCATTCAAGCGAGGCTATCAGTGTAGAAAAACAGATGTAACGCTGTCAATAGAGAATAAAAGTTGCAATTCTATCGGTAGAGAGCAATATTTACAATCATATGAGTAGAGAGCAATACTTGCAATCATATGAGTAGAGAGCAATATTTACAATCATATGAGTGTAGAGAAATAGTTTCAGCTCTTTCATTACATAGCAACAGTCGCAGCCATATGTACCATTCGTGGGAACACAGTTGTTCAGAAGCAATTGCTACAATAAAATTGAAATCACAGAGAAAGCGTTTTGTGATAGACATATTCACAAGATGTCTGCTAGTGCCGTGCGTGTTAAATCAATTTGAATTATTCGTAGATAATGAGGCAATTATCATATTTAGGAACATAAGGAAACAACGGTGTAAGGAGGGAATTTTACTAAATCTAAATTACAGTAAAAACGTACCACTAAGCTTTCAGGGGAAGTTTTGATTATCATTTTAGGGAAAACGCTAAGGGGATGGTGGTTTAATCTTGTTCCTTGTTTTTTTTTTAAATTTCAAATTAAGTTTTTTTTCTCCAACTGGTGGTAGTTTGAACCCTATAAGTTTTCACTCCCATATATACCGGATTTATTGCATTTTACTAAATGAGAATACATTTTTGTAAGATTCTTAGTATGAAATATATAAAATGTTGTCCTTATACTCATTAAAGAAAATCAATTTAGTCACGTCGTTTCAATTCCATTTTGTAGAATTATGATGACAAACAAATGATTTCAATTCCCACTTCGAGTACTGCGCTCCAGAACGTTAATTGTACACTTGAGTTTCACTGAGTGTGAGACATCTGGGATTGAAGTTAGTCTAAAGAATCAATGTCCAATGCAAGGCTCTTGGTATACTTCCCTGACCACTTCTGTGTCGACTTCTATGTTAATTAATCTTTAAAAAAAACCAGAATCACAAAATGTAAGTTTTTTGTAGCAACATATGGAGACTAGACTGTCTTCTTGATATTACAGGCAATAAGTTGTCAGCTCCTTCTACCATCACCTCTCTCTCTTAATGTATACCAGTGGTTCTCAAGGGGGAGTGGTCGCACTGTGTATTACTGTGGGATTGCGAAGAAAACGGGAAGTTGGGAGGTCAATGACTCAAATGAGGTGGCCACAGAAGATTGCGCTTATCTATCTGAGATTATTTGGACATTATCAGCCTGAGGAAGGTTTGCGGGTCTTACCAGTGGTCTACCAAACCTCCATGTAACAATATACTTCTAGGGGGTGATATGACTAGTATGATCTTCCAGTGAAAATTCATCCAGTATTCATCTATACAGCTAGAAATGTTCTATGTTGTATCTTCTGTTGTCCCCTACTAAAGGGTTTAATATATATTCTGTTGTCCCCTACTAAGGATTAAATATATATTCTGTTGTCCCCTACTAACTGGTTAAATATATATTATGTTGTCTCCTACTAACGGGTTAAATATATATTCTGTTGTCCCCTACTAACGGTTAAATATATATTCTGTTGTCCCCTACTCATGAGGTAAATGTATATTCTGTTGTCCCCTAAGTAAGGTAAAGGTAGGCTTCATGGCAGCAACCAGCCTTCGGGGATGACGATAACTCTTCATGTACTAAGCCGCAGCAACTATTAGGTAGGGTGGCCAGTTCCCGTCCTTGCTGTCTTTACCTTCTCAATCCATGCGTCAGGCACTCATAAAGAGCTGAGTCGACTGGAGGAATGGTCGTGTCAAGCGAAAAATAACATCCCGGATTTTTTGGTGTCCGGTCGTTGTTTTGAACCTGGCACGCTGTAACCCGGTGATAACAAGCAAGCTGACTACCAACTAGACTACTGCACTCCTCATTGCCTTCCTACTTATGGGTTAAATGCATGTTCTCTTGTCCCTTACTCGTGGGTTAAATGTATGTTCTGTTGTCTCCTACTCATGAGTTAAATGTATCTTATGTTGTCCCTTACTCGTGGGTTAAATGCATGTTCTCTTGTCCCTTACTCGTGGGTTAAATGTATGTTCTGTTGTCTCCTACTCATGAGTTAAATGTTTCTTATGTTGTCCCCAACTTGTACGTTAGATGTATGTATATTCCGTTCTCCTCTAATGGATTAAATTTACGTTCTCTTGCCCCCAACTCATGGATTAAATGTACTTTCCGTTGTCTATTACTCATGAGCTACATGTATGTCTTGCCTCAATTTTTTACTTTTGGTTTCTATCATATAATCACTGTGGATGACGAAGAGATGTTGGTCAGCGGACATTGCACCTTTTTTTCTTCTGTGACATACTCCAAGGTGGGGATGTCAGATGTACAATCACTACAGATGATCCAAAATAGTTGAGGGGAGAAAATGAACTAGTTGGCCCCCAAGTACGAGTATACGCTACGTTTCTGGTTGGACGTAACGATCCTGGAATACTGCCGTACTTGAATGTCTCCCTTCGGAAACCAAACATGCTTACATAAACTCCCTAATACAACCATGCCTACGGAGACCAAACATACATACATAACTCCCTGAACTCCCTGCTCTGAGGTGTGGATCCTGGACGTCTGAGATCAGAACAATAGCACCTGGTCTGCCACAAGGATCTCCTCTGTCTCCGGTACTGTATAATGTGTATTCATTGAGAATTGCTCAATTGCAAACCTCCAGCAATTGTAGAGTTCTAACATACTCTGATGATATCATACTATACAACATGGGCAGGAACAGAACAGATATTGATGACAGTGTACAGGATAGACTAGATCAATTGTCGATATGGTGCAGAACATACAAAGTTGTGATCAATCAATCGAAAGCAAAAGTCGTCTGGTACTCCTTAAATAGTAATCTGGTCAGTGACACACTGCCAGCTATCAGTTGCGTGTGATCATTCATTGAAAGATAACATGACCTTAAATATCTTGGGATAATCTTTGATAGAAGTCTCTCATTTAACAAACACGTTACAAATATGATTCACAAGGCTCAAAGAGTGATCAGTGTTATCAAGGTTATGGCGACCTTGGACATGCAGCTTTGGGTACTTTTTCTGCTTCTGCAAGTGATTATTCTATCTGTCATGGATTACGACCTCAGCCTACTAACACTGTCACAGACACAAGTCGATAGATTTGAAAATGGTACAAGTTAGGGCGTACCTTAAAGTGACAGAATACAACCACAACCCATTACACCAAGGTATAGATGAGTCGAAAGGAAAACGAATCAAGCGTGGCAGATCATGGATGGCAGAGGCCCAAGACACACTACAAAGAGTATATAAATTGGAAGAAATAGGAAAGTGCAGTGAATGGGTGAATGTAGACACTGCGAAGAAATCACTGACTAAAGTAATAACAACTAGATAAAACATGTCGAAAATGGACGAGTGTCAGCGCCCAGGTTACAGTGCATGAACTCGCCCAGCCCTGCTACACTTGAAACCACAATACATAATTATATACATAGATAGCTAGATAGCTCAGTTAACAAACACAAATAAAAGCGGTTAGAGTTTTATTGCCTACAGCGGCGTGAAGTTGATTGAGAAATCTTCAGCATATTCCACTGTCACATCGAGCATGAGGATGGAGATAGAGGGAGTTACAGTAGCACTTAATTGATTGATAACTGATACATCACCGCACTCGTTGCTACTGAAGTGTCTCAAAGCATGATGCACTTTTAAAAACAAAAGAATGAAAATCTAGATGATTGAGTTGTCAAAGTCAAGAGTCACTCGCTTGGATTCGTGCCGCAACAGAGACAAACACGACATGCTAAAGATGCTGATTTGCATATGCGCCGCGCTATGCTAGAATCACCAGCGGGAAAAGAAAATCGACAAACTATAAATAGAAAATACGAAAGTCGTCACAGACAGCATGAGCTGCATATGCCAAGGCTCACTCATAGTCACATATGGGTCGAAGTCAAGCAATTTCAAATGAAGTAGCAACTGTTGCTGAGAATTGTGTTGCTGCACATAACTGTGGAATGTTTGGTACAATATGTCAATTTTCTGGTACTAAAATGTTTTTGGACATGGCAAGTTTACAGGTTGTCGCTGAAAGAAAAAGATAATGTTCCCAAAGTCACAAGATATCCATGGTAATAAGCTGGAGTATCCCGAGTTCCTGAGTTTGATGCTCTCTGATAATACACACCATAAATGCACATATTTATGTTAGAATATTCGCTATTATAAAAGCGCTCTTTCTTTCGCGTCAATGGGTTTTTGGATTTACAGTTTATCAAGGTCGAAGTCAATATGTTTAAAAAATTTATGGATTAACTTATCATTGAACTTATCATATAAAATCGCCATACAACAAAGTTTCACAGATCTCTCAGTTATGTAATTATGGACAGTACTCAAGCAACAGACGTTTGACAAGTACACGCAGCAAATGCTACATGCGAAAGAGAAATTTTTGATAAAATCAATCGAATTTTTTTAATGTAACACGATTTCCAGGTTCTTGCATCAGCTGACCGGGTTGTTGAGTCATTTATGCCATCAGTATCCCGCTCCGACCGGTTTCGCTCCGGGCACAAACACCGCGCGGTTTCGGCCGATATCGGTAACCTCGTCGTTCATTGGCTCTGGTACCACGTCGTAACACCTATAACCCCTTGCACCAGTTCATAAAATCTTACCCGAGTCATTTGATCCCTTGACGCGGGTCCATTGACCTTCACTAACCCTGGGTCCGTTCCGGGTCCGCTGACCTTCACGGACCCTGGGTCCGTTCTGTGTCGGTTGACCATGTGCACTGTGGCATGCTACCACATAGTAGGAGATGTGCATTGTAAAATACTACCACATCGTCGGAGATGTGCACTGTAACAAATTACCACATAGTCGGGGATGTGCACTGTAGCATACTACCACATAGTCGGAGACGTGCACTGTAGCATACTACCACATAGTCGGAGATGTGCACTGTAGCATACCACCACATAATCGGAGATTTGCACTGTAACATATTTACACATAGTCGGAGATGTGCACTGTAGCATACTACCACAGAGTCGGAGATGTGCACTGTAGCACATTACCACATAGTCATAGACGTGCACTGTTGCACATTACCACATAGTCATAGAAGTGCACTGTAGCACATTACCTAATAGTCATAGGCGTGCACTGTAGCACATTACCACATAGTCATAGACATGCACTGTAGCACATTAGCATATAGTCGCAGACGCGCACTGTAGTACATTACCACATATTCATGGACATGCACTGCAGAACACTACCACATAGTCATAGACGAGCACTGTAGCACATTATCACAGTCTGAGGAACTTCCTATAGTACATCTATTTA
This sequence comes from Meghimatium bilineatum, assembly GCA_034231615.1. Lineage (NCBI taxonomy): Eukaryota > Metazoa > Mollusca > Gastropoda > Stylommatophora > Philomycidae > Meghimatium > Meghimatium bilineatum. The sequence continues at coordinate 51,987,415 of CM067298.1, forward strand.
TAACTTTAAAATATACAGCATGACTCGTCCATAAATTAGGTCAACAACTTTTGTAAATTTTGTTGACACCCAACCCTCTCTTGTCAACAATTATTAAGAAATCAGGGATCCTCACCCGCTTAACAGTGTCCCAAAATGTGTTCCCTCTCCTCTAAAAACTTGGTAGCAGAAAAGGTACAAAAATACAAGTATAGTTTCCTATACATAGAAATTCGATTATCCGAATCCCGATTAAACGAATTCCCAATTATCTGAAACGAATTTGGGTGAAATAATTTTATAGCGTAAGCTGGTATGTACATGTACGTAACTAGATTTATTAATAGCAGCGAAACAATAAGTCATTGCCCTCTTCTGCTGTGCAGATGGCCCTTATTTTGTCAATTTGATTCGGACACTATTCAATTTGCGCTGTGTTTACTGTTTCGTTGTTTAGTGTTCATTTTTTTCATTGCTGGATCAAGTGCAATTATAACCGTTTTAACGCCGTTGCCCCCCCCCTCCCCAATTAATCGTATGTCTATATCTTTATATTGATCCTATATAAATTTGTACTTCGGCTGACATGTATTATTGCTTTGAATTTGACACAAGAAATTTGTATCTTTCTCTTAGTCTATGTGTTGTTAATTCACACACCCGAAAACAGTGTATACACAACGTCGATCTTTAATATAATGGTCAAGGTCTGTATGAACACTGCTCAAGATGGACCAACACAGAAACCAATAGACAACTCTTTTCCTATTTAAACATAGGCACAACACGCACAATTTACACACTAGTAATTATCAATGAATTGACAAGACTTTGATTTTATAAAAAATATATAGACAACTGGTTGTTTAATCTCATTATTAGGTTCTTTCTGAGCGTATTTTCCCCCCAATTAGATCTCAGGTTATATTGTAAAAACAATTCTTAACAAATGCATCATATACATATATAACTACAGACCAGATAAGCAGTTGCATTTTTATACCAGGCTGGTCTTGGTCTGATGGTGATACGACATCTACCGACATAGTGTATAATCTTGTTACGTCTGGTCTGGTCTTTCACCCTAATTATAAAATTAGTAACTAAGTTCATATATAATCGTATGCCCCCTAGTTGTCTTATTCGGTTCCCGTCAGCTGATCGTATAACGTCTCTGATGATTGTTGGATCTGGAACCTTAGAGGTATCCTCACACTCTACAGGATATGTATACTATAGACCAATTGGTCGAGGAGGTGGACAGCGACTGCTGGCATACAATCGAATGGTGGTAGATGTAATGAAATTAAACGTGATAGACAGACCGAACCAGTCCACCAAGATCAATATCTGCATGTGTTGTGGATGTGTGTAACAATAGGCTCACCTTCCGATTGAAACATTTCACACTGTATGATTAAAAATGTCAAATGTTTCCTGTTCCGAAGTTGCAGGTAGGTGATACGTTTTAACTCTGTGATAAAGGATGTATTCACTTTCTCCTTTATGTAACACAACTTCCAACACAAGTACTCTTTGTTTCACGGTTAGCACGATTCTTGGCCAGCTAAAACAATACAAATTTACTCTGCATCAAACAGTAATCCGAAGCAGGCACATCCCCAAATAATTCGGATAATCGAAGTTCTACTGTATTTAGAGAAATGTTTCAAATCCGAACTATTTAATTGGTGTATAACAACAGTACACAGTATCGTTTACATCAACTTTTGTCATTTTGTCAACTCTCCCCCCCCCTTCCCCTGTCAATAACTTTAATACAACTTTTTAAGAACCACTCCCCCTAGTTGTTGACCTAATGTATTGATATCCCATTACGCTGAAGAACTTTCTTTTAAATCGCTGACATAAGTCCAATTTGGTCATGTCAAAGCTGTGACCATCACAAATAATTGACATAGTGATTCATGTATTCCTGTCACTACGACCTCCGAATGCAAGTAAGAGTAACTAATTTATAGCTGCTTTAACTACACATTTTTAAGGGAATATTCCGATTCATCCAAATCACGACGCTAGCGCTTTAATTACTAGACTAGTCCTGTACAATAACTATTTCTAAAACTGGAATTAATTACTATAAAAATTACATAATATAATATTTCTATTTCAAATAGCAGCAGCGGATTTACAAAACTCGAATGTATTCAGTTTCAAAGATTGTACATTAATTACACCAGTGATTAATAGATTCGCAAATTATCTTGGAAAAGGTATATATTTGCTGAGTCGTTTGGAATTGAAATACCTAATGCATTGGACTATTCTCAAATTGATCTTTCGAAATATCCTTGATTTTTGTTGCATTTGACAGCAAACATATTTGTGCAAAGACAAACGTCTTCTCTTGTATATTATTCCTTAGTTTTCGGAACAAATATATTTCTCCAAGATACATTGAAACATGTCAAAGCTACTGTTGTACGTCGTAAATATTTTCTATAGTGCCTTTAAAAGTGTTTCTCTATGTTTAAGATTATATAACTTGTGAGATCTCTGACTTGAAATTCATGATATTTTTTGTGCAGCCTAATAGTCATAATGTTCTTACATACTCATTTATCTCGTTAAAATGAACATATTTTCAACATGTTTTCTTTATGATATCTAATAGTGCAAAATGCATAATTATATTCTAAATTTTTGATTATTTAAAACACGATACTTCAGTTGAGCACTGGCTTCGCATATGAGTGGTCCTGGGTTCATTCCCCAGCTGAGGCGGAAATGTTTTCAGATCGCAACGGCTTCCAGGTCGACCCAGCCTTAAATGGGTACCGGATTAATCCGGGAAGTAAAGACTAGAGGGAGAGGAGATGGCTACCGCCCTCATTTGCAGAGCCTGTGAAATGTGAGATCGCTAACATCTCACACCGCTACGGCATTAATAAATGCTATGGGTTACTTTACTTTTTTTTTACTTCAGTTGATGCTCATCAAGAAAGTTCATAGATGTGTAGTCAGTTGTTGAAGTAAAATGAGGATACATCATAATGAGTTACAAGATACATTGTTGAAACTCATTAACGATAAATTTCTCAAGACACATATGACTAATAAAATATCATTCAACAGCTAATTTACGTAAATTACATTTTTCAAGAATAAAATGCACTTAACAAATATAACGATCAAGGAGAGTTGCCGATATAGGAAAAACGGCAGTGACTGCAGAATTTTAAACCATGAATTTTAAATTTTCATCTTTTATGAAATCACAGGAGCAGCACATATTAATTACTAGAAGTTTATTGTTGCATCAGTTTGAAGTTTGTTTTTTGTTGTTTTTTTCCCCTGTAATTCTCCATAAAAATGGTTTTTCTGTATTACACTGTTGCTTCGTATTCGTATACTGCCATCGTTTATCCTTTGTAGTATTTCATGTATGCAGGCACGATTCCTTGTCAAAAACAATACTGCAGGGAACTGTCGAGGGTAGAAGAAGCAGAGGAGGGCAAATAAAGGCATCGACAGACAAAATCAAGGAATGGACAGGGCAAGATATTTCCACACTCATCCGCATCGCCGAGGATAGAATTAGCTGGAAGACTATGTGTGCTGAAGCATCCAATGTGGTACCCCTACGACCCTGAAGGGTTACGGGTTTATTGATTGATTGATCTTTTATCCTTCTGGTGTGTCCTAGCCATCAGAGTCTTCGCAGACGTGACATAGACAATACTGTGGTAATCCTGTTCTTTCTAACATATTCGTGTGTATGACTTTGTTCTGCCGCTTAACTATGAGAATTCCTTGTAGGTATATACTTTACATTTGGTTTAGGAATTGAAGCTCTTATATATCTACACACATTTTTTTTAAAGCCTGCTGTATTATTTATTTACAAATCACCAATACGCAAACTGAACAGGGTGACATTGGTGACCTCGAGGTAAAGTTATGCAACCAAAATGTTTCAAACATACTTCATTAGAATGACATAATAAAAACAATATTTATTACACAAACCCATAAAATAATGTAATATTCACACACTCAAAAAAACGAGGAATATAAACACAACGAATAACGAGCAGAAGAAGAAGCAATATTCTCATACTTTAAAATTGTGATCGGGCAAAGAATATTACAAGAACTAATTGTGCTCGTGTGGTGTATTGTATTTTGCAGAATGTAAAAAAAAATAAAAAAGGTTTTCTGAAAGCAGGAGAAAAGAAAGTGAATATGATTACACTTTAATGATCCTGAATGTTTCAGAAGGTGAAGAAAACATTCCCTTTAGATCAGATGTGGCTTAGCGGTGAAGACATGACCACTGTTCCAAAATTATTAGCAAAATTGAAAGTAAAAAAAGTGTTCAACAACTGGCTATAATCAATAGAATTGCATTCACAATCCACAATTCCCCCCCCCCCCCCTGAAAGCTACTAATCTCTTTAAGCTTGCAATATGTTTCGTAAGGTACTCAATTCTTTTAGTTTTCTAAATTTCACCAAGATACTCAATTGTTTTAGTTTGCTAAATCTCCCCAAGGTACACAATTCTCTTAGTTTTATAAATCTCCCCAAGTTACAGAATTCTCTTAATTTTCTAAATCTCCCCCAAGGTACGAATTCTCTTAATTTTCTAAATCTCCCCAAGGTACTCAACTGTTTTAATTTGCTAAATCTCCCAAACCATCTCATTTTTTTAGTTTGCTAAATGTTCCCATGGAGATAATGAGGAGATAATGATAATGATGATAAGTATGATGGGTATTATGATTTGGATATGGGAGTTGATGTTGGATAGAGATATATAGAATATAGGAGTACACAAAATAAAAAAGAAACTATAATAAAAGAAGCGACATCCGTAAACACCGGAACGGTTACATCCAAAAGTAATCAAATTGTTTTAGTTTGATAAATCTCCCAAACCATTTCAATTTTTTAAGTTTACTAAATGTTCCCAAAAGTAATCAATTGTTTTAGTTTGCTTACTTTTCCCAAAGGTATCAAAATCTTTGTTTCAGATCATAACACGTGCTTAATAGGTCGCTGCAATTCAATTAACGGTTTTGTGAACTGGTAAGTCACCAGTACAAGCTCATAATGTGTGTGACGAATATAGGTATATAGTTCTTCCGCAGTCTCATCCATATACGTATAAACTAACACCTGTAAATATTCAAGTTTTATCTCCGTCTCTAATAAAACGAAATACTGGACTAGTTATCTTTACGGTCAGGGGTCACATTGCATTTCATTTCCTCAAAAACCTCTCAAGGAATAACGCATCTGGACAAGATGTTTGCGTTAAATTACAATAGCAGGATAGCTTTTTTTCCTTCCAAAAAAAACCAAACCACTTCGTCTTCGTCCAATGTCAACTTTTTTCAATGCGCACATATCAACACTTAGCGCAACAACGTATATGAAGGATTAGTTCTACGCTCATCTTGACTCACTTGTTTCTGGCTCCTAGACTGATAGCAAACAGTAGTTGATAACTAACTAGTTCTCATTTCAATAGAACAATTGGGAGTGTTAGTAATTCATTGCCTGACTTACACGTCTAGAAAAGTATGGTGCGAGGGAAATAAACGAGAATGTTAAGGCAGCTAGATGAACCGTGTTTGTACTTCGTCTTCCAGACGAGACTAGAGAATTACATGTCGCTCGCAAGTACTCGCTTTAGAACTATCATTATTCGGTCATCATTATGTGTTCCGACATGAAATTCTTTCTACTAGCAAATTCCACAGTGCAGACATCGACACACAGCCACTCATAGGTCTTCTGCTAATGGAGGCTATCTATAAATAAAAGAACCGAATGATCACGTTCAGAGATACTATTCTTCATTCAAGTAAATAATATATAGTTCACACAAACATTACAATAATTAAAACAAAACCTTTTTGATGCACTAGGATCCTAACTCGCTTGTGACAGAAACAATAGGTGTGATATCATAAACGAGTCACAAGCAACAACAACATAAATCTGAAAAGATACAGTATACAAATAGTGAATAATTTCAAGCCAGTTTTACAAGTTTTCAAAGAACACCCATTCTTTGAGAACGGTGTGCTCACTACCACGCTGTTAGCCTCTAGGTTCTGTGCAAGCTGCCCAGCCCATTCCAGTGTCATGTTCAGAAGGTCTTTGATATTCTGTGTCCATCGTAGTATTGATCTCTTATCTGGCAATTTCCTTCAATGATTAATCTTTCTAAACCATTGTGTATTCTTATATGTCCAAAATATGCTGGCTTGCTGCGCTTTTTGGAGTTTTTAATTAGCCACTCTTCTTCTTTGTTCAAGTCTTCGCGGACATCGGTGTTGGTCTCGACTTATCGCTCTACGAGATGCAAATTAGAGCAATTGATGACGACGTGTCTCTTTCGCAAACGAAGATGAGCGTGACACTGATAAAAGGTCATTTAGGTTGTGCGTGTGTAAGTCATAAGAAAACTGATGAGTCAAATACGGGCTCTGAAAAATGCTGTTTTGTGAAAAGGAATGAAGAATGTCTTGAAATGTGGAAAATACTCAGACCTCTTCTTTTTGTTTTTGTCTTTTTTTAAATAGCCTGCAGTGTTCTGTCATGTTCACAAGTTTTTAATAGTAGCATTGATCTGACCATGCCATATTGGAATATATTGTCTATTGTCTATCCCCAGGTGAATGATTGTTGATCGCATTCACACTTGCCGTTAAGCGTAGAGGTAGAATGTTAAGCTGTCGTTTCAAGACCAGATGTGTCGCCGAGGTTGCATTTAGTCCATGTTTGTTCAAGGTTATCGTAATGTTTTCTATCCACCGTTTTCTTGGTCTACCTTTGGCTTTACGCCCGGATATTCTTGTATTACATGCTCTTATTGGTATTTGGTTTGGCTTCATTCTCATAAGGTGACCGAACCATTTTACTTGCTGTCTCTCAATATGTTCGATACATGATATTATACCAACTCTTTTCCTAATTTCTTCATTTCTTATTTTATCTAGTTTAGTAACCATTGCAGCTTTCCTCAGACACTTCATTTCACATGTGACGATTTTTCTTTGCTGCGAAGCTGTTAAAGACCGTGTTTGACATTGGTAGCACAGTGTTGGTATAAAAATTGTAGATATTATTTGTTTTTTAATTTCCATCTTGATCTTTGGATGAAGAAGTAATGGTGAAAGTTGGTAAGTCACTGTGTTTGCTTTCTGGCACCTTGCTTCTATTTCTCTGTCTAGTCTTCCATCTTCGGAAAAAAATATTTTGGAATATATATCAAGTTTAATAGTCGCATTGGTTTGACCATATCTTACTGGGCTGTCAAGTTTAGTAGTTGCATTGTTCTGACCATGCCATACTGAGCTGTCAAGAATTAACAAAGAGCGATTGACTAAGCAGAACACACTAACACATAATACGTGTATTAACTTTCTCAGGTCATTCAGTAACACCGCAGAATGCACAGGATACCTGCTAATATTTACAAATTCCACTAGCTGGTCACAGTTGGGCCACAGTTGCGATAATTAAGGACAAGTAAAAGCAGATGATTTAAGTCTGAATACAAATTAAAAAATTCTTTGGTTTAATTTTCCTGGAAGCGATAGATTTTAGCAAGTGTACATAACACCACATGTGTATCGACTTAGGGAACAGTGTGGAAACAAGAAACATTCTTGGTTGCTGATCCAGCGGTCCATGGGCTCATGCCCTTTGACCCACGAAACATTCTTCAACCATGAAGTATTTCACAAGTACACAACCCTTCATTGTCTGAGATTAGGTCTTGATAAGGAAATACTGTTCTGTTAATTGATATGCGAGTTTCATACCTCTTCTAGCATAATATATTAGTGATCTGCAGTATACAAAAAAAACAACAACTTTATAAGCTATTGACTTCTTTCAAAGTGAAATGATTGATCTTCGAGAACTACTTTGGAAAATCCTTGACAATTACGGAATATAAGGACCCTTACTAGACTGTATACGGGGCACGTACAAATATACGTACAAAGAACGTAGAAACACTGTTAATACAAGTGCCTAACTCACAAATCGTGTTTGGTAATAACAGTAATAAGACAAAAGTATGTCCTCTTTAAAGAGGTGCTAAAGACACTTAATATGAAGAAAGAACTACTAAGAGAAATAAAGATTAGGCAAATAAAATACTTTGCACACATTAAAAAACATTACACTTTATTGAAGACCTTACTTGAGGGTAAAGTCAAAGGGAAGCGAGAAAGAGGTAGGCAGAGATACAAGTGGGAGAGTAACATCACACGATGGACAGGTTACATTCTAGCAGAGTGCACCACCAAAACAAGAGACAGGAGATGTTGGAGAAACGTTGCAGCCAACCTTCGTTGCAGAGACGGCACTTAATGATGATGCTGTCCTCTTACAATTATTATTGATCATTTATATTAATGGTATTCCTAAATATCACTAGACAGTGTGGAATCAAATTACTTAGAGCAGTTACTCTTTGTTGACGATCAGTATCTTTCCTAAATTAGGAAAGATGTAGGACGAAACTACGGCAGGTCTAGCAAACCGGTAGGGGATTTGAGTGTTTGCAGAAATCTGCTTTAGATATTATGCAAGAACTTAGTAAAATTGGAAAATTCGATCAAAGATGACAATAACACATGCTCACAGAGCATAAGTACCAACTAATACGCCATTAAACAACACACCGATAGTAAAAGTATATATACGGATCGTCTGTGACATTACCATTAAAGAATCAGAAATATTTGGATTTATGATTAAACATAAAATTTCCGTAATGAAATAGCAGAAAATCTATGGAAACCAAAAGTCAAATAATATGTTCAATCTTCATACCAACTTTGTGTTGTGAATGTCAGACATACATAGTAAATACTAATATTAGCTCCCCCCAAATCCTTCCTCCCCAACAAAAAAATGTTCTTTTAAGAAACTACTATACTTGTTTCGCATTTTATAACAATATTTTAGTTTAAACAATTTAGTGTGCGTATAAAAAAACAATATTGCTAATGTCAACTTCCTCCCTAATTCCAAGCATTTGTTTACATTTTCCAGACCCCATTCCCCCCACTTCAGAAAGCAATGGCAAACTACTGAATGTAACTGACAAGAAATAATGACAGCATATTTCGAATAAACCTATTTCTCAATGGAAACACCCGTCGAAGACGGATGTGTCGGCCATTGGCGCAAATAAAACGGCGACACAACACATTTCCATTCTCTGGACTACGCCTTGCTGGAAATCTAGTAGGATCATGGTCCTTCTATAAGGGAGATCCAGCGGGAGTTTGAGAATGAACACTGAAGAAGAAGAAGAAAGGAAACAGATCAAGATTAGAACAAGCGACAAAACCACTAGCAAGTTCTCAATCAGTATTAACAACATCGAATTAGAAAGAGTCAAGAATACCTTGGTTCTCTTATCAATAGTAACGGTGATTGCTATGAAGAAGTCAGAAGAAGGTTATCTATTGTGTCAAAGATGCCGATACAAATGAAAAACATATGGCTGAGCTACTGCAAAGAAACAAAACTAACATTCATAAGAGCGTGCATATTTCCAATGGCAATATATGGGTGTGAATCCTGGACAATCACCAATAAATAGAAACATAACATAGCAGCAATTGAAACAAAATATTCAAGAAAAATCCTCAGAATACCATGGACCAAAATAACACCAATGTAGACATCCGGTGAGAGAAACGAATGTACAAGAAAATAGTATGGTTCTTTCCAGAAAACTACAATATTTTGGCAATATAAAACGCAATGACAGTCTAGAGAAGATCATAATGAAAGGGATGATGCCAGGGAGATGAACAAGTGGCAGACTAAGAAGAAGATGGATACAGGACATCAAAGACCACCTGAACATGACAGTAACAGAAGCAGGAAGACAAACTCAAGATCGACAGAAGTTTCGAAAGGTTGTGATGACTGCTATATTCTATTCAGGATATGCAACCTGATGATGATGATTTCCCCTACCACCCCCCCCCCTTTGGAAACGCAATTTATGGTCAGAATCTAAAAGATAGTTAGACAGACGGACGGGCAGGCGGTAGGTAGGCAGATATACCAGGTCTCTTTACAATTTCCGCCAGAACAAACTGGTCAAGTTTGAAAGTAAATGTTTTAGAAAAGTTGTTCAAAGTTACCAGAAGTAACAAAATAAGAAATGATTTGAATACCTCAAAAATATGACCGTCATCACATATTGAAAAGGGAAAGAGTTGCCCGGCCCCCAAAAATATGACCGTCATCACATACTGAAAAGGGAAAGAGTTGCCCGGCCCCCAAAAATATGACCGTCATCACATATTGAAAAGGGAAAGAGTTAGATGCAGACCCCTCTTGAGATACATAGATGTATGCAATGTTTCAATGAAAAACCTTTCTATTTATCAATTTTCTATGCTGGTATATTGTTACCGAAGACAGTACCGCATAGAAGTCGACATTGTGCTAAGGTGCAGACCATTTTAAACACCACTGAGATATAATTGAGTATTTAATTACGAGGTTATGGTAACTGGATTATCAGAACCGCGATCATCATCATTTGTTATAGTTAAAAGCTCTGATATAACAACATTAGACTAACGTCCACGTTTGAAAGGAACGTATTTCACCATAAGATCTACATTTTACTTACCAAAAAATAAACTTGTGAGGTACAGGCTAAATCACAAACGATACATACGTAAAAGCACAGCAGTGATGACCGTAACATTCTATAACTAACACTACATAAAACAGAAAACTTATAAATAAGTGTCTAAAATACGGAAAATAGCATACAAAAATACAATACACTGTAGCGAGTTCATCTAGAAATAACACGTGTCTTGATTAGCCAACTAATATCATGTCCGGCTCTGTGGCGGAGTGATACAGAACGTGTCTTGGACGGACAAGGTACCAGGTTCAAACTCCACCGCAAAAATTACTGTGCATCTACACTGTCCAGAAAACAATGACAACCAATTAAACGTATATGTATATAGTCTAGAAAAACAATACAGCCAAAAAAGATAGGTTAATCGATACGTCCTGAAATAGGATATACTACCAATAGCTAACTTGTACCAACAGCAGAAGAAGACTTGAATCTAAAGCTAAAGGAAGACCAAGAAAAAACCAATGAAAGACAAAATAAAAAATACACTGCACAAATATAGATGGAATAATACATCTTGCTTTAAGTCGTACATTGAATTCCCACTACCCCCTTTTCACATTAACGACATGCTTCAAACACCCCCTTTTCACATTAACGACATGCATGAATTAACACCCTCTTTTCACATTAACGACATGCATGAATGAACACTAACACATTAACATTCACCTGGGGATACCTACTAATATTAATAATTCTAACGTCAGTGCTCTGAAGAAACACCTACCTGTTGATGAAAGACATTCTCATATTGTTAGAATGTATTACGTGCAAGATATCTCTTTTTCTTCCGAGTTTGCTCAAAACAGTAGATACTGTGTTCGTCTGTAAACTTGATTGAAAATGTTCTGTTAGCTTGATTAACCGTTGCAAGAATGGCTGAAAATGATTTGATATTAACTTACAAATGCTTTAGTAAAATAATTTAAAATAAATAGTTTTATTATACTGACGAACTTTCTCAGTATATTTTCATATCAAAACTTAGTAGTAAATCCAGTCACAAAATAAATATTTGTTTCACTGTCTAGTTGTCTGTTATTTTACTCAGCAATTATTTATTTTAGAGATAAATATTTCAACCAGTTCATGAAATAAGAAGCTGAATCCTAAATTTTTAAAAAGTACTTTATTTAGAGGCGCACTTTGCTAAGGAAATAGAAGAGACACGAAACAGCTTTATTCATTATCATTTGCGATTGCCGACGGTGGCAGAAAAGATGAAAACCTTCAACGAGTTCGCGGTGCCAGTAAGTTTGAAACGCTAAATATAAGGACGAGGATGGTCAGCGGACGAGAGCGGTGGGTGAAAAACAAGCCACATGCCACAACTTTTACTCCGGCAACGATGAGTCTGCATTTCGCAATGGTAAGATGTGGGAGGGTGGACATAATGACGTCCAAACATTTGATAAACAACTTCTAGAATTGTGGTGACAGTTGAGGCCTTTCACTTTGGTAAACTTAAACCATATGCAACATTTTGTTTAACAAAACCTTGGTACATGACAATTAAATCAATCCAACCGACAATTAAAGGAGTATTTTAATCTCAAGTAACGATAGGAGCACAATAGTATAACTAAACCAAACTGTGACTTTACAGAAATCCGCTAGGAACACAATAGTATAACTAAATCAAACTGTGACTTTACAGAAGACCGTTAGGAACACAATAGTATAACTAAACATAGAAAAAAATCTCATGATTTATTATAACATGGTGGATAATTACACGAATCACATTTAGGAATAATTTCTTTGGGTGTGTAGCACAGGAAAGCATTATTTCTATTAACATTGAGCACGTAGGCAAGCCCGTAGTTATTGGTAAGGGGGGATGGGGGGGGGGGGGTATTTAATTAAACCCCACTCTCGCCATTAGGGAAATACAGCATGACTTTTGGTCCAAGATAACAAACAAAAACGAAATGGTTAAACGTTCTCCTTAACTGTATTTCCAAATAATATTTTAAAAAACGAAGCAAGAAATTGTTTTTAGAAAAAAATCCGCTCTCCACCTCCTATAGAAAACCTATCTTCACTTGTTATAGAAAACTCCACTCTACGCTATACACTTGCTATAGAAAACCTCTCCACCTCTTATAGAAAACTCCACTCTACACTATACACCTCCTATAGAAAACCTCTCTCCATCTCCTCTAGAGAATCTGTATCTATGCATTCATTTTGCGCTGAAGTTAGCGCATAGGGCAGAGTTTAGATCTCTCCAATTCTGTCCGTTCAAAGCTATACTATGCAGTTCTTGGATAGTATGGATATTGATTGTTTTACTTTCTCTAAGTATTGTTATTCTGATTCTTTTGGTCTACCCCTGGCTCTTTTTAAATATCCGATGTTGTATATACACAGTTTGTCACACAAAAATTCATTTGACTGAAAAAGAATTGGAATGAACTGACTTCTGTTACACAAATCGGTCTGGACTTTACGGTGTTAGTTAGTTAGTTAGTTAGTTAGTTAGTTAGTCTTCGGATCATCATCACTGCAAACTGGACACATCCATAGTTGCTCCGATCTCTCCTTGAGTGTATCCGCCATCACACTTCTGCTGACAGTACCGGTCCTATGCTGGTTGACCATCATTCTTCTGCGCCCTCCAAAATGTTCACCTCTAGCAACACCGCATTTCAATCCCTGATCTTTAATCCTAGCCATTGAAAAGGAATCATCATCCACAGTAATCTCACTCTCGCGTGTTATATCTCTTAAGGAATTCAAAACGTCAGCGCGATCCATTGCCCCATCGCCCTGTGCCACAATCGCACACGATGCTAGTTGATCCGCTCTTTTATTGCCTCGAACGCCCACATGTCCCGGCACGAAAATAAATGTAACCGCTTTCAAGCTCGCATTTCTCAAGGCCTCAATCCACTGTTCACGAACGAGACCCACTTGTACCTTCTTAATCATACTCATAGAGTCACTCAAGATGCAGACCTGCGTTACCTTATGTGTGCGTAGCCACTCAAATGCCTTGGTCACCGCCATAGTCTCCATGGTCATACTACTCGTAGTGACCGCAAAGGCACCACTTTCCTCCTTGATCGTTTTACCTGCGCATTGAGCTGTAAAGGCCCAAGCACTGCGAACATGCCTAATTACAGATCCATCAGTGTATATAATCACATCCCCTTTAGTATTCTCACTGATTAAAGCCTGCGCTTCTTTCTCCACAGCTGTGGGACACCATTCTCTGCATTCCCTGCTAAGTGATATTACTACTCTCAAACAAGTTTCGAAATCTGTGGGTAGACCTATCCATTCCGCACCTGCTGCCACATCCTGTAATCTGCACACGCTTTGTATTACATTCTCAGCACGTCCCATCCACGACCTTCCTCTCTTGAGTCTTCTGCCTGTAACTTTCTGTATTTCGGAATGCAACGGGTGTTCCTTATCTGCATGTATTTGAAGGTACGCCCGTGCACGGCAATGCTGTAATCTATGCTCAGCTGTTGGGCAGTCAAGTAGGTATCGCATAGCTCATGTCGATGTGTCTCTTGTGCATCCCAGAATGATACGCATTGCTGCATTCTGGACTCTATCCAGTCTTTCGATCTGAGTTTGGCTAAGAGTCAGAATTGCCAGTGCATATTCCACCACAGCCACAACCAAACCCTGGTACAAAAGAAATAACAATCTTTGCTCACACTGCGCAGAAGCCATAACCTTCATTGCTGCTAAGCCTTTGCCTGCCCTTATGATAATGTGGTCAACATGTTCCCTGAAACTCAGGCTTCTGTCAAAAAACACACCCAGATATCTCATTGTGCTAGTTCTTTCTAAACTTTTCCCGGATAACGAAACTTGTGGCATGGGTGTCTTTACCATGTGGTTGTTCAAGGAAAACCACGTCACGAATGCCTTAGACGGATTAACCGCTGCTCCCGTATCTCGACACCAATTTGTCAGTCTGTCCAGCTCCTTCTGTAGTTCCACGACGCACTCTTCTCGATTTCTGCCCTGTCTATACACCAGGATATCATCGGCATATGACATCGTTCTGCCAACAACTGTGATTTGATTGCCAGCGATATGTACTGTGTATACATTGAAAAGTACAGGAGATAGAGGCGATCGTGTGGCAGGCCAGGCCTAATAACAGTTGGTGTAGATATCCAGTTACCACACTTAAGAACTACAACCCTGTGCATCAGGGCGGCGCCAACCCAACGCACGACAAAAGGATTAACTGCAAGATTTAACAGCTGGTGCATCAAGATATCCAAGGACACCCTATTGTACGCATCCTCAAGGTATATTGCGACCGCACATGTCTCCATGCGCGAATCGAACCCCTCAAAAACATCCTGCGCAAATATGGCTGCATTCTGCCATGTCTTCTTTCCTGGACGATATCCTCCTAACAATGCTGGTAAACACTTATTTCTTTCAAGATAACACGATACCTTCCAGGCCACAATTTTTTCCAAAAGCTTGCCAATCGTATTCTGCATAGTCATTATTATGTAGCCATGTATCCTGGTGTGGTCCTTCCCAGGTTTGGGTAGTGGAACTAAATAGCTGTGCAACCAGTCTTCTTTCACTGTGCCCTTTAGAAGGCTATTATTGAACATGTCCGCCAACTCTCCCAACTCCTCATCCGTTCTTCGACTAATGTCATCGTATCTAATGCCACCTAATGCCACGGTGTTAGTTGATTAATCCAATGATCGACGGAATGACCCAGACTTTATTACAGAAACACCCTCCATCAACGGACGTCACTACCGGAATTCTATGCATATACGCATTCAATTTAATAAAGAAAAACATAAAGTAAGTATATCAGAAATCTGGGTGCCGCTGTGGTTAGTGCACTAGCTTTATAACCGGGTGATCACGGTTTGATTTTCAGTTTAAAGTGTGAAAAATACGGTGGAAAAAAACGAGACCACCAACAGTCGATCGATCCCGTCTAAGCAAAGTTGGCACAAAATCTTTAGGGAAAGTAAATGCGGTGGTCTTTGTGCTGATCACATGATTCTGAGTACACTATTAACCTAGGAAAACACGGACATATTCATAGTAATCCTTCACGTCATCAAAAACCAATGCATAACTTTGTACACAAAACAGAGTCGTAGATGCCTCATCGGCATGGATGGGGGGGGGGGGGGGGGCACGTTATCCTAAACACGTTACTTCCTCATTTTAATAATAATTTTAGGAAAAATTTAATATCCTTTTAGGCTTACTTCCTGGTACTAAATTTCATATTCTGATTTCCTAGAATAGGCCGGGGGGGAGCTTCTGAATTCCTATAAGGGAGTTTCAACCTTAATATCTATGGGGTTTGTCACAAATTATTCTGCAATAAAGTACACACCAGACAACATTATCGTATGGCAAGAAAGACAGTCAAGAGAAATAAACCAGAAATTGCTAATTAAAAACATGGATAGTAAAGACACGTAGTACAAGTTAAATAAACACAAGTGCATGTTTAATACTAGTCCTGGGTTGCAACACTCGTCTGTCCACCCAATGTCCAACATTTGTTAGAAATAATCTATAATATAATAGTCGTGTTCTGTCAGACTCTCCGGGACGCTCTATAAATAACGTATTTACGTCACGGGATTCAGTGCAACACCTAATCAAAACGATTTGTGTCGTGACGTTATTTAAAGCATACGACATTTGTGTATACAAATTATGTTATTGGTGCGATAACAGGTAAAAATTCTGTATCGGCTTGTTGGTAAAGTTATCTAATATATATTATATTTAAATATAAATTTAATTTGCCTTAAAGTTGGATGAAGGTGATACAGTAGCAAGAAATCGTTAAAAAACAAAAGAGCGAAAAGCTAGTTGTCAAAGTGAAGAGTCACTCGCTCAGATTCGTGCCACAAATGCTGTAGAGCATAGAATTGAAAAAGAGATGTAAAGAATTCATCAAGAAACCCTTTAACAAAGACAAACACGACTTGCTAAGGATACTGATTTGCAGCTGCGTCGAGCTATGCTAGAATCACCATCGGAAAGAGAAAATCGACAAATTATTTATGGAGAATACCAACGTCATCACAGACAGCATGAAACTGTTGAACAGGCGCAGAGACGTCAAGCTGCAGATGTCGAGGCGCACTAATTGTCACAAATGCATCGAAGTCAAGCAATTTTAAATGAAGCAGCAACTTTTGTTGAGGATTATGTTGCTGCATATAACTGTGGAATTTTTTTTTTTTACAATATGTCAATTTTCTGGTGCTAAAATGTTTTTGAACATGGCAAGTTTACAAATTGTTGCCGAAACGGAAAGATGCTCCCAAAGTCACAAGATATCCGTGGTAATAAGCTGGAGTATCCCGAGTTCCTGAGCTTGATGCTCTCTGATAATACACACCATAAATACACATATTTATGTGAGAATATTCGCTCTTATAAAAGCTCTCTTTCGTTTGCGTCAATGGGAGCAAAGTTTACGGATTGTCACGGTCGAGGTCTTATGTTTTAAACATTTATGAACAAACTTATCATCGAACTTCTCATATACATTCGCCATACAACAAAGTTCCACAGTTCGCTCAGTTGTATTTTTTGGACAGTACTCAAGCAACAGGCTTTTGACAAGCACATGTAGCAAATGCTACTTGCGAAAAAGAAATTCTTGATAAAATTGATCGATTCTTTTTGTCAATACAATAGACTAGCACAGTCGTATCAGCTAATGCTTGATATCGAAAGGGATTCAGAATGATGCTCAAACTGGAAGAGGAATTTCAATAATAAACATGGTTTTCATGCTCGATTGTCAATATGATCAATGTCACTACAATGAACCAACATCTAAAGTGATTTCAATGGGTTTCGTCAACGAAGAAGGATAATCACCTTTTAACCGCAACATTTGCATTTACCAAATGAATCCAGAGAACCCAATAAAGCAGTTCACTTGAATATGGATCTAATGTCATACTCGCTTTTGTTTCCATACGGTGAGCTGGGCTGGAAAGCACATTGGCAATTTGAGGCATATCAGGGTAAGCAACCCAATAAATTTCGTCCCGACTGAATTCGAACAAATCTAATTGATCATGAAAATCACTGCTAAAGACAAATACTTGTCACTATATGCAGGTTAACTGAAGCAACCACAGATCAGACATCAGACATGAACTACAAGAAGTGTTTGTTTTCTCTTTATTACTCAGTTGTAAGCGCCATTAATGTATTTATTAGGATCGTCAAGTGAATATTGGTACAGTACAAGAAGACGCCACCACATAGTCGAGTTATTTCCCTTGTCTATGTTAGTACATTTCATGCTCATCATTTAATAATTTAAATATTAATTTATTTTAGTTTTTGGATTAGGGTTAGGATAGTAGTGTTTTACATAACTAACCCCAAACCCAAACTTAAATAAATAAATATTCCAATTATTAAATGATGAGCATGAAATTTACAAACATAGACAAGGGAAATAATTAAACATGTGGTGGCGTCTACTTAAACTGTACCGAAATATTTATATGGAATTGTGTTTGTCTCTGAATTAATTAAGTTCACATTTCTTCCTTGTCTTATGATGTCGGATTACTATTTGTATATCTAATTCTACATCTGTAACTAATTAAATCCCCTCTATTAATCCATGTCGTGTTTGTTATTATGTCTAGGATTAGGGTATCTCCTCGGTTTAGTGGTTAAGTCACGTGCTCTGCGCTTAAGAGGATGCGGGATCGAATCCTGCTTGAGACTTTTTAAATACAAAGTTGATTTTCGTCGGAGATCCCTGAGGGTGATCGCTTGAAGCTACGGGATTACGAACTATCAGATGTATTCTCGAAAGGTTGTGCGTTGCTTCATTGAGATGGACGAAGTATATATAGGTTAGCCCGTGTACAATTAAAGTAATCTCTATGACTTTCAACATATACTTTAGCCTGTAGACACTTTCTGTCTTGTATACTACCAATAATTTCCAATACTGATATATTTCATATGCCGATTCTTCCATTAAAAAAATGCAAACATTCAAGTAAATTGAAGTAGGAAGCAAGATGATAAATTAAAAATTCTTAAGACTAACGGGAACTGAACCAGGTCCGTTCTAACGGCACTAAATCGTCTTGCAACTCGAGTAAATTGGGTTTTTTCGTACTTGATTAACCGCCAAAAAATAAAAAAAATATGATTTTTTCAAGACGTTTAAACTGTGTACTGAAGTCACTGAGAACGAACCATTCGAGACAAGGACTATTACAACAATAACGAACATTCCGTACAAGTATTGAAGCATCCTCAGTAACAACAAATATATAACATCCGTATTCGTACTACAAGACCCATTATGTCTTCTTGTAAACATGAGTAACATAAGACAGCGCAATTTTGCTTCAAATAATGGCTTATATAAGTAAATTCAAGTAGGAAGCAAGAGGATAAATTAAAAATTCTTGAGACTAACGGAAATTGAACCAAGCCCGTTCTAATGGCATCGAATAACCTTACAACTCGAGTAAACGGGTTTTTCCGTACTTAATTAACCGCATCTTCAAAAACAGTAAAACTGTGTACTGAAGTCACTGAGAACGGACTAATCGAGACAAGAACTATTACAGCAGCAGATAAAATCCCCTACAAGTATTGAAGTGTTGAAAAACCGCTTACTCGAGTAAAATCAAATTGTTCTTCATCACTTAAATGTCTATCTTGTATTTAATTCTTTCATGTATTATCTTGAGTAGTTTTGGTTATGTGGCTCATCAAACGTATCGTTCTATATTCTGTACAATCCACAGCACTGTGCTTCTTAGGTAGTGGTATGAGTACAGATGATGTTTGGTATTTAGACATGTGGCCTGTTTCAAATATACCATTGCAAAGTTCTATGATAGTTTTCACACCAAGTTCATCTAGAGTTTGTATTTTGTCTACTGTTTTGTTGTCAACCCGTGTAGCCTTTCCATGTGTTATTGATTTTAAAGCATTTTCCACTTTTGATTTCAGTATTGCTGGTTCATCGCTGTTTTTTATTGTACTTTTTGTTTGTTCCGTTGGTCATTTAATACGTCTGTCACATAATCTTCTCATCTTGTCAGTACTTCTGTCCTATCAAATATAATTTTTCCACTCTTATCATTAATGCATCAGAATACAATCACACAAGAGAAACATTACAATTATACAGTTTTGTGTACCAACTTCAACAGCAGAATTCATGAAATCGATACATTTTATAATCAGTTACAGGAAGCAATTGATAAAACGAACAAGTACGACATATTGATAATTATGGGCGATTTTAACGCCAACGTAGGAGAAATTACACTAGTACACGAGCATAAGGTGAAAGGAAGTTTCGGTTTTATGAGAAAGAAACGATCAAGGGGAAACACTAATTCAATTCTGTTTAGAAAACAACTTGGTCATTGCAAACACGCTGTTCACACAACACCCTAGGAAACTATACCTGGAGGTCCCCAGATGGTATAACGAAAAATCATATCGACTATATAATGATTCAGTAAAGATAGAAATCCAGCATCTCAACATGTAACACATACCCAGGGGCAGATTGCAACTTTAACCAAGAACTATTAGTAGCTAAATTCAAACAACATAAAATTTCAATAGAATACAACATATAATTTACAAATAGATTCGAGGGTGACTGGAGGGGATGATAGAAGGCAAAAGGGGCAAAGGTCGCCCAAGACGCCGTTGAACAAAACACATCTTTGTCACCTTAACAAAGATCACCTGATGATGATCCTTAAAGCAGCATTGATATAATCTTTCTTATTTATGATCTGTCTTATTTCCTGGTGCATTTCTTTTGTCCTATGTTGTATTGACATCTCTATATCTCTGCAAATTGTTTCTAACCATTGTTCTTTCGCTGTTCTGCACATGTTACATATATCTTTATCTATAAG
This sequence comes from Meghimatium bilineatum, assembly GCA_034231615.1. Lineage (NCBI taxonomy): Eukaryota > Metazoa > Mollusca > Gastropoda > Stylommatophora > Philomycidae > Meghimatium > Meghimatium bilineatum. Next base: position 52,007,985 of record CM067298.1, read on the forward strand.
TGAAAATTTTGCGGTATTTTAAGGTTTTTCTTTCTGACATTTTCTTTAGTATTTCATCTGTCATCCATGTCTGGTTGTTCTTTACTTTTCTTATTGTTAAATAATATTTGTTGTGTGAATGATTTTCTTAGACTATCCATTTGATTGTCTATTTTCTCTTTAGATTCTCCCTTCTGTATCGTTCCGTGCATTCTATCATTAGGTGTTTATATTTATATTTTTTTGCTGCATATCTGGTTGTTTCATAGCTGATGTGTTCAGCTGTGAATCTTGGAACATAAAATAGCTTGAGCGAATAATTTTAGGATACAATGCGATTTTATTGTAAGCTGTCGCCGAAGACGGATATGTCGTGCCATTTGCGCAAATAAACCAGTGACAACGAATTTCCATTCTGTGGACTACATCCTGCTGTAAATCGAGTCGTGCCATCGTCTTGCTACAAGAGAGATTCAGTGGGAGTTTGTGAATGAAAGCTGGAGATGAGTAAGAAGACTCTATAGAGTTGACTGCTAGTAAACGAGGATATATATTGGTAGTATATCCTATTCAGGACGTGGCTATCAACCCAGCATTTGTTTATTTGTCGTGATTTTCTAACCATTATAAATACTTCAGTAGTTTGCCAGAGCTTTCTGAAATGTCCAGATGTACAAATGCTTGTGGCGGGGATCGAAATCGGTACCTTGGCCGTCACAGGCCCTCCCTGTACCACTCCGCCACAGAGCCGGACTTTATATATATATATATAAATATATATATATATATATATATATATATATATATATATATATATATATATATATATATATATATATATATATATATATATATATATAAGACGGAAAATAACACACACACACACACACACAACGTGTGTGTGTGTAGTGTAACTGTAGTCACCAGCCCTGAGATAGGGGGATAGAGCTTGTACATCTTGTCAGCCACAACTGTTTCAGATTTTCAGATGACCATACTTTCTTTTTTGTGGTGTGGCACAGTTGGTACTTCTGTAAGATATATTCTGTGTTTTCTGGAGATTGCGCACAGGTACACATACTACATATATCGGTGTCACCAAATACAAGCTTCCCGTACATGTGTTGTTTCAGTCTGTTGTGGCCTGTTCGAAATATTAAAAAAAATATTTTTCCTTTCTTCCAAGCCTATAGATAGCATCGTCATTTTGGCTGCATGGGTGAGCTATTTTTTTTCTTTTCGCTTTATACCCCTATATGCCTTGCGGCTTCAGGGGTAGAAGTGTTCTTAGGAGATGGCCTTTTTATGTCTCATATATATTTGTTTTAGTTGATTCTTTTATTTCTGTAATCCATCTTTTGCATGGTATGCCCTGGCTTTGTATCCATCGTGTCTGCATAGTAATACGTTTTTGAGGGGCACTATCTGATGGTAGTCTTGAAGCGTGTGGAAACCACTTAACTGTCTTCTACTGTAATCCAGGAGTGGCATTGTGTTTTTTAGTTGTCTGATGTTTTCATTTCTGATTATGTCTCTTACTGTTGCTCCAAGAATTCTACGTAGACATGTCATTTCTTTTGTAACAAGTTCTATTTTGTATTTTGTTGTTAGTGTCCGCGTTTGACATTGATATCACAATTATAGTATGATGATCGTTTTATATAGTGCAGTTTTAGTATTTATGTTCACTTGTTTATTTATTTTTGAAAATAGGAAACATATGTTCTAAGATCTGGTATGCTATATTGCATCTGTGTTGTATTTATGTTGTGTTTTCCCCATTTGATGATATAATGCTTCCAAAGTAAGTACATTCTTTCACCTGTGTAAGTTGTTGATCATCAATGAAAATAGTAATGTTTCTTTCTGTTTTTGCAATTGGCATTACCTCTGTTGAAGTATATGTTAGTACTAATGTCAATGTTGAATGGTGTATAAATTACGTATAGTTTTCATACTTTCTAACAATAAACAAATGGTATACCCAAAAAATTAAATAAACCTTCTTCTATGGTCCATTGTCGTGTGGCATTGGTTATCACATATTTCCCTACAGCCTTATATTTCGTGTATAGTAGGGACGTTTTCATATGCTACAATGCTAGAATGTCAAGTATCGCTTCTCTTCGTCTTCCCCTATCCTTCTTGCTAATCAAAGTGCCTGTTGTCACAATGTATCCCATATTTCCTCTTCTCATGATGTGTCAAAAAAACGTGGACTGTCTCTTTCTGATGTGGGTAAGCAGCTATATTTTTGAATTAACTTCTTTCAAGATGTCATCATTTCGTTTTTATATGTCCATGATGTTCTTAATATTCTTCTATAAAACCACATCTCTGCTGTCTCAATATAATCTTTCTCTATTCTGAGTGTTCAGGTTTCATTTCCATTCATCATGATTAGTTCTATATAACTTCTAAGAACTCTCTCATCTCAATTGACAAAGAAATATTACATAGGATGGTCTTCATCTTGTGAAATGTCGCTTTTGTCTGGGCAATTCTACATTTGGCTTCTTTAACTCTTTCATTCGATGTTATTAATGTACCTAAATATTTGAATATATGGGCTGTCTTCAGACTGATCCCATGTACTGTGATGTTGCATTAAGCAATACTATTTCAGGTTTCAGCTATTCAGTCTAAGCTCTTCGATTTGACTTTCTTTTACAATGATATTCATCATTACTTGTAACCGTGTTTCATTTCCGGCAATCAATACTGTATCATCAGCTTATCGTATGTTGTTTATAGTATGCCCTGTTACTGATATTTCTGGCATATACTATATGAATCTCATTATTATTTCACAGTATACATTGATCAGATACAATGACAAGACAACCTTGTCTAAATCCCTGTTTGATGTGTTGAAATGTTCCCGTTTGTTTATCGATTCTTATAGTTGTTTTCTGTTGCCAACATATATTCCTTATTATTCTCAGATCTTTATTATCAATGCTTAAATTCTGCAATATTCTAATTATTTTTCTAAGTTTCACCTTATCGTATACCTCAGTAGGCCTATAGTCAATAAAGCAAAAATATAGATCTCTGTTTACTTCCGTCATTCTGTCTATTAATGATCTCAAGATGTATATGTGCCTCTGTCTTCTACAAATCCTTATCATTGCTAATCTACAATTTCTGGATTGTTTTTACTTCATATTCCTATCATTGGAATTCGCATTATAATATTTGTCACATAGCTCATTAAACTAATTGTCCGATGCTCTTCACAATATATGACAGTACATTGCTTTGATAGATCTATACAGATAGATTTCAAGAGATCTTCAGGTATATATCCACTGTTATAGTTGTCATTCAGCAATTGTGTAGCACATTCACTAACCGCTTTAATTTATTCAAGGTGATATTATCTGATCCTTGGAATTTATTTTTCTTCATATTTTATTGCGACCTCTACTTCTGCTTTTAGTATTAATGGTCCCTCACATTGGTCCTGCATGTTTGTTTCTGATCCGCTGCTATGATGATACAATTCTTCTACATACTCTGACTATCTATTTATTATTTTCTTTGTTTCTTATTATTTCACCATCTTTTGTTTTCAAACAACTATCTGGTAACTGTTTTCTAATTCATGTTAGTACACGTATTTCTGTGTGTCTATACTGTATGCCTTATTATTTCACCATTTTTTGTAGATTTCAACACAAATCCGTCCTAAATCCGGCAAAATTTGACCGGAGCCGGAGCCGAAGCCGGATTTGTAAAAATGGCCGGATTCCGGATATGCCGGAGCCGAAATCCGGTACACCCCTAGTCTTCATATTGTTTGTCAAGTTCCAAGCAATTATTATTCAGCCAGGCTTCTTTCGCTATCTTACATTTTTGTTTAAGTTCTTTACATATTTTAATATACATTTTCTTGTTGTTTGCTTTTTCTTCTTTTGTATATCAACTGTAAAATATTTGCTCTGTTAATCCATTTTTCTTTGCTATCCTCTTTATTTCTGGTATTATTTTTGTCTGTTGAATTTGTTCTTTTAGAATTTACCATTGTTCATCCATGCTGCTCATATATTCTACAGCGTTGTATCTATTCTGTACAGCATTGGTGTATTGTTCATTAATGTATTTATATGGCTCAAGCATTGCCACGCCTAACTTGGTATTCTTTGGGTACTCTATAATTTCTTCCATTTTATTCTTAATTTTGCTATTACTGGGACATGGTTACTATTGAAAATATGCTCGCGATCTTGTTTTCTTAGACAACAAGCTGTTTCAAAATCGCATGCATATTAGTATGTAATAAATTTGAGTGTGATAGTTATTTCATGAACTTTTCCAAGTCCAAAGAAGTCAAGGGTGTTGCTGAAAGAACGTGCTTCCAATGATTATGGTTCGGACCCTTACCCATTATATAAGTTTTTTTCCTCTACCATTTCTCTCTCTCTCTCTCTCTCTCTCTCTATCTCTAAGTTCATATCCACCGGTGACAACTTAATCTCTTTCCTCTCCAAACTTGGCATTAAAATATCTTACTACCATAGTTACTAGAGCCATATTAGGTTTTTAGTTTTAAAAAAAAATATCACTTTCTTCTTCTGTACTATCTGCAGTTGTTGGATATAGACTTGTAAGATATTAATATCTACTATTTTACTATTTAATGTAACTAGCAAAACACTATCTTATATTGTTATGTATTTTCTCACTGTGTTTTATTTTTCTTTATTCAAGGGTATACATGCATAGTACTCGTATTTTTTCTCCCCCTGAGTAAATGCTTCTATATTCGTCCGAGTATATTTCACCTGCACCAATCTGTATTGTTTCACATAATATTAAGATGTTGATGTTCATTCTCTTCATTTCCGTCTTGATGTTTTCCAGTTTGTCAACTTGCATGAGTGTTCTCACATTCCATCTTTGAATAACGATAAGCTTATTTGTTTATGTTGTCGACAGTATCCGGATGAAGGTCTGGGTGCACCAGTAGCACCTGGTTGTCTCTACCGAACGATGCAATTCTTGAATTCCCCTTGTCGTTGTTTATAATAACAGAATTATTGTGTATGGATACATGGTATTTGCTTTGCATTAATACTCACAGTAGGTCCCAGTTTCTTTCTGCTAGGGCCGTGCCTATACTGGGCGGATGTCATAGCCATTGTGCCTATAATAACACACTCTGTCTAGCACAGATGAAGTGGTCACCAGTTCTGAAATAACTTCTCAGCCCTGCTCGTCAATTATAGGCATCGTCTATCTGCCGTCACATAACCCTTGATCGGGGGGAGAGGGAGGGAAATAAGCGGGTGCTCCATCTCTACCCTTGAAATGTTCCGTAGACTAGTGGAGGGCAGTGGCATCACTAGGGTTGGTGTCATACAGTGCGGTAAACATGGTGTTACCTCTTCACTTCATGGTGTCACCTACTTCCCTGAATTCCTATACACAGAAAAATGACAGAATCACGACATTAATTCATGTTATTCATTATCACTATTGAACAACCTCCATTAATTATGTGGCGGTTGCTAACACCAATCGTACTAATATATGATCGTAAACGGGATACCTTTTGTGATTTTTCTCCTGTAAATTGATATAAAAATTGTTGAAAAATTTCAATTTACGGGGATCTCACGTTACGAGTTTTAATATAACTTTTCAGTTTCGTTTTTACGAAATCCAAAACCTTCAAATTAACAAGTTAAGCGTGGCAATACACGTGCCTGTGTTTGTTGTATTATTCGAATATAAAAAATAGTGTCTGAGAATCAAAATATGATGCACGGGAAAAGTATTACTTGTGGACAAAAAGAGAGGTAAGAGACAATATATTTAGATAATAAGGGATCATCATCATAAGGTGATATGCCGGCTAACGTAGGCGATCATGGCTCTCCACAGCTATCTCCATCATTATGTATCAAGATCATTGTTGTTTCCCTGCCATGCCAGGTTGTCAAACTGTCTAATATTTTCTCAAGTTGTTGCTCTCTGTCTCTGTTTCCTTCAATCTTGCCGGTTGTGACTATGTTCTCCATACCTCCCTGTCTCATGAAGTGGCTAAATAATGAAGATTGTCTTTTTATTATATTATTGATTAAGGTCCGTTTCACATGTGACTCTTACAACACCCCCATATTAGTTTTTCTGGCCGTCCATGGTATTCTCAGCATTCTTCTGTAGACCCACATCTCTATTGCTTCTAACTTTCCACTTTCCAGTTTGTTTATTGTCTAAGACTAGCATCCATATATTAGTATAGGGGTTATATAGGACTGCAGAACTGTCTTCCTCACCTCTATTGGCAAGGTCTTCTTACACAAGGTCTTCACTTTTCTGAATTTTGTTTTTGCCTGTCCTTTTCTGCTTCTTATTTCTGTTGAACTTCTTTCCATCTGCTATAATCGTTGTATCTAAATATTGTAGGCCTACTTATGTGTGTCCCCATAACTTTCTTCTTGGAAGAATAATGTGTTAATTTCTCATTGCTTTCCACATCCATATTGGGATATCAATTTACATCTGGAGGAGTAGTACACACAAAACTATAACACGTTTTTGTGTTTATAAGTAACATAATAGAGATACTTTTATATTTCAATAATAAATTCCAGTCGCTGGGCTGAAACAATGCATACCAATAATTTCATAGAGTGACATAGAATCATTGACAGTAATATTTTGCGTTTTGGTGTCACCTCATGTGACGGTGCGGTTAGCACCCCCTTTGTGACGCCACTGGTGGAGGGAAGGAGTCACCTTTCATGTCCTATTGTTAGGATTGCACTACTCCGATACCGTATTAACCTACCTACCTCTCTAAATGTAATTACATTTCAGAATCTTGCTAACGGGAGGCGTATGACCGAAAGGATAGAGCTTTGGTCTTACATCTGTAAGTTCGAAGGTTCGTTCCTCGGTATGGACTGGGTTTCGGTCTGTTGGAGTGTAAATTAAAAAAAACACACCCTGAACATGACTTGGCGACATCAAGAGAATGCGATATTTAACGAAACTTCTAGGGAACATTCTGGAATCTTCAATGTGGTTATAATATCTGAGTTTCTCTTTTTTTTCTTCTTTTCATAATATTCTAAGTATCTGTAGCATTTCATCTCAAAGGCGTTGATCTTCTTTGCCGTTGTTTTACCTGGGGTCCATGTTTCACAGCTGTATGTTGCTGAGAAATAAAAGTTCTCAGCATTAATAGTTTCGTTTCTATTTTATTGTTTTTCCATATATTTTTTTCAAACGTGTTATTTTACAATATGCCAGGGGTGCAAAGGGAACGCATTGCTCTAGGCGGACCCAGGGTTAGCAGATAACCAAGATCCCAAATGTACCTCCACGTGGTGCACCCTGGAAACAGAAATACAGCAGCTCGTGCTGATTCTGGCCAAATCATTTGGGGATCGTGTCCGAGAATGTGGAGGTAGCAGATGGAAAGAGATTTGACTGCACAAGAGACAGACAATATCTCCGACACCACCAGCATCACCACATATAGCAACACTGTCGACATACAGTGAAGCTAGTCAGTCCAGTCCGAACATTGGAGGGGCGGCCAATGTAAAATGCACGTAAAGGTAAATGCATGGCGAGAGACAAATATGTTTCATACAGAGTACAATGAAACAATGAAATGGCAGAACAGCGCTAGAGGGCAGCGCGAACTGCAAATAGAAAGTGAAAAGTCCCTAGGAAAGGGAACTACAAGCTCCGTCAGCTCGAGACGGGCTTCTAGTTACCAGAGTTCCTAACAGGCAGAGACCCAGACCCATCCATCGGCGTTTGGTAAAGCAAAAGACCTAACCCAACTCTAATGTCGAGCCTTCCTAAACCGGAAATATGCTTGCAAAGAGAAAGGGTTCTGTACCCGATGGGTGTAGGCAAGAAAGGGACAACGATGGCAGTCCTGGCCCAACTCTACTGTCAAGGTTTCCTATACCGGAAGTAACTTGCAGAGAGAAAGGGTTCCGTACTTGATTCGCTCAGGCACAAAAGGGACAACGATTTAGCCCTGGCCCAACTCTACTGTCAGGTTTTCCTACACCGAAAATACACTTGAAGAGAGAAAGGGTTCAGTACCTGATGGGCTCAGGCGCTATTGGGACAAGGACGCTCAGCTCGAGAACGCCTTGCTCTCAAACGCGTGGTGTGAGACTCGAACTTGGACAAGGGGTACACGATGTCGGTGAATGACATCTCGGCTAAGAGGGCGAAAGAGCCAGTGTCCAACTCCTCTGTTGAGTTCTTCCCCTTAAGGAACCAGGCTCATGGATGAGAAACGGTTCAGTACCCAATGGGCACAGGCACAGCACGTCCAATTACACGAGGCAAGTTCATAGACAGTGGAACACCTCGTTCGAGTGAGACGAGAGCAAGAAAATCGTCTGGGCGAAGAGTCTTCACTACGCGTGCCTGGAGACAGATATAGAGGCTGTCACAGGCTAAGGGTAGCCCACCCGAATTGTCAAGGCATGCCGAAATGGGATGTGCTAGGCCTACAAGGCGCATAACGGTGGCACAACGTAATCACGCTCCCGGCGGAAATCGCACGGATATCCGTGATGGTTACAATGGAGCGAACGAAAAACAAACAACAATATGCCATTGTCAGTCTCTTCCTTATCTCTTCCATGCAGTCTCCTGCACCGTTTTGTTTGCTCATAAGTATTAGAATTTATCCACACATTCTATGTCGTGATTGCCTATTCTTATTTTTGGTTGTTGTGTTGTTAAAATCTGTTGATATGATTTTTCTTTTTTGTGCATTTAAGTATAGATTTTTGTGATTCCGCTGTATTTCTTTGTGCTCTTGATTAGTTGTTCCAATCCCTTTATATTATTTTAAAGAAGCACAGTGTCGATATTATATTAGGGGCTACCATATGTTCTATTTTCTCTGGCCATACCCCTTGTTTTATGCCTTATATTTTGGTCCGGCTAAATATCTGAGATATACAAATATGTCGGAGTTTTTACTTTCGGCACTTTTATTCGAACTATCTCTCTGTCTCCCCCAGACTATTTCTTCTCGATTAGTTTATGGACTGTCACAATGATTTCCTATGTCTCCCCAGGTTATCTCTTCTCGATTAGTTTATGGGCTGTCACAATGTTCTTCTCTATGTTGAAATACATTGAGTTATTACGTTTAAATGTACATAATTACTTAATAATCTCAAGCCGTTTCTACTGATAAACTATCACCAGACTATCAGACTATCTCTTCTCGATTAGTTTATGGGCTGTCACAATGTTTTCCTATGCCTCCCCAGACTATCTCTTCTTGGTAAGTTTATATGTTGTCACAATTTTGTCTACGGTGGCTATCTATAAATTACAACGGTTGATACTATGAGCCATGTTGTAACAATTAGTGTCTACCTGTGTGATTATTTACCTTGCTTATGTTTATCAATTTATGTTTATCATTTATTAGTTTAAATAATTATATTTAGGATTAGAGTCAGGATTAGGTATGTAAACATAACTAACCATAACCAACGTTTTTTGTGCAATGTTTCACTCCCTCCCATCCCCCTGTCAACAGACTGTTAAGAATTCAGGAATAACCTGCTTAATCATGTTAATAATTTTACGTTCCACTCCCCCCCCCCCCCCCCCCCAAGAAATTTTTTGTCAGAAAAGTACTAAGAAATAGCATGATTTAAAAAAAATTGATGTGGTATGTGATGAGTTTACCTCTCCTTTGGATAGGTTCGCCCTTTTCAACCAGCGGACAAAGGTCAGGTAGGCTATATCAGGACACCTTTTAGAAAACTTTCCAAATTCAAACAAATTGTATATAATTGATTGCTATGGTAAAACGGCTTTTATTTCCACTGTCTTATAAAAAACCTCTATTCAGTTTTAAACAGGAAACAGATGCAGTGAAGAATGTGTTTTTGATGTTTAATGTTTATCTCATTTCATTTGTCTTGTTTAGATTTAACCTTGAAGTACGTTGAATACTAAAACAGCTGATATGTATATCATCTTCATCTATGTCTCCCAAAAAATATGCTACAGAATGGAGACAACAATAAGAATAAACTATCCACTGCTGTATCCACATTGTTACCTCATCATATTATCCACTGATGTATCCACATTGTTACCTTATCATATTATCCACTGCTGTATGATTCTTAATTCTTGATTAAGAACAAGCGTCACAGCACAGGGGACATTCCCATATATGCTCTGCTTGCCGTTCCATCAGCCAGCTAACAGTGTATAAGCTCAGCGTCCCAGTCAGTTGCCGAGAGAGCGTTCTGCTGATCTTTCTTCAGAGGGGGCAATATCTCCCGTCGCCTATAGTCGTTTCCATTTATACCATTCTCTGAATGTGTTCACTATCTTGTTCGACCTCGTCCTCGTCTTTTCGTAGGATATCCATGACTTCTCTAATTAAGTAAATCCTGTCTCTTCTTCTTATCTCAGTGCCACTCACCAAGGCTTTACCAGCCAAAACATCGGCTCTTTCATTTCCCCTGACTCCAGCATGACCTGGACAGTAGAACCACTTAATACTCTGCGAGTGGTTAAAAGGAGTGGCCCATTCAGTTCTAATCATACACTTTTCTATCTTGCTGTATCCACATTGTTACCTTATCATTTATTGTAATAAAACTTAGGTCGTTATTAATCGTATTCATTTATCAATCATAACCAACACAGTAAAAATTCAAGACAGAGTCAACATGTATAGGATAGGGCATATGTTATTGAAGAGCAAAAATTGAATAATATCTAATAACCACTGGAAATATTAGAAGAGACAGTGGTAGACAAAAAGAGAAACTGTTGAATGGGCTGACATTATGGCATGGTAGAATATCACAAAATGTTAACACAAGAAAAATTAGGTTGTGGAGAAACACGATAGCATATGTCATTCTGCATGGTACATTAAAAATCGTCTTCAGCGGACCCTCTATTAAACAATCAATTATATTCAGCGTAAATATTTGTCAGTTGCTTTGATGGTTACATTTTCAATAGTATAGTTTTTGATTAAGCGGAAACCTGGCTTTAGTGGGGAAATGTTTCAGTACCTTGCGGTTCAGCTAAGGGCAGGTTTTTCTTTATTTTATAGATTGGTTTTAAATTTTTTTAAATTCACATGCTAATGTTAACACTTGCCACCCTCATATATTTGATTTTATTGTGTAGTGTCTGTAAATTGATAAGCGTAGTACACCAGTTAACAAAAACTAGCTAAAAGTTGAAAAAAACCCTAATTGCTTACGACACATCCGCTTTCAATGTAAACGTTACAGATGTCAGTGCTTATAAGTCTAGAATAATGTCATAGACCAAGTAAAAGGTACTATTCATGTGTCAATTTGCATTAATCTTGAAAAACAAGTTACACGACATGCACAAAATGCACATAAAACCTGACAAAATCTACCAGACGTGCAATAGCTTCAAATTAAATGGAAAATAAGGAAATAAATGAGAAAAATCAATGAATGATAATACAATTTTAAAAAACATGAAAACTACAATGTTTCCAAATTGTGTCTGTAATGCGCTTCGTTTGATATGAAAGAGAATAGTTCCGTTAAATGACTACTTTTAATTGCATGTTTTTTTAATATAGTAAAATCAATTTATGCCAGTGAATGGAATCTGTCAAGAGAAAGGAATGTCTAATTATTTAAACATTGGTAAATAAGAAAACAATGACCATCTTTATAAAACTTTACGAGGCTGGCTCATCGGTGAGATTTTGGAATAGTAAACGAGGGGGGGGGGTTGAAGATGAATATAACAATTATTGGGGGAGGGGGATGCACTTTACACATAAGGGGACGTTAACCCTGACATGTGATTGCGTTAGTGACTATATTTGAGAGATGGTAATGTTGATGTGGAAACAATTATTTCAGACTTATTCCTGAGACCAACGAAAATTGAACCAGTCCGTTCTGACGGCACAAAATCGCCTGGCAACTAAAGTAAACGGGTTTTTCCGTGCTTGACTAACCGCACCTCCAATAAAAGATGCCATTTTGTCAAGACATTCAAACTGCGTACTCAAGTCACTTAGAACGGACCAATCAAGACAATAACTATTTCAGACTGTTATGAATACGTGAATGTACTATTTGTTATAAATTATTCATTGCTAGAGTAAAACTCCATTTGTCTTTTCAAAGTGAGAGAAGTTATTATAGGATCATCATCATCAGGTGCCTAGCCGGTTGGCGTAGACGGTCATGCCTCTCCACAGCTCTCTGTCCACAGTATTATGTATTAAGATTGTTGTTGTTTCCCTGGTTGTCAAACTGTCTAATATTTTCTCACGTTGTCTCCCTCTTTCTCTGTTGCCTTCAATTTTGCCTGTTGTGACTATGTTCTCCAAATATCCTTGTCTCATGAAATGGCCAAAAAAAAAGAAGATTGCCTTTTTCTTATATTATTGATTAAGGTCCGTTTCGCATTTGACTCTTTCAACACCTCTACATTAGTTTTTCTGGCAGCCCAGGGTATTCTAAGCATTCTTCTATAGAACCACGTCACTATTGCCTCTAGTTTCCCACTTTCTAGTTTTTTTATTGTCCAAGACTCAATATTATAGGATACTTAAATATTTGTGGTATTTAAAAACAACATTACTCGCCTTGAACATTTACAGGTTCAATATTTTTAGCAATAAGATTGGTGCATGATATAATATATTTTACTAACAACTACGCTGTGGCGTGGTGACTTGATTATCAGAACCGCGATCTTCACTTTTCCATAAAAATATGATAAAAACAATTCAAAAAGCCACGTTGACATTTTTAAAATTTCCTTTTTGAAATTCCTCATTTTCCCATTAGAAAATATACATCTTCGACATTGGCTCGTCACCACGTTTCCTTGACGCACCTGTCTGACTTTCCAAGCAGATTTTAATCTAGTCTACACTTTGTGATGTAGTGTTCGTGTTTCTCTGTTTCTCGTTGTAGACCTTCAATTTTTCAAAGGAAAAAGAAAACAGAATGGAAGTAACAAGGAGAAGCGTTAAATATAGATACAAGAGAGATGTCTAAGATATGGAAAGAACTGGGGGGGGGGGGGGGGACTTTGTTTCTATTTCCATGAATTACGAATGATGAAGCTCCTAATTGTATTTGCGTTATCTAGAAGGGGGATGGATGGGGGTTCTCCAGATCTTCATTATAGCATGGCTTTGGGTCACTTTTACCCTATATGGGATAACCAACTCCCACCACCATAACCACATTAGTCTCCTCTTACAACAAACATGGAAGGCATGCAGTGTTGCTATTCTTTTCTCCCTTTTCGGGCACCGGAACCATACGAGCGGTTCATTTTGTTCATCCTGGATTCATGACTTTACATCTTTTGGTCCCATGTTTTGTTATATAACTCCGGAGTGACCGGATTACTAGAACCTCGACACCTTATGTTATTGTTGAAAGCTCTAATATAATCTAAAACGTCCATGGCTGAAAGAAGTATACCTCTCCGTACGACATACGTTATATTTATACAATAAACCTCTTTTATAAAAATCGACTTCACAGGCCGTGGGGACCGAAGTACCATAACCCCGACCTCTACTAATTTTAATGGTAAAAAGCTCTAATATAACCTAAACTATCGAATTAGTCTTCACCAGTCTCTGTTTTCCATACACCGTAGCAAATTCTACTTAATACACATTCGTGACCAATTATGTCTACCTGGGGATGGGGAGACTGTCCATATATTGCGTCAATAATTACTTGACTTTTTGTACGCCCTCCGCTGTGTCAACAACTGTCAAGATTTCAGGGATCCTCCTACGTAATTCTTTCCAAGACATTTTAATTGTTTAGTATAATAAGAGCAAGAAAAATTATATGTATTTCTTTAATTTTTGTAGAAAATGATCGAAATTTAAACAATTTAATTGGTGTATACAAAAACAGTACTGTTTATGTCCACTTTTGTTAACCCTTCCTTCCCATTGTAAACAACTGTCAAATATTTTCTGAGCGATAATCCTCCCTCAATTTTAGATATTTAATATGGAAAGTCCCATTTTAAATTCAGCAGAAACTTAATAAACTAACGAGCGGATAGAATTTCTCTTATATAGGATGCACCGGTGTGCACTTTCCTAGAAAGGTATTAATCAAGTTTACGTTTTGTGATGTAGTGTTCGTGTTTCTGTTGTAGACCTTCAATTATTCAGAGGAAAAGAGAACAGAATGGAAAGTAACAAGGAGAAGCGTTAAATATAGATACAAGAGAGATGTCTAAGATATGGAAAGAACTGGAGGAACTTTGTTTCTATTTCCATGAATTACGAATGATGAGGCTCCTAATTGTATGATGTTCGTCCGTCGTGATCGACGATGACCAAAAACTCAACCATAATAATAATAACAATAAATAATAAAATAATAAAGTTAATAGTGCGTTTTTAAATGACTAGCAAGTCCAATGCGCGCACAAAATGTTCTTTTACAGAATTGACAACAATAGAAGGTATCTGTGTGAGGTTGAGATGTTTTTTCTTTTCTACATGTCCGCTTCTGTCTTGCAGTTTCTTGCAGTTTCTTGTCTGCAGTTTCTTGTGCCAGTTTCTTGTCCTAATTGTATATGCGTTATCTAGAAGTGGGGAGTGATAGGGGTTCTCCGGATCTTTATTTCATACCCAAATACTATAGCTCTCAAGAGCATACAATTCTCTGAAAAGATGTCTCGTATTCAGTATGTGTAGGCCTATATCTAAAAATCTCATGTTTAAGTCAGTTTGTATGCACACATCCAATCACAGGAAAGTCTGCAACCATTTGTTGGAGTCAATGTTGGCCACTTTAACATGCAGTCCACATCTGTCTACATACCTGCTTATCCATCCATCCATCCATCCATCCATCCATCCATCATCCATCCATCCATCCATCCATCCATCCATCCATCCATCCATCCATCCATCTCTCTGTCTGCCTGCCTGCCTGTCTGTCTGTCTATCTATCTATCTACCTACCTACCTACCTACCAGCCTACCTACCTACATACCTACCTACCTACTTGTCTGTCTGTCTGGCTGCCTGTATGTCTGTCTGGCTGCCTGTCTGTCTGCCTCTACCTGTCTATCTGACTGTCTCTATGTTTGTCTATCTCTTTTTTCAGTGCGGAATATGGTACACATGGGAGCCGCGTTAGCGCAGTGGTTAGCGCACTGGCTTCGCATATGAGTGGTCCTGGGTTCATTTCCCAGCTGAGGCGGAAATGTTTTCAGATCGCAACGGCTCCCAGGTCGACCCAGCCTTAAATGGGTACCGGATTAATCCGGGAAGTAAGGACTGCGAGGGAGAGGAGATGGCTACCGCCCTCATTTGCAGAGCCTGTGAAATGTGAGATCGCTAACATCTCACACCCCTACGGCATTAATAAATGCTATGGGTTACTTTACTTTTTTTTATGGTACACAGAGAAGAAGACTTTGAAAACTAACATGACCCTTTCCACTAGCTCGTGTTGTAGTGTATCGTATGTCATGCTAGTGTAACTATTTTCTTTCTGTATTCCTGTATTCTGTAAGCTTGTTAGACACTAAAGTGCTTTGTTATTAACTTTGCTTTAAAATGTGATTCCTTTGGGTATTGAGCTTTGTTTATAATGTATAATAGACGAAGAAACTAGAAAAAATTTAAACCAACAAAGGAAACAAAAGCTGGATACAGCTAGAGATCCGACTTTAGCATAAGTCCAAGCAGATACAACTTAAATAAAATAACTAAGAGGACACTTGTGCATTTAAAAAGTGGTGAAAGATTATTTAATGATGATAAAATATTTCCTTTAGCTGCCAGCAGGTAGTTCTTGGCAACCCATAACTTTTTGACAAAAGCCCATGTTCTTTTCAGTTGCTGATGCGTCAGCAGGACTCATATAAGGTATCAAAGGTAGGATTGTGTAAGGGAGTTTGGTTTATGGATGCACTTTTAGCTAGTCCACGAACGGAGACATTCATAGCGCCAGTATCCCGGGATTACCACGTACTGCCAGGAGCACAGACCACAATTCTGGGATAACTAACGCATAATTCTTCTGTCACGGAAACTATGAAAACTGCAGAACACAAAGTCCACTAAACAATCAGATATAGGGGTAAAACAATATAGGAGTAAAACAAGTACCAGAGTTCAAATATCTCGGTAGTATTTTTCAGAAAATGGAAGCCTCGATAGAGAAATAGAGATGAGATGTCAAAAGGCAAATGCAGTAACATACCAACTGTCATCACTTCTACTTCACCCCAAGATGGAGATGTAAGTTGAGAGACAAATGATCTACAGTATATTCCTACCAACACTGTCTTACCAGTGCTAAACCTGGTCTCTCTCATCTTCACATTACAGAAAGATAGTGACATGCGAGATGAAATGCTTGAGGAAAGCTGCCGGGGTCACCAGGTTTTATAGATTGCAAAATGAATATATCAGAGAAAGAATAGCTATAATATCTTGTACAGATTAAATAGAGAGAGAATAGATCAAGTGGTTTGGCCACATTATGAGTATGCATCACGAAAAGCATATAACCAAATGAGATCAGGGTACAAAGCCAGAGAAAGACCACGGAAAAGATGGATAGAAAACGTCAGGGAGATCCTGTACAGAGACGGTCATAGCACAGCCGAGGCCACACATCTGGTGATAGAACGCAAGCTCGAGCTCCAATCACCCCTACGCTTAACGGCAAGAGTGGATCACAAACCACCTGGGGAAAGACAATAGACAATAGACAGAAATTCTTCTGTCAAATTTGTTGAACCATCCGTAGTGATTGCACATCTACCGTCACCTAGGAGTCTACTAAAAAAAGACAAAGGTGCAATGTCTGCTTGCCTGCATCTCTTCGTTATCCATGAGGATTATATTTGATAGATGAAAAAGTAAAAAATTGTGACAAGATGTGACAATGATGATTTTTCCACATGTAACAGGGAAACTGATGAACATAAAATGGAGCGACTTCGTCACAAATAGTGATCTAAGAGACAAAACACACCAAGAGTATGTTTCAAACATCATAAGAAAACGAAGATGGAAATACCTTGGTCACGTTTTACGGCTAGATGTAAACAGAATAAACCAACCAGCCCTTATGTGGTCTCCTGAGGGTAAAAGAAAAAGAGGAAGCCCTAAAACAACCCTTAAAAACACCATTCTTAAAGAAGGGGAATTAATAGGCTGTAAGACAATCCAGGAACTAAAGCTGTAGGCAGCGGACCGCATCATATGAAGAACCAAAACCTCTGCCCTATGTGTCGCTTGCGGCACGAAAGGAACAAACTAACAGGGATCATCATATTTCCCAACTTTTCTTAATTGCATCCTACGACATGTCTGGAAAAAAGTGGTCCTATTCTGTGCACCCTGAACTAGAAGTTCAGGCCCTGGTTACCATACTGGCGTGTTTATTTGATATAATTGAAAAAAAAAGACAAAATGTGTGAAATATACAAATAAAATAATAATTGTATCAAATCAGTAATACGATATTGCATTTCTAAATTTTGTAGGCACCATTAATTATTCATTCTCATGACCAGTACAAATGTGAATTACTACAAACAGGTACGCTAGTTGTGCTTGTGAGATGGGTTCTCTGATAGAGTTGTACCATCGATACTACTCTTAAATACATAATAATAATATGCGTAGTAGTAGTAAGGCCCATAACACGTCATGCTCGTAGGGGTCAGTCAGTCAGTTCATTCTTTTGAAAAGTTTGGCACATAGGGCGGGTGTCATAGTTCTCCATGCCTGTCGGTAGTTGCTAGGGATTGCAGATCTTGTGCATTTATGCATGTTGATTTTAATTCATTCATAAATGTACTTTTGAGCGTTGTTTTTGGTCTTCCCTGTTTTATTTTTCCGTCTGGTGACCACATGAAGGCTTGTCGTGGAATTATGTCTTCCTTCATTCCAAGTTCGTGGCCGATGTATGTCAAGCGGGGTTTTCTGATGATGTTCGTCACGTATTCTTGTTTTGTCTCCTCTATTAGTATACTGTTTGATTTGAAGTCTTTCCAATTAGTATTAATATCGTAGCGGTGCAACAATGTAATTAAAATGCTGGACAGCTTGGCATTGTGCCATGGGAAAACATCTGTATCGAAAATGATTGACAGCACATGAAACAGGCGGCTGTAGACAGACATGATGTTGTTCGTTCATTATAAGTGGATAACGGCTGAGAAAGAAAGAAGGAAATGTATCTAAAGATGTTTTTCACTTCGCTTTTGATGACCGTTTTTAAGAAAACCGCTATTATTGAAATGTTGTAGGGCATTGAAATAATTTAAATTCGTTTATAGTTCAATGTATGCAGTCCTGGAGATACATTAATTATCGGTAGTCATGAATAACATATCATATAGTTTAATCAACTTGAAGGATCATAAAATTAGTCGTATATTTGCTAAATGAAATACGATTCATCAAATACGTATATAACAGTTAAGATAGAAAGTCACAGATTAATCAAACATATACTATAACTGTTATATAGCCCGCACAGTTTCGTTAAATTGCACTGTGGTACTTTTTTAAAATAGTTTAGTAGCCAATATTTAACATCACTTGAGACTTGCATTGTATTATCTGAAATCTGAAACAACAAAAAATACTTTCATAATCGCAACAATTTTCAGCATTTTATTATTTAATATTCTTCTTCTACCTTGGTTCTCACACTCCTGCAGATTAGCAGAATGTAGTCATGCGAACGGTATTCGTTGAGTCATGATAGTTTACAGCTTTGCTGCAATATAATCATATTTTGACCAGACACATCCGACTTCAGCTTTGCTTCTGAGTCACTTTGATCCTATATGGGATGGGATATCCATTTCCACCCCATAACCTCTGTAGTACCTTCTTAATACATGCATGGAAGGTAAACAGTGTTGTTATT
Organism: Meghimatium bilineatum; assembly: GCA_034231615.1. Taxonomy (NCBI): domain Eukaryota; kingdom Metazoa; phylum Mollusca; class Gastropoda; order Stylommatophora; family Philomycidae; genus Meghimatium; species Meghimatium bilineatum. The sequence continues at coordinate 52,026,900 of CM067298.1, forward strand.
GTGTGCTTTCCTTTTGGACGCAGGTAACATACAGGTTTATTAACGTAATCAACCTCAACTAGATTTGACTCCTTCATAATATTTTATTTAATAGTTTCTCTCGCTGTCGTCCTAGACCTCTCTTGCCCTCCGTTTTACCATTTGTAACTATGTTTTCCAGACATCTTTGTCTCATAACGTGCACACAAAGTAAAGATTGTATATTTCAAATACTATTAAAAGTAACTCCTCCCCACGTTTCCATTTGACTCTTAGAAAGACTCTAGTTTAGTCTTTCTAGCTGCACATAGTACTCTTCTATAGAACCATATCACAAATCTATTAATTTGTTTAATAATGTCAGCATATCTCAGATTATTCAGATTGTAACCCCCAACTGTTATACCTGGCATGGTTTCTACATTTCGCATAATCTCTTTATACAGAGAATATCTGATTACATTATACATCCTTGCCTGACGCCTATTTTATCTTTTGGATTTATCCTACATTGCTGTCAGTACAATCCAAAAAAATGTATAATTTGGAAATATATCAAAATTTATTACAATGTAAAACTGACAAATTATCACGAGGATTGTTGCTTCAAATGTTGTTTTATGCTGGTTAATATTTAATTGTAAACATCTGACATTTACTTCAAATATTGCTTTCCTGTGGTTGATACTTAATGATAAACATCTGCTGTTCACTTCAAATTTTGTTTTATGTTGGTAAATAGTTGATTATTATCTTTTGAAATCTATACATTTTCTTTTTCTTCATCTGCTTTCGCTCTAAAACTCATGTTAGTCATTAGCATGTAACCTGGAGAACTAAATCGTAGTTTACCACTTGGTTGTGCTGTCTGCACATTTCGACCCAACACAGCCGGCGTCAGTATGAAACATTTCAAGCCACAATATAACGTAACTATTGCTAGATCTTTAGCCTTGCTATATGATATATTTGTTGCTCGCTGTTTTGTTTTTTTATGAGGAAAACGTTTTAGTAAAATAAAAATTGTCTATCACTTTATTTCCCTGTTAGCGTGTCGTGTTCACAAGAATTTATATCTGTTGTTACTACAAGTAGAAAAGGGGAGTCTGAAATATTACGTTTACAGTTCAGAAAAAAGTCTAAAGATTTTTCAATAAGGACTTTAATAAATCCTTTTTTGAAGACAAGCGAAAAGCAAATAATAAAATTAATACTACAAATGGACTAAACCCAGACATTTAATAACAGAAGAAACAGAAGCGATTATATATTATGGTAGAAACGAATATTATAAAACTAGAGGAATGAAAACTAAATTAAAGAACCAGATTTGGAAACAGAAAATGACAAAATAACATTGTAATATATAGAAATTAAATCACTGAATGGCGAATACTCGTTTTCTATTAAAATCAACAACAGTGATTGTTATTAATAAGTTAGACGAAGGTTGACCTTGACATTAAATAAACTGATAGAAACGAAAAATATTTATTTGGGCTGTAACCAAATACAAAACTAGAGTCTGGATATTTCCAGCAGCAACATATGTGTTGCAGCAAAAAATTGCAGCTTCTGAAACAAAATGTTACAGAATACTCATCAGAATGTCATGAATCAAAAAGTCTACAGTTTCTGAAACAAAGTGTTACAGAAGACTCATCAGAATGTCATGGGTTAAAAAGTCGCCACTATGTGACTAAGAGAATTGAATGTAAAAGAAAACTACTGACTAAACAACAAAGTTCTCTCTTTAAAATTACAATATTTTGGCTATATCAAACGAAATGACAGCTTGAAAAAGACAATGATGGAAAAGATGATACCATGGAAATGAAAAGGGGCCAGACCACGTTGACGTTGGACAAAATATATAAAACACCTCATGAACATGACACTCACAGTAGCAGGTAGATTAGCTACACTCTGCCCAGGATATGCCACTTGAATATGAGTGTAATGAGACCAAGATTGATGTATTACATGACAATCTATGGCAGTTCTCAAGAGCATAACGAGATCGTTTATTCGTACTAATTTAGAGGAAAAGCGAGGAGCGTGTTTAACTAGTGATTCACATGAGCTATAAATATACATCCACGCTCAAGTGACAGCTTGTTAGACATTCATAAACTAGGTAATGTCATACTGAGACTGACAAAAAACATGGCGATCTTGTCAACCAATGCACGTAAAGTCTGATATTCAGCGAATTTACGCGATAGTTTATCGTCACACCGGGTAATTAGGCGAACGTCAAAAGCGTGGTGTTAACCGCATCAGGTATGGTGTGACACCTAGATAACCATGGCCATCCATAGCATATAACTTCACTTTCAATCATCTCGACTCATCTTGACAGCGGTTTGAAGTGATGTCCGACAAGAGAGTGAGGTCGACGCTTTAATACAACTCCTCCTCACTTAAATCAAAATACCCAATGCAAGTCATTTGCACATCCACGAAAATTCACCGGAATGTGGCAAAAAGAAGAGCTTCATGGATAAAGACCTCACTGAAAGCCTTTAAAATAGACACAGATACATGGAGAGCTTGCAATAAATAGATCTACATGCGCTCTACAGTCAAAAGGGCGCATCATCTTGTGAAAAGAGGAGAAATGCAGCAGCTTAACAGTGGAGATTAGCTAGAGTCACTGATAGACCAAAAAACCGTATACAGTGGTCATTTGTGGCTCAAACTGTTCAAGGACATTTTCGGCTCGAATAGAGTTTATTAGCCATAAATGAACTCTTAAGTAAGGACATATCTATAACTGAATTTTAAAAGTGGATGTAACAAATTGTCATCATCATTTGTGATAGACGAACAACAACAATAACAACAACAATACACACACGCACATACGTACACACACATACGCGCACGCACTATGCACGCACACACACGCACACGCGCACGCATGAATGCACACACAAAGGACACATAATTTATGGGTTTGACTGATTGTAATCACGTAGGTTCTAGCTTTCCATGTGAGAATATATTTTGTGATTTTACTGTTCAACAAACTTGACAAAGAAAAACTATATAATACAATTTAATGTTTGCCTATCCTTTATTTCAATTTTTGTGCCAAAACAAACAATAACTCATACATTTCTAGATTTATATACATATCATTTAAATTTTTAAAATTTTCTCAACAACAACTCAAATTAAAGAACGTTAATAAGCAGTGTTCATGCCGAAACTGTGCTATCATTGCCAGACCTGGATTCTGACAGAGAAACTAGAACAAAAACTCGCAGTATACGAAATCAAATGTCCGAGAACATCCCTGAGAATAACAAAAAGAGAAAGAATAAACAATGATACTATAAGAAGTATGATGAAAACATTATTGTGCAAAAATACATCATCAGGTACCATGCCGGCTGGCGTAGGCGAACATGGCTCTCCACAGCTATCTTCAGCATTATGTATCAAGATCGTTGCTGTTTCCCTGCCGTGCCAAGCTGTCAAACTGTTTAATATATTCTCACGTTGTCACTCTCTGTCTGTTGCCTTCAATATTGCCTGTTGTGACTAAGTTCTCCAAATCTCCTTGTCTCATGAAATGGTCAAAAAATAAATTAAGATTGTTTTTTTCTTATATTATTGATTAAAGTTCGTTTCACATTTGACTCTTTCAACATCTCCACATTAGTTTTTCTGGCAGTCCATGGATTCTCAGCATTCTTTTGTAGAACTATATCTCTATTTCCCACTTTCCTGTTTATTTATTGTCCAAAACTCTCATCCATATGTTAGTATAAGAGTTATATAGCACTGAAGAACTCTTTCTCATCTCTAATGACAAAGTCATATTACACAATATATTTTTCATTTTTCTGAATATTGTTATAGCCTGCACTTATTTCTGTTGAACTTCTTCCAATTGCTGTAATGGATATACCTAAATATTTGAATTGGTGGAATTGTTTTAATGCTTTATCATTCACTTTGATCTTGCAAGGTGTGGTATTTGTTGTTGTTTAAATAACCATTACTTCTGTTTTCTTGATATTTAGGAAGAGGCCATTAATTAAATCTTGAAGGTCTTCCTCACTTTTAGCAATCAGAACAGTGTCATCCGTATATCTCAAATGATTTATGTTATGTGCTCCCACTGATATTGAAGATTACATAGACAATCTTAAAATCAAATGGTTCGGCCACCTGATCCGAATGAAACCAGATCGCACTTCATCGATAGCTTTCAATAGAATATCCGAAAAGAGAAACAGGGGAAGACCCAAACGAAGATGGATAGATGCCATTAGAAAAATACTGCAACACCAAGGCTGCACTATGTCAGAGGCATTAGTTAGCAAAAGAAAGATTACTTCAGCCCCCCCCCCCCCCCCTTTATGCCTAGCGGCGCACATGGATAGGACAAGACAAGACAATTTAGCAGGTTCGCGTGTTTAGGTAGAATATATATATATATATATATATATATATATATATATATATATATATATATATATATTGTTATGCAATGACCTATTCTTCACGTCTTTGTTGTTCGTGATCTGCATGCCCCTCAAAAGTGTTTTAAACGGTTTTACACAAAGTATGCACAGTGAACAATGAAGATTTTAGGAAAAGTCTAATATAGTCACATTTGAATGATGATTCTGGATAAGTTCACAGGAATATATATATATATATATTCTAGCTATACTGGTGAACATAGAGTTCACGGACAGCTGTAGGAGATAATCATCTTCTGAAAATACTTACTTGTCAATTATGTACACAACCCACTGGGGATCGAGTAATACATGATTGATTTTGGTAATTCTATATAATAATATGTGTACCGTACCCTCTCTATTGCAGGATGTAAATTTTTTTAAACAAACTGATTTTAATCACTTTTGTGTATTCTTGTGTACCGCCATCATATAGCAGAGTCACTGAAATGTGAGATCGCTAACATCTCGCACTATCATCATCATTAAGTGCCGTCTTCGCAACGAAGGTTGGCTGCAACAGATCTCCAACATCCCCTGTCTCTTGTCTTGGTGGTGCATTCTGCTAGACTGTAACCTGTCCATCGAGTGATGTTACTCTCCCACTTGTATCTCTGCCTACCTCTCGCTCGCCTCCCTTTGACTTTGCCCTCAAGTAAGGTCTTCAATAAGGTGTCATGTCTTTTAATGTGACCAAAATATTTTATTTGCCTGATCTTTATTTCTCTTAGTAGTTATTTCTTCATATTAGGTGTCTTTAGCACCTCTTTATTTGTTTTCTTCTCTTTCCATGATGTTCTCCCTATTATTCTATATACCCACATCTCAAATGCATCAATTCTATCTTCTAATTGTTTATTTAGATCCATGTTTCTGAGCCATACATTAATATAGAGTAGATATAGATTTTATAATTCTCATTTTTAATTTGTTTGTAATTTGTTTAGATGTTATGGAGATGATATGGATCCAACTCTCCATATCTCGCACCACTAAGGCATTAATAAATACTATGGGTTAACTTTACTAAGTTTTTCAAGATGGTACATAATTTATATATTACATTCTGCATGCATTTAAATTTTCTGAATTAGACCTTGCCTCTTTAGTTTGTGCAAATATAAAATTGTGTGTGTATTTTAAATATATATTATTCGTATTTATTTTCACTTCATTGAGTTTGCTAAAGGGAAATGGTAAGTATTGATACTATTGTAGTTTATTTATCCATTTAGATTTAGACAAAAAAGAAACTTTATTCCTTCCGTACTATATCAATATCAAGTGACATATTCTTTCCAGAGCACTGTCTTCATCGTGAATACTCTGAACGCCTCTCTATTCCAGGCAAGCAGACCAGAGATACATTATTCGATGTCGCTGGTCATAGTCTTCTTCGTCTTCCTCTTCTTCTCTCACCTGGCATTCTGCCCTCCAGAATCAACCTCTCGATACCATCATGTCGCTTTAAGTGTACAAAATACTGTAGCTTCCTTCTTATGGTGGTATTTAGACGCCACCTTTCATTTAGTTTCAGTAATTTCAAAATTTCAATGATTCATCAGTCCTTCCAAACTACTTTCTGTAAATAAATAGACATCAGACCCATGGAGATATTAATATACAACTATTATTAATTGTAGCTTATATTTTAAGCATACATCAACTTAATACACTTCGAATATTCATTAAACATTTTCATCTTGAAAAAACCTGAAATGTTGTGATGTGTAGTCACTATAATAAAACTGCACCAAAAGCGGTTTCTCTTCTTACCCCGTTCCAGAAATATTCATTCTCTTAGGCATTGCTTTTTCATCGAAGAATGGATCATTTTGGAGGTATGGATCTTTGGCGTGGCAATATGTTATCTCTAATTGTGCATAGATGGTAGAATTTTTCCATGTTGACCTCCGTGGATAGAAATTCTAGTACTTGACGAATCTATTTTTGTGTGAAAAAATATACTCGAAAAAAACTACACAAAAGCTGCGCATAGTATTAAAAAGTTGAAATGTGGGCTCATCTCCCCTTATTGTACCCATTTTTTTGTGACAACACGGTTTGTTAAACACGTTATTTTAGTGACTGCACGAAAGGTGCGCATACTATAAAAAGTTGGAATGATACTGCACATAGTGTTAAAAAGTTACAATGTGGGCTCATCTCCCCGTATTGTATGTACTATCTGGTAAGGTACTGCTAATCTCAAAAGTGTGTAGCTTTAAGGTAAACAATTCAGTTGGAGAAGCATCTACGTTATACAACCTGATTCTGATGTGTTGTCGTATATCCGTGCCGATCTCGTATCCTCCTAGGCGATCATGTTTCTCCAAAACTATGTTATGTTTTTAATAAGTTCAGTTGGTGTCATTTTTTTCGCGTCACAGTGACAACTCATTCAGAAATGTCTCTCTTGGTCTTTCTTAGTCGCTTCTCCCCTTGATCTTTTCGGTGGTTACTAAATGTTCACGTTTTGCTCTTCTTATAAATGCTTTAAAAATCTTGCCTGCTTCTAATTTTTACTGTAATTTTTTTTTTACTCCAGTATCTCTGAGGGCGTCTACATTAGTTTTCTTGGATGTCCATGAAATTTTCATCATTCTTCTAAAAAGCCACATCGCAGTTGCTTCCAGCTCATCTTGTGCGCTTTTGTTTATCGCACATGCTTCAAATTTTTTTAAAATATTGGTTAAAAATAACATCCTAGCACTCGAATTCGCGTATGCATACTCCATTGTATATAATGTTTCTATTTTTTTTAAAAATGTTTCTTTGGCATGCGTTATCCTGCGTTTTATCTCATTGGAGCAATAGTCATCTGATGTTAAACTGGTGCCAATATACTTGGCTTTATCAGCTTGATTTAATTTAGCATCATTGATATCAATACTGTATCTTCTCGGTGTGTATTTCTTAGAAATAATCATTACTTCTGTTTGAATTAGACAAAACTTCTTAAACTCTAGCAACTTATAATTATAAACTCCTGCTAAAACTCTATCTTGCTCTAGAAATCTCTAAAAACTCTTTTCAAGGCTCGATCTAAAAGTGATGGTCGAGAACTCATTACTCAGATATGTCATCTGATCCAGGTTTTTGTCTCTCACTCAACACACCCATATTAGCATTCTTTCAGAGCCTTTGATTTGTTCTCCACAAACCTGGATTTAATAGGATGATATCTATACCCCAGGATGTCAATTTCTCTGTCTATCAGTTCATACAAGCTGGACAAAGAATCAAAGCCCTATACATTATAATTCCCTGACCGCAATACAAGACCACGTCTCCATGTACATTCCAACACCTCAGTTCTTCTCTGCTTGTATCTAGTGCTTTGTTTCTGGGTACAGTGGCGTAGCGTGGGTCAATGGCGCCCGGGGCGGAATCATAATCTGCCGCCCTTGTGGCATTAAAAATTATGTCAAGAGATTGTAAAAGACTGGACGAAAATATTTATTTGAAAACATAATAGGTATATAAACAAAAATACATTATCATTTAACTTTTCGAGTCTTAAGGGAGGCAAAATTTAATTTTGTCCGTGATACTTTGTTCTATTGACAAAATGGCTAAATTACTTAATCTTGTGCAGCTCATGGTAGACCTTAAGTAATATTGTTTATTAACTTTAACTTTGAGAAGCTTCGTTCACATGCTGATAGCTATTGTTAAAAATATGCGAAGCATTATCACGATATTCGGCTCGGTAATACGATAGTTTCATTGCTGAATAAACTCCAGAAGCTCGAATGATCCCTTCATAAGTTTGTTTTGGCTTTTGCATCTGCTACAGAGACAAAATTGCGCAATCTCTCTCTTTCGATTTCAAACTATTTCACATCGATGTCACTGGGCTCTTCGAATTCACACTTGTATTCTGGGTTTAACGAGTTGCTTGGTGTCAAGAAAGTTTCTATGTATTTAACATCCAGCTCATGCAGTTGCTGAAACTTGGTCTTATATTATAACTAACCCTACCGTGTACACAAAAATAGAATAGTATTAAGACACAGTATCATAGTAGACACACATATATAATATATAAATCACATCTACTCACATAGTCGACGCACGTGGGTGCAAGTTTTGTTTGAATGAGACTTCTATCTAGGTCTATATGGGAACAATAAATGATTGTCCTCCAACTGAAACTTCCATAAAGGGGACTCTCAGTTCAGTTGGGAGGTAACAATTATTTCTTTTGTGTAATTTCTTGTATGAGGACAATTCCTTTCTGGTTCTCACAGGTGATCTATAGGGGGGGGGGCGTTTCAGACACGACATATTTATTACCCAGTGGCTGGTTTAAATTACCTTTGTCCAGACTTTGAGAATTGGGATCTCCAATTCACAATGAAAACACCCAAATGGGATCCTGTAAGAACAAAAGCTGTACAGATGATATCTTTACACTTAGACCAGGGACAGAAAGAGCCACAGAAAACAACATGGAATTATACATCACATTCGTCAACAAAAGAAGGCCTTCGACAGAGTGGACAGACAACAACTGTGGAAACACTATCAATATACGGAGTACCAGAACATTTAATCAACATATGCAAGGGCATTAATGCTAATAGCCAATGTGCAGTAAGAACAAATGCAGGTGTGTCCAATAAGTTCCAAATCCAATCAGGAGTTCGTCAAAGGTGTGTTCTATCTCCTCTACTTTTTATAATATATATCGACCACATCTATAAACTAACAAGTACCATCGAAGAAGATAACATGGAAGACAAATTGAACGAACTACTCTTTGCATAGGTCCAAGTACTAATAGCAATATCAGAAGAACAATTGCAAGAACATATGAACAGACTCGACACAATATGCAAAATATTGCACATGAAGATTAAAATTGATAAGACCGAAATAATGCCAATAGCTAAGAAAGAAAGAAATGTCACTTCGTCCATCGATAATAAACACCTCAAACAAGTTAAGGAGTTCACTTACTTAGGAAGCATTATAATGAGTGAAGGGGAAAACAGTAAATAGATATAAAATAGAACCAGCAAAACATACCAGATCCTAGGACAGATGACATATATTTTTAAGAACAAAATTGTAAACATAGACACTAAAGTTGCATTATACAAGACCATTATTATCCCATCACTGTGCTACCAGTGTCAAACCTGGACAATTACAGCACATTACAAAAGAAAAATAGTAACAGTGAAAATGATAAATGTCTACGAAGAATACTCGGAGTGTCATAAAGATATAATACCAGTAGTGGAACACATCAAAAGACAGCAGATTAAGTGGTTTTCACACTCTTCAAGATTACCGACATATAGCATGTCACAAATGGCCATGACACATAGACATAACGGCTTTAAAGCCAGAGGCAGACCATGTAAAAGATGGATCACAGAAATCAAAGAAGCCACAGGAACAAGTTTACACACATCACACAAGAAGGCCATCTCCAGAGAACTCGTTTACCCCTGACGCTGCAAGACAAACAAGAGATACAACGTATAGATAGATAAATATGATATAACTCACAATGAAGACCTTACTTGAAGGTAAAGTCAAAGGGAAGCGAGCAATGGATTGGCAGATATACAAGTGGGAGGGTAACATCCCAAGATGAACAGGGTACAGTCTAGCAGAGTGCACAACCAAAACAGGAGACAGGAAATGTTGGAGGTCTGTTGCCTTCCTTCCTTCGTTGCAGAGACAGTATCTGATGATGATGATGTCTACCTGTGGAATTTCTAGTTTCTCCTGAATGACCAATGACAATTTAAAGGTCTCTCTTCTCTCCCTTTAAGCGCTCTAATTGCAATTGCATGGTCAGTGGGCGTCACAGCGGGCACGCCCCTTTATGGTTTATTGAGATCTTGCAGAAAACTAAAAGGTCAGAAAGTATCAGGTTGCGTTCCAACATGGAACGTTATAAGAAAACCTGTCTCTACCACACAAAAATACATAAAAATCCGTGGATGTCGATGTACGCCCATACAGCCGTACATCTTGGGAAAAACCATACAATATTCGGCGATTTGGGCTGGGAGTGAGAGGATTCACAAAATGTACCATCAGTCGATCACAACAAACATTGAACATATTACGTGTAAAACCATCTGCCTACATCTTACTTTGGCAGGGGCGGTTATAATCATCCCTTTGTTTTTATAAAAAAGAATCTTTTTAGGATTTCCTCAGACGCAATAAGCACATCTGGTTTTTGTATTATCTAGGGTTGTATAAGTTTTCGCATGTTCTATTTGTCTATTTGCAAACTTATATGCTTCTAGTGGAATGCTGCTATATATTTATGTTCAGAGTTAGCTTAATTATCCAATTTTGTTTCTCATATAACATAATATTTGTACATTTTGCCGCATATAAATTATTTTTTATATAAACTTAAAAAACACCATAAACACAAACCAACTGCACTTTTCCGGGTTCATTTTATTGTTTCATATTTTGAATACTATTATTGGGAAAGGTTATTTTGTCATAGTTGTCATTGTCAAGTAAGGAATTGTTAATTTAGTAGCTGGATATTTAGTTTTTGAAAATTTGCCGCCCTCCCGATGATGCCGCCCGGGGCGGTCCGCACCTCCGCCCCCCCCCCTCGCTACGCCACTGTCTGGGTATACGCAGATATACAGCATATACTCACATTTTTCGTGTGTTTCTTACTGTGGTTCTGATTTGGTTCAACACAAAGAAACTTACATGCATATTCACAATATTCAACCGTGAAATACTCAAATGGTCATCTATGGGTTATTTTGAATCACAATGGTAAACGATCAAGTACACTGACACACGATATACCAAGTGATATGTTAAGAGATAAAGTTGCAGTGTTGCGAAACAACAATATACTGAAGATGGTTAATATGATTTATAGCTGACTCCCCCCAAACCCCCCAACCCACCGACACTTCCGGGTAGTAAATTTTGACACAAAGCGAGTTTTCAGTTTAGAAGTATCTTATTTCACTTTTATAGAAACTGTACAATTAAACACTGCATGGACCATGAGATTTGAGAATAAAAGACCTGAAGGCAGACGCAAAACACGCCTTTTATACAAACATTTTCTATTATTTTGTGCTGTTCGTTGGTCGGCATTGGCAGACGACACAAAGTGACTAACGAAAAATTGCCGTGACCACGACAATATACAATATTAATGAAATAATATCAACTACTTAAAATTAGCATGGTTTGGACATGTATGCAGACATGATTCCTTATCAAAAACTATACTGTAGGGAGCCGTCGAAGGGGGAGGAGCAGAGAAGGGAAAATAAAGACATGGACAAACAACATCAAGGAATGGACATGGCGAGATTTTTCCTCACTCATCCCCATCGTTGAAGATAGTAATCGCTGGAGTAATAGCTGTGTGTTGAAGAATCCAATGTTGTACCCCTACCATCCTGACGGGTTACGGGCTTAGTAATGGATGAAATACTTTCAAATACAAAACTGAATAGTCAACTTAGTAGAGTATTAGATTTAGGTGAAATATTCATTATTCAGTTGAAAACTTCGTGTGCACACAGGAAGAGTAATTGCATTCAGTTCTGAGTTTTTGTGTGTGAATGAAACAAATTGTTAGTTAATTTTATTTTGTGATAAATAAGCATTATTTGTGGTGTGACACTTACTCGAACACTTAAGAAACACACAGGTGAGTTAGGGGAAAACAACCCTTTCTAATTAGATGTTGAACTTTTTAAAGGTACATTTCATATATCAACATTTTTATTTATATTTTGAAGTAATGAACCATATTTCTGTGTGTTCTATTTAGGGAGAGGAGGGGGGGGGGTGAATGTTGCCAGGCAATTTTCGCAAAAAAAAAAATCACTGCTCGTATTCACGCTTCTATGGAGTGCTTATCTTCAATAATGTTGCATACTACTGTTCTATTTTGGAGAGTATTCAGTTCTCTAATAATGTAGGATCTAGTTTAGTAACCATGACAGCTCTTCTCAGACACTTCATTTAACATGTAACTATTTTACTTTGCAGTTATGTTATGTTATGTTCCTCCAGGGACATAGGCCGCGCATAGGGCAGAAACCATAGCTTTCAATTTCTGTCTTTGTGTTGCCAGGTCTTTCAATTCTTGCGTGTTGTTTAGGTTCATTGGCATGCCTTCTCTATTAATGGTTCTTCGTAGAGTTTCTCTAGGTCTACCTCTTCTTGTTACTCCGGGTGGCACCCAATATAGTGACTGCTGGGGAATTCTTAGACTGTTCATTCTGAGAACATGGCCGATGTCTCTAATGAAGGAAGATATATAGGTTGCAGTGAGAATGATTAAATATCTTGTTTGACATCGGTAGCAGAGTGTTGGTATAAAAATTGTAGATATTTTCTGTCTTTTTATTTCCGTCTTGATCTTTTGGTTGAGAAAAATGGTGAATATTGGCAAGCCACTGTGTTTGCTTTCTGACACCATCTTTATATTTCACTGTATCGTATTATGGCCCAATGAAATTCCTAAACATTCTTGTTCCTGACAACAGAGTATCTGGTTACCAGTTTTGCCATTTCCCATCCTAGAAGATTTTAGAGGGTAAAACATCTCACAGTCGTCGCTAAATGATGATACAAAGAGTATGCCATCCTTATACTCTTCTTTCAACAGCGGATGCTTGTCCAATTTAGTTATATCAATGATTTTTACCATTAAAAAGGTAGTGGAGATTGTGATTCGGTGATCATAACCTCCAAGTATTATAAATATTACTATTGTAAAAAAATAATTGTTTTTTTAATTATTGATTCTTGATTAGAAACTAACATCACATCATGTGGGACACTCCCATAAGTGATCCGCTTTCCGTTCCAGCAGCCATCCCAGTGTATGTAGACTCAGAGTCTCGGTCAGATGTTGATTACGCTATTTTTGGGTCTTTCCAATAAAGCTACTTTTTCTACCCTCACCTCTACACACTCCCATTTCTGACATTCTTTGCATGTGTATGTTCTCAGCCTCTTTAACACCACATTCAATTTGCAATGAATTTATGATTACCTTAATATGTTTGTTTATTATGAGATTAAAGCGTCGTAAGCCGAGGCGCAGCTCTTTCAACCTAAGACCGAATCTTGTTTGTTTGTTTATTAATTATTGGATTAAAGCTTCTAATTGTCCTATAACGTCACTTTCAACCTAAGACCAGAGTCTATTTTTGCTTACATCATTGATTTTTACCTTTGTGGGGAATTATGGTCTGGGACGATATTAGACTATAGAAGCAGATCGAATCATTAAAAAGTAGGCATACAAGATAAAAAACGATGACGACCCAAGGGAAGTTCTTTGTAGAACAACCATTAAAGAGCAAATGACTATGGGTTTAAAAAACATGCAATAATTACAGAACAGCAGTAAAACGATGGACAGCATTATTGGCGTCTGACGTTAAAGGAACAGAGATTATTTGTTTCTATCATATAGCAAAAACACAAACAAAAATACCCCTTAATTTTACTGTTTCACGCATGCAGACAACTACAGACACGCTTCACCAGAATTTTAGAAAATATGGGAACAAGAAATCTTTCTAAATTTGAAACACTTGTAACGTTCACATGACTGCTGGGTCTATTGAAGAATACTTGTATTCGGCTATGTTATGTTATGTTATGTTCCTCCAGGGCCATAGGCGGCGCATAGGGCAGAAACCATAGCTTTCCATTTCTGTCTTTGTGTTGCCAGGTCTTTCAATTCTTGCGTGTTGTTTAGGTTCATTGACATGCCTTCTCTATTAATGGTTCTTCGTAGAGTTTCTCTAGGTCTCCCTCTTCTTCTTACTCCAGGTGGCACCCAATATAGTGACTACTTGGGAATTCTTAGGCTGTTCATTCTGAGAACATGGCCGATGTAAGTCCAACGCCTTTGTCTAATGAAGGAAGATATATATATTCGGCTATAATAAGAGTTATTTCGGTTTCTTTCGATTGCGAAAAATCGACATTAAAAAAGAAATACTACGCCAACACTTGTTTGGATGTAATACGCACTATAAAGTCAGTGGGAGGATAATTTGCACATGAAAGGTACATGTACAAAGTGTGATGGGTTCTTGACAAATTTCTAGGAAACACACTTTACATAAACATTGTAGTAGACACAGACAGTATGCACACTACACTGTAGTATTGTTTACTTCCTAAAAGAGTACAAATAACATGAATCTATTGTGTAACTTCATCAAGAAAAAAAACAAGGAGACGATTCACTCGCTGCGAAACCCATCCCTAAGTAATCAAACGCAATACATTTCGATTTGTGGACAAAATCTCTATCCAAATCGATTGAGCCGATCATATCCAATACTAGCTGATCAAACGAAGAGAAAATCCTGATACAAAAATACAGATATGTCCAGCAATTGAAACCTTTGTTTCTAAGAGTAGACACCGAGGGAACAGTGGGAGTTGACATTGCGTGCAGTTCTAAATAGAAGCCGGGTTTTCTCATTTATTTTCGAAAGATTACATTGCAATTGTGGTCCGTATGTTAATAAATGGGCTCTTTTCTCTCACAAGTATAGACTGACGGGCAACGTACCTCAAGGATTGGTGCACGGGCAGACATGCCCGCGCACTCTATCATCCTTGTCAGATTTCGTCGTAATACTTTGCATCCAATTACATCGGGATTCCATCAGCGTGTGCCTGTTTCTTTCAATTATCGGTTGCAGGCGTTCCAGGCGTTCTCAAAATGGTTCTTACGAGCGCCACGAGTGAGATCATTTACTGACTTTTCGTGCTCTCGCCGTGTGAGTAGAAATGTGTTATCAAACACAAATATTTTTATCCTCTGAAGTTATACTGTTTTGTGCGAACCGAATTAAATCGAGTTGTTATTCATTTATTATACTCTATTCTTAATTATAAACTATCATCACTACACAAGGGGCATTCCTATAAGTGTTTCACTTGCCATTTCGTCAGCTATTTAACAATATATAAAACCAGTGTCCAATTCATTTGTTGGTTCTTCTGATTTTTACAAAGAGGATATCATTTATTTCCTTCTCTTTTGGTCATTGCCATTTCTATCATTCTCTGTACATGTACATTGTATCTTTCAGCGTCATCTTTCACTTTTTTAAGTGTATGTTCCATGACTGCTTTCGCTAACTTAGCTCTGTATTTTCTCTTCAATCTGCCATATACTAGAGCTTTAGCTCATAATGAATCAATGCTATCGCTTTTGTATATTGAAACAATTGGACAATGTCATTCAGAAAGCTAGAAAGGGTGTCAGTGAAGTAAAAATCATGGAATCTGCAGAAATGCCGCAGCTAACCCTTTTTCAGATGATACAGGCAGTGGTATTATCTGTGTTGGACTATGGTTTAGGTTTACTTACACTGTAGCAAACACAGGTGGATAGACTGGAGAGAGTTGAAAATGAGGCCATGAGAGTTGTCCTAGTATACACAAGGGATATACCTATCGTGGCCATAAGGTTTCTCCTAGACCTACCAAGCATCAAATCAAGACATAAAATAGCTCAGGTTAAAGAATACTTCAAGGTCGCCAATAATGATCTTCACCTCTTACACCAATCTCTAGACAACACGGATGGCTATCGGAACGGCTAGCAGAGCATATATGAGTATTTCCCACAGTGCTGTGACGCTTGTTCCTAATTAAGAATCAGGAAGAATCAAATCTTTCGTTGCCTCTGACTTCTGCATCACCTGGACAATAGATCCAAGTGATTCTTTGGACGAAATTGAAGTATGACAGAATCACTGCGAGTGTTGGTGGTTGTGTCGTCAGACAAGTAAGAGAGTCTGTTATTGCTTCTGTTTCCATTGGCATGCAGAATATTGTTATATGATTGCAAAAAGATTGCTCCACCGCTTTCTTGCCATTTTGGTAGACGATGAAACCCCATTGGTTTATTTCTTTTATTACTTATTCATATGTGTAAATAATCATATCTTGTGGCTTTGAGTAACGCTAGTTGAGTTTTTATATCATTCCTTCTGTCTTGGTTGCTGCCTAATCGCGACACTATCTTCCTAACTGTATTAGCATTCGTCAAGGACTTTCTATTTTTCTTTCAACAAATCGCATCCTTCCTACTTCTTCTACCCCGTATAAACAGAGTAGGGTACCTTCTGCTTCTGCTATCCAAGAATTTCCATATTTAATGCGAGTTCCCTTTGTGTTATCAAAATGTTGGTGTAAAAAGTGGCGGTTCATTATAATGTATTTTTTTTTAGCTCACTGATAGTCGTGTATGAAGTGTCTTATGCTGGAATATTTCGTAAATTATTTCATAATGGAAGAATAATACAAATCAAATAGTTATTCTCCGAAAAGTCATTGAACCATCATGATAGGTGGTATAGAAAAGCTGCTATTAACTTTGCAGATCTTTCAGGAAAAATAGTTCACAACCTACAACATGAAAGCCTTTGGTCTATACATACATTTTTGAAGATCATCAACGTATAATTAATATTGCCAAAACTTCCCATAAGAGCATTAAATACTTCAACCCGCAGTTCAAGATAAAAAAAGGAGTATGACAAGGACGCATAACATCTGCACTAAATGTTAAAATATTGTCACTGGTTGAACAATACCAAGAGAAAAACAAGACAAATACCGCAAAAGGTATGAGATTGACTTCTACCTTAGACGATCTAGACTATGTGTGAACAAAATACGACGAATGGGTTAAATCTTATTATTAAATCTGTACTGGCCTTCCAGGCTATGTTATAATTATGGCACTACTAATATGCATTGACCGGATAAATTAAAATATTACATCACAAGTTTTTACACGCAAAAATATATAAAGCGACGCTAAATAGAGATAAAGAGAAAATGATTTCTACGTAAAATCTGTTAGGTTACGAATGAACTACATGTTCAGAACTAACTAAAAAGAGACTTGGGGAGAACGTGTCTTTAATGATGGACATAAAAGGCAACAATAAACAATACCAGTATTGGAAAACATCAAAAGACAACGGATCAGGTGGTTTGCAC